>CAOKZL010002312.1:0-318426 GCA_948472985.1 Iguana delicatissima | reverse complement strand
AATATCTTAAGAAAGGGCAGTATTCAAATGTTTTATATCTGAAGCTTTACAAGGAATGACTAAGAAAGATCACCACTCCCAGGTAGTTTGAGTAAATAAAGAATAATCCAGTCATGACTTGCAGATCTCTTATATCACAACTGAATTCCTGTTCACTAGTCATTCATTCTGCACACTGACAGTAGACATTCCATGTACTGTGAAAGCCTTTGTGATTTAGGTGACAGGATGTTGGCACAGAACTCCTGAGAGGTCTGAGTTCAGAACTCTGCTCAGTTTAACAGCATACTGAGTGGCTACAGCTGTTCCACTGTCTCTAAGCTTCGCCCCACCCCAGTATTACTGGGGGAATAAAAAGTGATAAGCACTTATATGTCACCATGAATTCCTTGGACAAATGGTAAGAAAGATACAAATATATATATCTTAAGATAACCAGAAGTTTCCAGGGAACACCCTTTTTGATTTGCTTAACTTAATATTGGTATGTGTCCATGAAGACAGCTGTGGAGGGTTAAATGGGACACTGATTACTTTCAGCATAAGTTAGCTACTGAATTGTTTCTGCCATGGTTTCCATGTAGATCAATCCACAACTCATTCCAGTTTTATGCTCAAAGAGAATACAATATTGAGAGAAAACGATGGGGGGAGGATTGAATTCTATCCCCAGTTGGTATACGAAGATGTGCAAGAAGTAAGGACCTGTAACTCTGGCCCTGTCTTAACTATCACTGTGTGCACTGTGTGCACCCCATGACAAGGTCACCTTAGGGTTGTCATAAGTCAGAAACAATTTCAAGCCACACAACAACAACAACAACGACAACGACAAAGATTTTTCCTCCAAAAACTGAGGAGTTTTCACAAATGGACTTTTCCCAAAACCAAAAAATTGGGGAAATGCAGTGGCTGATTGTTTTCTCAGGATTATTGAGATGCTCTTTCCCATGAGAAATGAGAAAATTTGTTAATGTGCTTTACATCACTACTGACCACACAAAGGATTTTGTTCACTTTTAAGTGACTATCAGTATAAACATAACTCAGGCCTCTCTAAACAACAATTGAAGGTTAGGGAGTTAGAGGGCAGCAAGGGGGGTACTGGATATGGGGCTGGCCCTCCCCTTGAAAGGCCAACTAGAGCTCAAGTCCCTTATATCCCTTGTCAAGCTTACCTTAGTAGACAGCTTTGTATTTTTCTCTTTGAACCAGGGGTGTGGTGTATAGGCCATTATAATGCATCCATGGGCAAATCACATGGCAAACACATATCTTTCTATAATATCACTGCTACCAGCTTTTTAAATATTTGGTGTTTTCTTAGGCCAGGATATTCAGACAGCTGACCTGGATCCCAGCAAGAATTCATATTTATTGACTGGACTGCAGCCCAACACGGATTACCTAGTGACCGTTGCTCCAGTCTATGGGCAAGCGGAAGGACCCAAAGCATCCATTAGAAGGAGAACTGGTATGTGCATACAGGAGTTGCTGTTGTCATTATCAGTGGCAGCAGTATCAGTAGCAATCGTAGTAACTGTAATAGTATTATCTGGGCAAAGTGAGACTGTCAGTCCATTCAGCATTCTACTTGTAACATGATATCCAATGTGATAACTTAGTTAAACACTGAGATATAAGAATGAGTTTGATACTCCTGTCCAGGATGCAGTTCTGTGTTTCAGTTCCAAATACTAGCTCATCCCCCATGACTGTATTGAAAAGGTGGAGCTAAATATTGAATAGAAAACAATGTTATTGAAGAAGCAACAGTGCTTGCCTTAATAGTAGAAATGGGTATTGAGTGACTGTCTTTAAACCTCATAAATCATCTTCTTCAACAGACTCAGTTATAAAGTGTATTTGGAAGGTGACGTAATTTATGAGTGGTTGTCAAAGGCTTTTCTATGAGTCACAGTTTTGCTGATCTCCTGTCTTTACTTTCTGTAGAAATAGCCCAGACTTTGAGGACTGTCACTATTGACCCAACATCAATTCAGGTGGCCTGGAATATCATCCCTAATGCCCGGGGCTATCGCCTGGAGTGGAGAAAAGCAACAGGTAGGCTGGTCAACTCATTTGCAATGTGGTGTTGGAAAAGAGTTCTGTGGGTACTCTGGACTGCCAAAAAGACAAATGAATGAGTCCTAGAGCAAATCAAGCCTAAACTCTCCCTAGAAGCCAAGATGACTAAACTGAGACTGTCATACTGTGAGCAAATCATGAGAAGACATGACTCACTAGAAAAGACAAGGCAGTAGGAAAAGAAGAAGACCACATTACAGGTGGATAGACTTAATCAAAGAAGCCGCAGCCCTGAGTTTGCAAAACATGAGCAGGGCTATTGATAACAGGGTGACTTTGAGATCTCCCATTCAGAGAATCACCGTAAGTCAAAGCTGACTTGATGGCAGTTAACAACAACAAAGCTGGTCAGATTTCTGCAATTAGTAGAACTATTGCTTAGAAACATTACTTTTTAGAGCACAACTCCCAGAAGCCCCCAGCTAGTATGGGTACTGATGATCCTGGCTGTGGGAGTCTGAAAGTTGTCAATCCAAAAAAGTGAGTTTTTCTGGGAGGAAAAGAAACTGTTGGGATGATTGAAGGAAATACCTGTGGCTGGTTATGGAGACTTCCTGATGCAAACATCAGAGGAGGAACCTCTCCTTTCTGTTTCCCAACCATCTGCAGTTTGTTTGGGTTGTTTTTCTGAAATGTGGTACTCCTAGAAGCCCTCTATGGGCATGGGGTCCTCATATTCTCCATAGTATAAGGCTTAGAGGAAAGTATCAGGGGATCTTGCTCCCAGAGAATCTGATGAAGAAGCAGAAGCTGGCAGACTGAGTATGGGCAGTCCTGGTGACTAATAAAGGATGGCTCAGACAATTTATATCATTTGCACTGTTCTTTCATAATTCAGTGTGTCCTATTTATGCATTATTCTGCCAATTTGTGTTTTAATCTGCATGAAAATTTACATTTTACTAAGTACTTAGGTATTCTAAACATGTTTTCTTTCAAAGTACAGATTTCTAAGTTTACTTTCTTTCATTTAGAGTAATCTTTTGAGCCATGACCTGTGTCACAATATATGGTGAAAGTGAAAACTAAATCATAACTAAATTCCAACCTGTATATTGGTGCCAAAAATGGGAATAGCTTGTCTTGTCTTTGAATTCTTAATTATCAGATATCTTGAGCATTCCTCACTGTTGTCTTCCCCCATGTGCTGAACTTCAGGTGTAGACCCCCCCAAGACTGTGTCCCTGCCTACCAGTCAGAACAGCTATACTCTGACAGGTCTGCAACCAGGCACTGAATATTACATCACTCTCTACACTTTGTATGATGGCAAGGAAGTGGCCACACCAGTTACCATCTCACAGACTGGTGAGTAAGAGATTAATGTCTAGCGCCGTTTGCTGCTGGAAAGGTGGAGATGTAGGGGAAAAAACTGAAAGAATTAGGAAAGAAACATTTTCTCATTTATTTTTTATGGAATTTCTGGAAATATTGAAAAAATAGATTTTGCAATAGTTTCTTGTAGAATGATGTATAACATATGTAAGTCAAGGTGTTCATATATTTCCTGCCTCTACGTTATATCTAAAAACTGGGTAGCAAGTAGACTTGTGTATGACTGTGTACAGTATCTCACATCATTACAATTCATGGTTTTAGTTGCCTTTTCTCAGTTCTTTTTGTGAGAAATAGTGCTTTATGTCTGCTTGGTGCTTCGAAGATGAGGAGCCAAAATAATTTGTTTTTTTTGTTAGCATTGATGGTTTCTTCTGTTTTTGTTGTTTTTGCTTTCTCTTTCTCATAAACTGGCAAAAACAAAGAGGTTTCATACAGTATAAATGATCCTTACAGTTCAGGATGTTGTAGCTCCATTTGTAGCAATAAAATTTTAAAAAGTAAATTAAATTTGTAATTATTTTCTGAACTACCTTTAATTTGTGAAATTGGTATTTCAAACCAAGTGATAAACAATGCATTTTATGTTCCTAAAGTAACAAACTGATTTTAAGTTTGTAAAGGGATCTAATATTGAATTTGTTTCAATTTTTCCACACTTACCAATTTTTTTTCTAGAATAAAACAGAAAAAAAATCTTCTTCCCCCATGGATTCAGACTTTATGCAAATTTTATACCACTGTTTGCTACACATTTAGCACTTGGGTAAAGAATGATCTTGTCTAGATAATGCCTGTTGTTTTTATAACTGGAGATTCAGAAGGACTCTTGAAGGATATAAGTTGTGGAGCTGCCACGTTGACCTCTTGGCAGCGGATGGAAATTAGGACAAAGATGCATCCTTTCCTCTTCTGAATCTTACTACTTCAAGGCAAGCTCTATTCATGTTGCTGGAAACAGTTTATTTCCCAGCGGTGAAGGCTGAACGTTCTTGGATGAGTTGTTCCTCCCTCTTGCCCTGACAGGCAGGAATGATAACAGTGAGCAGCCCCTGGTCAGGGTATTTTTTGTTCTTGCCTCATGCCCCCATAGGTCATGTTTTTCTCTTACTCCTCTTTCCTTTGCGAGATCTCTCTTATACCAGCAGCAACAACAACATCAGCAACAAGAAGTCTTTTCTTCCTCCTTTTCTTCAATGAGACCCCCAAACAGGGAATTTTCTCTCACATGGAGAGACTCTTTTACCCACTATGGCCCATTCCTCATGAGCCAAGGAGGCTAGAGCAGGCATGTCCAGAGCTTTCCCTCCTCAGACAGGAGCCAGTGGTGGAATCCATGCAGGAATTCAAGAATGCTAAAACAATGTTTTTGTTGGTTAAAACAGACCAGCAGAGGGATTTGATTAATATAAAACTCTTGAACATTTATTTATACTTAACATTAATATAAATAATAAGAGCTGAAACAAATTAAGTTTACCCCTCTCCAATAATGATGTGGAGGTGGTAGCAAAACAAGCTAAAGCAGTGTCTTTGCTGTAGTTTGACTTGTGATGTCATAGGGTTTAATCAGATTGGCTATGTGTTGCTTGGATGTCATATTACTGACTGTATGATTACATTTTTGCAGAATCTCATAGCTTGTTTAAAAATGCACTGGCCCTTTAAAAATCGCATTAAAACAAAGAGGCCAATGAATGGAGATGAGAAGGCAGAAAGTGTTGAAAATGTAACATCTTGGGGAACCTTTCAGATAATATTTTGGAATCCACAAAACTCCACTCTTCTCTTCAAAATTTGGCTCAGTCATAAAGATAAGTTTTTGTAGTGGCTACAAGCCAATTCAGATTCAAATCAAAACATAAAACAGTTATCAGAAACCTTAAGGCAACTTGTTCTCAACATATGAGATGCAGATAAATGTGAATATTAAAGCATCTGAACCTTTTTAAAATGCTGTTTTAGATGTTAGTAGTGGAGACATGAAAGAGCAAGAGAGTTCTGGTCATGGGAAGAACCTAGAACCATCTTTAGGGATTTGAATGATTATACATAGGAAACTCAGTGATGATAATGGTCATGAAAGCAAAAAATGTCCTCTCTGTGCTGTCTCTAGTGAGCATCTTCCTAAAGATTCTTCTAGAGGAGCCTTCCCTAAACCAGGAGCCTCCAGATGTGCTAGACTGTAAGTGCCATTGTCATCCACTAGCACAATATGGTGGATAGGAGGTGTAGTACAATTTATCTGGAGATTGCCATGTTGAGGAAAGGCTGACAATTAGCCAAATCACAAATATAATTATGATTTTTTAAAAACCTTTAGCAGTGTTGTCCAGGCTGACTACTAACCTATTTGCACAGCTTTGGATTTCTAAAAACTCCTCCTGTTTTCCACTTGCCTTTGATAGAGTTCTTTGTTGGCCATTTATTGGAATCTTCCATGTTGTGTAATGTTCATTCTCAGCTGGTAGAGAAGGAGCCATCCAAATATAGATTAATTGTCACTACCCAGGGGAGGCAAAGGATTGTGTGTTCTTTTTAGATAAGATATTTTCTGTTGGATCTCTGGTTCTTCTTTCAGTTTCTTCACCTTGCCTCACAAAAGGAAAAGTCTTATCTCTACTCCCCACTTTTTCCTGACTGTTTTTCTCTTCAAATTTCTTTCTTGCCTCTTCCAGCCTCTCTCTACCTCCCACTTACCTTCTGTCTCTTCCCATAGGCTTCAGTGCCATTAGACTTGTTCACTTCTTCCTTCAAGTCCCTCCCCCCGCCACACACACCTGTGTCTTTTCTCTTTCTGTCACCCTCACATTTCTGAGTATGGGAAATCTAAAACCAAATCCTCCAAGGACGGCTTTGCTGCCAAACTCCAAGCTACCACGACACATGTCTGGATCATCCAGACCATGTATGTGCTACCAACTGCTTTGCCTGGGAGTCACAGGAATGTACATCCACCTGCTGCCATCATTTCTATGGCTGCTGCCTCTAGAGCTGGCCTGCATTGCTGAGGAGGTGGGTGTACTACAGGTGGATTTTGTCTCCCTCGAAACAACTCAGTTCAGCCTCCAGCCTAGATCGGGACAAGACCCCAAGATCACTTCAAACCTTAAGGTCCCTTTGGTTAATGTTTCTGTCTTAGTCCTCCTTATGGGGGTTATTCTGCCATGGTGGGGAGATTCTCCTCTAAAAGACTCCAATGAGAAAAGGGGTAACTTGGTTCTCAAAAGATCACACAAAGCATCCACCTTTGCGATATGTGCTTCTTCCACAGCCTCTCTCATTTCCACCACAGCATGCTCTGAGTTCAAAACTTCTTCAATAACCAAGGACCTTGATGCAAAGTACCTTGACAAATCACTCCTCAAAATATACAAGTCTCTAGCATTTGTGGCTGATATTACCAAAGTCTCCCTTCAGTAATGGTAGCCAGAAGGTCTGTCTGGCTAAAGCACTGGAATGCAGACACTCAGTCCAAATCCAGACAAGTGATAATTCCCTTTGTAGAGAGTCTTTTTTTCAAGAAGCATTCACTTAGAGACATCCTCATTGAAACAAAGGATGAAAAGAAAGCCATGCCCTCCATTCAAAAGAAAGATACAAAAAGATAATCTAAGCAATCCTCTCAATCCTTTCATCCTTTTTTGTAGCTTTTCCCACCTCGGAGGTTTCAGGCCTTTCAAGCTTGCATGGGTGAGATTTCAATTTCCCTTCCTTTCTCAGGGAGGCCAGATCCACAGTCCTCCTTCCAGAAGACAAGCCACCAGAAGCAAACCAAACATGTGATTATCCCACCTTCTTGCCTGGTTAAATTCCATTTCAGATGAGTGCATAGTGCAGTCACTAAGCAAAAGTTACTTGCTTACTTCCTCCCTTCAAGGCACCACTTCCTTCAGTCTCCATTCTCAAGGCCCGTACAAAAACCCTAAAAGTTCAGCAAACGATCTTTCACTTCCAAAATCTGTCAGCCATAGCACCTCTACCACCCAGTGAAAAGATTTCAGGGTTATGTTCGGTATTTTTTGATAGTATCCAAAAGAGGGGAACAATTCACCCCATCTCAGATATCAAATTAATTCAGAAGTTCACCAGGTATCAAAGGTTCAAAATGGAGAGTCTCCTGACCACCCAGGAACATCTGTTCCCAGGGGATTTTTCCCCTTTCCATCAGTCTTTGGAAAGCATATTTATGCATGGCTCTCTACCCTTCCTTCTGCAAGTAACTTCATTTGTGTTATGACACTATCCCCTATCAATTCAATGTCCTGCCTTTCAGGTTTATCTTAACCTCCTGGGGTCTGTACAAAATGCATGATAGCCCTTCAGGCATTCACATTTTGCTTTATTTGGATGATTTCCTTCTTAGATAGCCTCACCAAGGTGCCAAGCAGGCTCTGATGACAACCTTTTTGGTCCTCAGGCAATGTATTCTAATAGCGAACCAACAGGAAGAGCGATCTATGTCCATCTCAAGGACTAGTACACCTGACTGTACTAATAGACCTGAAGAAGGGTCTCATCATTCCCGTCCTAGAAAGAGCAGCAAAGATCAATTGCAAATCATGCCGTTTTGCCAAGTTCATGTTCACAGACCCAATGGCCCTAGCACACCTCCTGAGACTCAAAATTTCCTGCATCCATCTGGCTACATGGGCAAATTTCCATTGTCGTCTTCTCCATGACCTATTGAGATCCTTCCAGATAGTCATCTTAACCCACCATCACATTCCTATTCAAATTTTGGGTCAGCAGGGCACTCAAAGAGAATAGAGAAAATGCTTCTAGCCTCAAGGCAATCTTCCACCCTTAGGATTTACAAAACCACCTGGAAAGCTTTTACCAGATGCTCCTGCAGACGGTCTGTTTCACCTCACAGTGTAAGCATTAAAAACATCCTAGATTTTCTCCAAATAAGCCTTGATATAGGTCTAAAACCAAGCATTACTCTGCAGACAAATCACAGCATTAGCCTCCATCCTTCATTCTGACCACATCAAACAAAAAATCTATTCGCTCCCACCCACACATAAAGAGATTTTTGAGAGGGGCTGTTCTCCTCAGCCCTCCTGTTCATCGTTTTCCTATCTGGGACCTCCACAAGTTACTCAATTCCCTAACAAAACCTCCTTTCGAACTCTTATATATCCTTTGCATCAGGTTTCTTTTCCTTGTATCCACCAGTAGCTTTTTCCACAACCTGAGCTATGCCCTCTACTTTCACTAAACACTACAAATCAGATAAATTTGCTGTAGCAAGGGCCTTCTTCAGCCACAGGGTTCTACAACAGGTTCATACAGCATACCTTTTTCACTTGCTGCCTTTCTATCCAGTTAATGTTTCTCCACTAGGGTAATTCCCATACTTGGATTGCTCCTTCTAGTATGGACCTTCATGGTAAGTCCTCTAATATGTCAGTTTCAGAGTGTTTCCCCCACTGTGGGCCAAAATTCAATAAGCTGCCATGCTGTCCATCCGTTATACCAGTATACTCAAAATGGTGTCCTTGGGTTGGTTCTGGTCCATGAACTATTGTCAGCTTGGTCCCAGGATTCTTTTCAGAAAAGAAAGAAACATTTGCAGCGAGTGGATACAAATATGGCACAAATATTGTGGGACTGCTGGTGTTCCACATGAGATAGCTTAAGAAAGCACTGCCTTATACTACAGACAGGTCAAACCATCTGTAAGGAATGCTGTTGCAACACTTTCCCTGTACTATAACTGGTCCTGTTATTTGCCATTCTCAGAACTGGCATCTTTGCTCCCCTCATTGACCTTACTGATCTTTGAGCTGCTATTTGTTTTGCAGAGGTGGCATCAGTGGGGAGTATCTCTGACTTAAGGATCCTTGAGACCTCAGGAAACAGAGTTCGATTGGCATGGACAGGTGTCCCAGGAGCTACAGAGTATAAGATTGTGCTACGCAATACCCAAGGTGAGTATCTGAGGGAGAGAAGGCTAGTGGTTGGTGCTTGCTTAATTATGTGAGCTAACGGAATATCCAGATGCTTTCACAATAATTAACGTCTAAAGGATGAGCAAATGTAGGGAAATAAAACCTCATTCATTGACAATAAGAAGTATTGCTTTACTCAGATACAGTTCGTTGGTCAGCTCCAGATATTCTATGATGTTTCTAGGCTTAGCTGTACTTCAAAATGTACAACCATAAGAGCTAGGAACTTTCCCTTTTAAAAATGGATTGGAGATTCATGACTAGAAACAGGATTGTACACTTGCAAAGTAAAATCATGAATAGCCTATATGCAATCTTGGGAATCCACTTTTGGTTCTTACGGTTTCTGTTACAGATGGCACAGAAAAGCTTCGGCGTATCCCAGGCTCCCAGACAACTGAGGACCTAGTTGATCTGAGAGAGGGTGTTTCCTATGTGGTGCGTGTGTCAGCTCTTATTGGCAATCGTGAGGGCAGTGCTGTTCCTCTCAATATCCAAATCCGTAAGTGTCATCTGGCCAGGTTAATCCTACCAACCTTGTCATTGCCACCTATTTACATCAGTTTCCCACATAGAGATAACTTTGAAATACATCCAGATAGCTGAAATACATTAGTTGCATTTGTATTTATCATAGAATTCCTGCACAACTGTTTATGTTGAATATTTAAATAATTATCACTGAGACAAAGTCAAACTGAACAAAGGAGTTTGCCCAGTGGCAACTGAGTCAAATTCCTCTGTGAATCAAAGGAGAGGGAGATTTGTTTCTGGCTAGATCTTGGGAAGATTGCTTCTTTTTGACTGGAGGATTTTGGGAGTAATAGTTCAAAAAAGAAACTTTTCTCAGGCTCTGTTTCTGAGTCATAATGATTTCACCTGGAGTGTAGGGACAAAGAAAGTGGAAGTTTTTTATCCTGGAATATTACCCATTCTTTCCAATCTCTTCTTACAATCCCAGACTAGCTCCTGTGCTGGAGCAAAGCAGATGATTGCTTAACCAAGTTAAAACTGGCTTGTTTTTTTCAATCAAAAGGGTTCTTGCAAGTTCTTCCAGTAAAATACACCGATCTACCCAATACAGTTGTGAACTTCAATAAAATATTGTTATCAGTATATCTTCTGGTCCCTAGAACAGGTAGGGAGTCATGTGGCTCTCCAAATGTTACTGTATTAAAACTTCCAGTACTCTTTATTATCGACGGGGCCACCAAGGATACAGGGAGTTGCAGTTCAACATCTAGGGGGCTGCAGATTTCCCATCTATGCTGTGGAACAAGGAGCAGCAGTTATTTTCACCGGTTGAATTAAAATTCTTAAGCAGCTTTTTCAAATAACGTTATCTTTCAAGTTATAAAGGTATTTATATCCATGAGATGAATGCAGATCTTCTGGGCATCTATGAATATCAGTCAATTACCAAGTGAAAGCAAGAGAGAGATCTTAGCTCTTTCAATAATGAGAAATAGAAAAATGAATATTTTCAATTTCATTATGATCACATAAACTGAAACATTCATATTATAGAATCGATTTAGATTTTCCACCAAAATATGCTACTACTGATTAACCCCACTACAAGGCGGCATAAAGCATTCAGGATACTGACTGTTTAACTTGATTAAACTGTTGTGTATAGGTTCACATAAAGCCATTTCAGAAAATCATAACCTAGCTTAATAAGCAGAGATAGAAACGATCTTTTCCTCTATGTTAGCAAATCTTTGCTCCTCCTTCATAAGAGTTGTGGTTAAATAAAGGAAGCCTCCAATTAACCATAATTTCATATTTCAACAGAACCAAAAAATTATTGTTACCCAAAGAACCCAGACTATTAAAACAATTTGAAACTAAAGTTTAATATCCTCACATGTTATGAAGCTGGTAACCACAATCTCCCAGCTTGGGGAAAATAGAAAATTATGGTTAAATAATGACTTACTATGTTGTAGGTTTGTGCCATGGCAAGAAGAGTTAATGGCAAAAAGATGCTTATGTTGTGCATTATTAAGGTAATATGTGGTTGTCCAAACACATATTCTGGTGAGCTACTGTGCATAACTCTGTGTAAGGTCGTTCCAAACAAAAACCATGTAGCGAAAACTTTCTTGATCCTTCTAGGGGTCAATGAAAATGACTCTAATGTGTATTTAAATTATTTCATTATTTACTGTTATTTGTTTATCTAATAAGATTAGCCTATTTAAATTACAGTAGTTCTTTTAAATGAGGCTTCCATTTTGGTATGTACGTCTTATTCTATTACCTCTAGGGTTTTAAACTTGCTTTTAATGTTGTTTTCTTATTGTATTTTGATATTAATCTTTACTAGTTTTAGACAGCTTGCCATCTTGGACATTTAATGAAAATCAAGAAATAATTTTTTAAATAGTATCAACCAATCCAAATAAGTGAACGTGAAGAAAAAGATGTTGTGCTATGTTAATTAAATCACTTGAAGCAAAATTACAGTGTAATGTTCAAAGGCAGCTTGTTTCCTAGCTTTGCCTTGTGTTTCTATTAATTCTGGCAGCAACACTCAGAAGTCACCCATCCAAGATGAAACTTGTCTTCTTTCCTTTACTAAATGCTTGCAAGGCTTTTGCTGTTCTTGCCAACTCCCATCCTTCACAAGAGTTCAGGAATTTCTTGTAACCTTGCCAGGCTGTGCCTTTAACTATGGGGCTTCTTTTTCCCTCCCTTGTGGCAGGGCAATCATTCATAGGGAGTGTGTCTAACCTTCGCATGGTTCCAGTGGGGCCAGGTCGTGTCCGGCTGTTGTGGACCCCCATCCCCAGGGCTACTGGTTACAGATTAGTAATTGTCAACACCCAGGGTAAGGATTCGTGTTGGTATGTATTCGTAGGGGGTTGTGGTTTTCTGAAATAAAAAAAAAAATAGATTCATTCAGTGAAATGCTGTACTTTACTCTGATATAGGTATGAATTAGAAATAATAAAGTAGAAATAAAGCTTTGATGGCTCAGCCTGACGCTGTTTTATGATATAACGTCACGAAATGCTATAATTGTTTAGAAATTATGCATTTAAGGGGGGAAATGATATAGGTATGAATTAGAAATAATAAAGTAGAAATAAAGTAGAAGCTGGGGGCTTAGGTCAGAGGAACGGAGAAAGATTTAAGAAGGGTAAAAAGGTCACGAGAGCCAATGTATCACGTAGCTAGGATGTTGATCACGTAGCCAGGGTGTTGTTTATTTCCAGGGTCTGAGCTAGTAACAGCATGTGGTATTTGTGACCCCGGAGGGGCGGACCGAGACATGCCTGCGATCTTTGCCTGTGATCTTTGTGTATGCTGTGAACTTTGTCTATAAAAGAGCTGTGAAACTTGAATTCAGGGCTTTTGGTCTTTTGGAGAAATCCAGCCAAAGGCCTGCGCGTAATAAATTACTCTTTTTCTTGCTCTGTGGTCTCTGTGTTCTCTGGGCTCCTGCAACAACTCAACTTACATGGGGGATTTTTTTAAAAAGAATCTTATATCTGAAGTTACATATAAAGCAGTTTAAAACCATTTGCAACCGTGCAGTACAGAACAATACATGATTTTATGTGTATAATGTCCTCTCTGTCCTTAAGATCAAAATATTAAACTGGGAAGGATTGCAAGAATAGTTATGTCTTCAGTATACACCTAGAAATAAAAATTCTTGGAGCATAGCTAATATGAGGGGTAAAGTATTGCAAATGATGAGTGCCACTATTGTAAATGCCCAACTCTGAATGACTGTGAGATTGACCGATAACCAGATCCCATGTTGTTTAGTATTTTATGTATTAACTACAAAACCCTAAATCTGGCCTGGTTAAAAATAGGCAACCAATTCAATTCCTTTAGAAGATGTTTGGTGAAATGCTGGCAAGTCACCCTGCTCAAAAGACTAGGTGAAACATTCAGCACCCACAGACACTTGTAGACTGGCCTTAAAGGCAGCCCCACTTAGAGAGTAAAGTTCTACTCCCACCTGGAGATTAGCAGTGTCTGGACCACTGTGACAGAGCTGTTCCACTGTGACTCCTGACATTTATGAACATGGATAAAAATGGACTAGAGCCTTGGGGCAAAAAGACTGATGATGGGGAGGGATGTTCTAATGTTCTGAAGACTGTGCCAAGATGGTTAAAGCAATCCAGCTGTATGAGATATGGAAGTTTTTTAAGTCCAACTAATTTGAAGAGACGAGGAAATTGTGTACAGACGGAGGAATGTTCATTAAAGCTTGCGTAAAGTCACAGAACCTAATTCAGTTTCCTCTGCATACTTCTCCAGATGGCTCTGAGAGGATCAGACAAATTGCCGGCGACCAAAATTTTTTTGAACTGCAAGATCTGAAGGATGGTATCACATACTTGGTGCGAATAACAACATTGTCAGACAGCCAAGAGAGCACGCCTGCCACCCTTACTTTCCAAGTGGGTATGTTCTTTTTGTGGGCCTAGGCAACTTCATACTTCTTGGCCTTTCCGAGTTGGGCCACCAATATCTTTATCCTTACCATTTTTACATTTTCAGGTCTGCAACGGTTTTATGGCTGATAAAGGCCTAATGGTATGGCTTACCTCTTTTAGTAAAGATTTGACACTGCTATAACAGTTTAGCAGGATTATTTTCTCAAATTTTGTTAGAGCTGATGACCCTTCAGCAGTACAAACCAGGATTTCTATTCAGTGCTCAGGTATCATGAATATGCATTTGTTTTTTCCTGCCCATGTGGACACCATTGAAATGAGAAAGGCAAATAACTCAGTCAGTGACTTTAGGCAGGTCAATATCTGGCAGCTTCAGCTCCCCATCTACAGTATCCGAGTAATACTATTTCTTTTCCTTAGAGATTCAGTATATAGGAATAATACGTATGAAGCACTTAGTTTTTCAAACTAAAATACATAAATGTGTGTGCGCACATGTACGCACACATTGTCCTGCTTGGGTCAATGTGGCATCTGTGACTTATGATGATAAGGATTTACTACCATCACTCCTAATGTCACCCCTTATAGAATCTGTATCTGTGGGCACCATCACCAATGTGGAAGCAACTGCAATAGGACCCAATCAGTTGCGAGTGACATGGAGTCCAGCTGCTGGGGCAACAGGCTATAAGGTGACATGGCGGCCAAGAGATGGTAAGATTTTTGTCTGTCAAGAAAAAATACTTTGTCTGTGGAATTTGACATACCTTTAACTTGCAATTTTATTTTGTTGAAAAACTGGAGTACTGATGGGCAACATAGGTCAAACAAAAAATACATTAGTGGCAGGGGCCTAATTATATTATGTGATGGTCTACTGGAATGCTATAGATGTGTTTTTGTAAAATTGTTGATATAATGGCCACCAGGTCTTGTGATTCTGAAAAGAGTTGAAATATCAATTGCACAACAATCCACCTTTGGTTTTCATTTCAGTTTTGCTACTACTTCTTGAAATTATATTGTGACAGTGGCAAAGTGTTAGCTGGGTGTGAAAGTTGCATCCACTTATGTGCTTAATACTAGTGGTTCTCATTTGGATCTCTGTGTCTTTAAGCTACCTTTTTATAATGTCTTCTGTGTGGGAATTCCCGTATAAGATTATTAAGGCCTTGCAGCTTGTGTGGAATTTGAAACCTCCCTTCTGACAGACTGTACTGAAACAGTGTAGAACAAAAGTGTGAGAAATCTTTGGTCTTCAGTTGCTGTGGACTTCATTTGGTAGGAGATCCAGGCCACTATGGCTAGTGATACAGAATTACAAGGACTGTAGTCCAAAATGCAGAGGACCAGATGTTCCTCTTGTAGATTACAATTTTAGTTGTAATTTGGAAAATCCAAGTTAGTTACCCATGAGGAAGAGTTAGTAGTGTCAAAATACTGGACCTGTAAGCCATCTTTTATGTACTTTGGAGGTTTCTTCTCTTGTTATGATTGTTACATAACCATTACCAAATGATTTCTTTACATGTAGGAGCTGATTAACCTGTACCTCTGAAAAATCTAGTGTTATTTCCAGCTCTGAGCTCTGGACACAGCCAGCTGCCAATTCTGACTATAAGGCTTTTCTTAGTCATGAATTTAAAAATCTTTTTTAGCAACCACATGTAAAGTATTGGATGCTATTCCTGGAATCATAAGGCAAACCATGTTACAGTATGATTTGTGCTGTTTTTTTCCTTTAAATAGGCGATGTGATTATATACTAAAAAAAAGAATGCAAAGGAATATTCTATAGTATTCTTTTCTCTGTGCTTGGAGGAGTGTCAGCACATGGTATGTGTTGAACACATATCAACACATGATATGTTGAACTTCAAAATCTTAGAAAAAGCACCAGATATTCCATTTCAGATCAATTCCTCTGCCTTGGTGCCTTTCAGATATGATGGATTCCAACTCTTGTCATTCTCAGTCAATGAGGTGCAAGTGTGCACTTCAGTAGATCTGCAGGGTACCAAGTTGGGGAGTGCTGTTCTGGAAGGGCAGTCTTCCTCCCTTCTTAGAGAACACCAGTTCATTTTCTGCTTGAAATCAATGTGTATCTATTACACTCATTTCTCTTATTTGCTATGCAATATGTGTTTTCAAATATTCTGTGTTCTTGAAGTATAATTGAGATTTTCCTTTTCCAATAATATGTTTGAATCCTTTACCAGGCTGTTGTTAACTAGGCAAAAGGATTTAATCCATTCTTTCTGTTCGGAAAGTTGCATTTTAAGATGTTAAGATTGTATGTGGTTAAGTTTTTCTTTATCTTTGTGTGAACAATAGGTGAAGTCTGGATAAATATTAATTATAAAATACTGTGTGATTTCAGACAGGGTAGTGTGGTTCAACAGGGGCCTCATTCTGACAGCAGCCATCTTCTGAAGATCTCTGAGACAGTTTTTGTCAGCTAGTAGGACAATAGCAATAGTATTTCAAATGAACAGTTCAGTAGTCTTGAATTAGAAAAGAAGAATGCACAACCTGTAAGCTGGCATCTATGATAACTGAAAGATAACCCCCTCCTTGCATCCTATAATCCACTGAAAGATCTTTCTCTGTCTCCTGACATGGACTAATGGTGGGGGCTGACATGCCGATGCTAGGTTGATGGGGCTCATGTTTTCCTTCCTACATATTTTTTCCCCTTTTTCTTTCTTGAAAGTTCACTTATTCACGGTCATTAGCATTACTAATTACTAATCAGCCTCCCACACTTTGTGGTAATTTACTTCACAATGTATTGTTGAGTGTGTTAGAAGTATGATTCATCTGCTCCCCAGCAGAGAAAACTCTGGTTTAGAAGAAAGTAGTTATGTCTCCATCTCCTGGGCATGTGGCATGCAGTGTGCTCGTCCCCCATTGTGAATTGTGCCCTGTTGTTGTTTACATGCTTACTCCATTCACTGTTGTTCTGGTTTACCACTTGCATTGCTTTGGACAGAAATGTCTCCTTCCTGTTAACCTAGACAGGCTCAGGCTGCTGTCTGGTAGCCCTAAGTTGTAAAATGTTTTGCTGCCATTCCTCTTCTTGTTTTCATTACTGCTTGTAAAACCTGCTTTCTCCAACTTGCTGTGCTCCTTTCTGCTCCAACCCCCAGGTCAAGATATCTCTCGAGTCCTGCCTGCTGATATGAACTCCTACACTATTGAGGGCCTGAGACCTGGGGTGGTATATGTCATTGGGGTCTCAGCCTTGGTTGGCAGCAGAGAAGGGAATCCAGTCACCACCACAGCTACAACAGGTGAGACCAGCTTTAACTACTGGCCACTGCTCATCTTTTGGCCCACTGTAAGATGATCTTGATAGCACCATTCTTAATGGTCCTTTTCTGCCCTTTGCATTGCAGCTTCTGATCAAGTTGGTATGGTCACCAGCCTCAGAGTTCTTGAGTCCAGAAACAATGTGGTACGAGTCACATGGGTTGGTGTGCCTGGGGCTACAGCGTACAGAGTGGTGTGGAGCCGACGTGATGGTAAAGTAGCTGTCCCACTTTCCTAGTTGTTTTTCTATGAATCTTGAAACAATTATGCTGCTGGAATCCCCTTACAGCTCCTGTTTGGCCTGTAAGGCCCT
The DNA here is from genome assembly GCA_948472985.1 of Iguana delicatissima. Lineage (NCBI taxonomy): Eukaryota > Metazoa > Chordata > Lepidosauria > Squamata > Iguanidae > Iguana > Iguana delicatissima. Next base: position 300,991 of record CAOKZL010002312.1, on the reverse strand, counting down.
CTCTTTGACAACAGGACCTGTTCTTTGCAAGCCCAAGAAATATATAAAATATGTCAAGTGGCTGATTTTTGTATGACTGGTAAAATTATGAAAATACAGAATGGGTTTGACCCACGTTTTTAGATTTGAGCAATCTTCAGTTTCAGAAGGAGGACTTTGAGCAGATGCCTGAAAGTAGAGCAAAAATGGCTGGTGAGGATGCAGTTTGCTAAGGTTGAGGTTGTTACCATTTCTAAGTCCCAGTAAACAGTGGTAGATGCAGGGTGGTTCTGCCATGAAAATTGGTTAGACACAGTAGTTAATAGGAACAAGGTATCATTTGAGGGATGGAATCTTATGGCCTCTGGGAGGAGTAAGTTTGTCTGTTTGTTTGTTTTTGTTCTCCCTGCTAAAGGTAGATACATAGATTCATAGAGCTGGAAGGAATTGCAAGGGCCGTCTAGTCCAGCCCTGTGCCATGCAGGAGTATACAGCTAAAGCACTCGTGAGAGATGGCCACCCCACTTCTCTTTAAAGACTTCTAAGGGAGGAGGATCCACCACATTTCAAGGCAGTCTATTACATTGTCAGCTCTGACTATTAGAAAGAGTAAAATAAAGTACAGTTAAAACAATACGAATTGAGTATCCCTTGTCCAGAAATCTGAAATCAGAAAACCTCCAAAACTTTTGGCTGCCAGCCATCTGCTTCCACCCTTGAGGTGGCTGCTATGGCACTCCTGGTCATTTTTCTCTCATATCCTTAGTGTGTCTCCAGCCTCCCTTCTCATAAGTAGCAAACAAATAAGACACGAGGCTGGAGACAGACGCAAGGCTGGAAAGAGATGTGAGAATCTGTGAAATGGCGAGAATTCTAGTATAGTGCTTGGTGCAAATCCACACCTCCCACCATTTCACAAATCCTCACGCCTCTTTCCAGTCTTGCATCTCATTCATTCGCTATTTGTGTGGTGTATGAGACATGAGACTGGGGAGAAACTAAGGAACTGGGAAACTGAGGATATAAAGAACCTGGGGCAGTACTGTACAGAAGAACTCTGGGGAGCCTACCAGCTGCCTGCTTCTGCCTTTGAGGAGGTGGCTGTGGCTCATTCATCTGCAGGCTCCCCAGAGATCTCTTGTACAATAGAGTACTATATTTTATCTATATGCAAACGCAGATATTCCAAAATGTAAAAAAAAAAATAATTCTGAAACATGAAGCACTTCTCATCCCAAGCATTTTGGGTAAGGGATACTCAACCTGTATGTAATAAAAGATTTTTAAAAGATTAAATAAATATATTAAAATACTCAATGAAATGCTTAACAGAGTTTAAAATACAAATAAAACATAAGATCAAGGAGCAGCACACCCTACTAAAAGATGCTTCTACTACACATAGGCACTGATGGCCTGTTTAAATAAAAAGGCCTTTACCTACTGGCAAAATATATCACAGGGGGAACAAATCTAGGCTCCCATGGCATACATACGGATACATGGGAGGGTCGCTACTTGGTGGGAGGAGCCACAAAGATTTTCTTGCCAACTGTACCTATGATGGTGATGGAACAGAGAGAGACTCCTTCCCTGAAGATCTTAAGAATCAGATAGGCTGGTATAGGGAGATACAGTCTTTCATATAGTCTGGACCCAACCCATCTAAGCTTTATAGGTCATAATCAGCACTTTGAATTGTGCCTAGAAACTGTCCAGTAGCCAGCCAGTGAAACTACTTAACAATGGAGTTACTCATTTCTGTAGCTAACTCCAGTCAGCAGTTTGACCACAGCATTTTGGACCTGCCCAAGTTTCCAAACAGTTTCTAAAGCCAGCCCCAAACAGAGCGTGATACAGTATTCTAAACAGGATGTTATCAAGAAGTGTGTATCTTCAGGATCAGGCAAGCTGGCTGGCTACTGTAGAGAATGCCCTATGGTTTTAGATATCTATACACTAATACACACACCAATATGATATCTAATTCCAAGTAAGCTGTTTCAGTGCTAAACTAGTATCTTATGTCAGTATGGACTGGATGTGGGTGAACAAATTGAAGTTTAATCCAGATAAGACAGAGGTTGATCAAGGGTTGAAAAGGGAATACAGACTCAGCCTGTATTTGATGTGGATACACTCCCCCTAAAACTGTGCCATTAAGGAGGAAAAATGGAAGGCTTCTGAAGAAACCGGAATGGTTGACTAAAGAACTCTCAGCTTAGCTAAGTGTTAAAAAAAAACATGTACAGGAAATGGAAGAAGGGGGGAAATCACCAAAGAAGATTATAAGCAAGTAGCCAGGAGATGTAGGGAGAAGGTCAGAAAGGCTAAAGCACAGAACGAACAGGCTGGCCAGAGACATTAAAAACAATAAAAAGGGCTTTTTTAAATATGTCGGCAGCAAAAGGAAAAAGAAGGAGATGATAGGGTCACTGCGCAGGGAAGATGGTGAATTAATAACAGGAGGAAGAGAAAAGGCAGAACTCCTCAGCACCTTCTTTGCCTCAGTTTTTTCCCAAAAGGATAAAAACACTCAGCCTGGCGGTTGGGGAGCAGGTGAGGAAGTGGGGGAAATGCAGCACAGAATAGATAGAGAGGTAGTACAGGAATACCTGGCTACTCTGGATGAATTCAAGTCTCCAGGGCCAGATGAATTGCATCCTAGGATTTTAAAAGAACTAGCAGAGGTCATTGCGGAACCTCTTGCTATAATCTTTGAAAACTCTTGGCGGACAGGAGAAGTTCCAGCAGACTGGAGGAGGGCAAATGTTGTCCCCATCTTCAAGAAGGGAAAAAAGAGGGACCAAATAATTATCGCCCAGTCAGCCTGACATCAGTACATGGAAAGATCCTGGAGCAGATCATCAAACAGTCAGTTTTTAATCACTTAGAAAACAATGCCATAATTACGAAAAGTCAGCATGGATTTCTCAAAAATAAGTCATACCAGACTAATCTTATCTCTTTTTATGGTAGAGTTACTTACTTGATAGATGAAAGGAATGCTGTCGACGTAGTATATCTTGATTTCAGTAAGGCCTTTGACAAAGTTCCCCATGACATTCTTGCAAAGAAGCTAGTAAGATGTGGGCTGGACAGGGCTGCTGTCAGGTGGATTTGTAACTGGTTGACTGACGGTACCCAAAGGGTGGTCACCAATGGCAGATTCTCATCCTGGAGGGAAGTGACTAGCGGGGTGCCACAGGGTTCTGTCCTGGGCCCGGTGCTGTTCAATATCTTCATTAATGACTTGGATGAAGGAATAGAGGGCACGCTGATCAAATTTGCAGATGACACCAAATTGGGAGGGATTGCTAATATGCCAGAGGACAGGATCAAAATTCAAAAGGACCCGGACAGATTGGAGAGCTGGGCCAAGGCTAACAAAATGAATTTCAACAGAGAGAAATGTAAGGTCCTACACTTAGACAGAAAAAATGGTATGCAGAAATATAGGATGGGGGACACATGGCTGGCTAACAGTACGTGTGAAAGGGATCTAGGAGTCTTCATAGACCACAAGCTGAACATGAGTCAGCAGTGTGGTGCGGCGGCCAAGAAAGCCAACGCAATTCTTGGTTGCGTCAATAGGAGTATGGTGTCTAGATCGAGGGAGATATTGGTACCACTTTATTCTGCTTTGGTTAGACCTCATCTGGAATACTGTGTCCAGTTCTGGGCACCCCAATTGAAGAAGGATATGGATAAACTGGAGCAGGTCCAGAGGTGGGCGACCAAAATGGTGAGGGGCCTGGAAGCCATGCCCTATGAGGACAGACTTAGAGAGCTGGGTATGTTTAGTCTGCAGAAGAGAAGGTTGAGAGGGGACATGATAGCCACGTTTAAATATTTGAAGGGATGTCATGTCGAGGAGGGAGTGGGCTTGTTTTCTCCTGCTCTTAAGACCAGGACAAGGAGCAATGGATACAAGCTGCAGGAGGGGAGATTCCACCTGAACCTCAGGAAGAATTTCCTGACGGTCAGGGCTGTCCAGCAGTGGAATGTGCTGCCACGGAGTGTGGTGGAGTCTCCTTCTTTGGAGGTTTTTAAGCGGAGGCTGGATGACCACTTGTCGGGAGTGCTTTGAGGGTTTTCCTGCATGGCAGGGGGTTGGACTGGATGGCCCTTGTGGTCTCTTCCAACTCTACATTTCTATGATTCTATGATTCTATGGATGTGGGTGAACAAATTGAAGTTTAATCCAGATAAGACAGAGGTTGATCAAGGGTTGAAAAGGGAATACAGACTCAGCCTGTGTTTGATGTGGATACGCCCCCCCTGAAATCTTAAAAACATAGTTTGGGTGTACTTCTGGATTCAACTCTGAGTCTGGATGCCCAGGTTTCAGCACTTGCCAAGAGTACATTGGCACAGGTGAAACTAGAATTTTAGAGGAGAAACCAACATGAAGCCACGGCATTTGTCTTAAGAAGTTGATACTTAGTTTCCTTATCAAGAAGATCAATAGTTCAGTTGATTTTCTTAAAGGTAAATGTAAATTTCAAATGTAAATTTCAAAAGTATTTTTTGTCAGTGCATAGTAACTGTGAGACTTTTGCGATTTCCGCACCTTACTCCTATCCAATGTCATCCTGGCGTCATCCCAGCAGCGCCTGTGCCAGGATGAGAGTGTGTCCCCCATGCTCCCCTCTGCACCTGGCTTCCTGTCTGCAGATGGGAGTGCAAGTGACACACACCTTCCTTCTGCAGTGCACCTGGCCTCTTTCCAATATGGCACTGGGAAAGGAAGCACCTGCATTGCACTGCTGCTTGTTCCACATGGCCACCAGCAGCAGGAGTGTCACACAGTCATGGGCCATTAACAGATTTTTTCCTGTTAAGAGAATATCCCACGATTGCGACAGGTGGGGACACGTTGACAGCAGGACCATGATGACGTTGTGTGAAAGCACAACTCAACGGACTGCCGGCAATCTGTCCCCATTGCAGGAGAGGAAATTACCTTATCTCTTACTGCTGCCAACCATACAGGAAATTAACTGCTTGTCTCACGTGTCATGCAGAAATGGCCTCTATTTTGGTTGTAACAAAATAGCTTTTGTTCTAGGAAAAAGCATAACAAAATAGTGAGAAAACAAAAGGTTGCTCATCTTGATGCTATTCTTGGGTGCTATCCAGCTGGCTGGCTGGCTGGCTGGCTGGCTGGCTGGCTGGCTGGCTGGCTGGCTGGCTGGCTGGCTGTTTATCTATTTATGGAACAGCACAGCAAGGACCATCTTTTAGTGTTAGTCCGATGGTGCTGCCTATCAGTATGATCAAACTTTATACTTTTCCTCTGCATCAGGGAGTCTTACTTGTCTTTGATTCAATTTTTAAAGCTGGAAAGTAACAATCTCTTCTTTTGAAGGGGGACCTGAAAACAGCAGATTGGTGTCAGGAAACACCAATTCTTTTGATTTCCTAAACCTGGAAGGAGGAGTTAGCTACACAGTGAAGGTCACAGCTCTGATTGGCAACCGTGAAGGAGATCCTGTGTCCATCGTTGTCACCACACGTAAGATCAATATATTTATATATATTATGTGTCACATCTATATTCCACTTCTTTTTCAAGGAGCTCTGGATGTTTTTTCAGTCTCAATACAAATCTGTGACCTAGAGCAGGTGGAGATTGAAAGCTTGTAACAATTGCTTTTGTAACAATACCCAAATTCCAGTGATCATACTGGCTAGGGGAGTTTGAGTTTCAAAAAAGTGGTGTTTTTAAGCAATAACAACCTAAGGGGTGATGGTTTTCCTAAAGCTACCAGTCATTCATAGACAAGTGAATTGAGCTTTGAACTTACATTTCTTAGCCCAGTGCTGTGGGAAAATTTCCTGGCTCTTTTTTGGATGGTTTAGTGTCTTGGATTTGGAAGTGACTGAGCTCAAACCGTCCATTATTGCAGGAACTCTCTGGAAGTATAGACTGTGAATAAGGTATGGAAAGATGTTTCTAGTTCTCCAGAAATGCTCATGTATGGGAGTGAGGGGTGCATTTGACAGTTCCTAAGCCAGAGGACTTCTTTATTTTTACCCAGTATTAATAGCAATACCAAGAAAGCCCTGCTGTGCCACCTCATCACAGCATAGAGATGACCCTGGTCTCCCAAAACCTAATTACGCCATCAGAATATAAGCTTTGAGGACCAGCATAGCTAAATACAGAGAGGAAGTCAGTCACCAGGCAGTAACTTCTTTTCTTGTTGTTGTGTGCCTTCAAGTCATTTCCGATTTACGATAACCCTGAGGCAAACCTGTTATGGAGTTTTCTGGGACTGAGAGTGTGTGATACACGCAAGGTCACCCAATGGGTTTCCATGGGCCAGCAGGGAATCGAACCCTGGTCTTTGGGGCCATAGTACAATGCTCAAACCACTACACCATGCTGGCTCCCGGGCAACAAACTAGGTGATAGAAACTATGAGCACTATGGTGATGTGAAGTATTTGCAGTCTGTATCAATGAAGGGGCTACTAAAATGGATCAAATCACAGATCTTCAAGGTGTTAAGAGTCCAGATGGGTTCTTGACATGCCTTATGGGATGAATCTACATGTCTCCTCAAACATCCTCAGTAAAGTTGCTTCAGGGGAATAGTTTCTTCTGTAGTACCTTCTCCTGTTGAGTCATGATCAAATGTCATGTCCTCGTGTCCTTTGCTAATCCTTCCCACTTTGCTTTTAGCAACAGTCCCAGTTCAACCAGTAGGGAATCTACGTGTGACTGATTCCTCAGAAAGGCGTATCCGAATAGAATGGAGCCCAGCACCTGGTAGCACGGGCTATCGGCTCACTTGGAGACTAGCTGGTGGTGAGTATCTCTCACATCTTCTCCTTATTTTTCGCTGCTGCCAACCACACAGGAAATTAACTGCTTCTCTCATGTGGTGCAGGTGGACCAGAGAGCAGCCAGCTGCTGCCAGCCAGCATCAATACATATGACATTGAAGACTTGCAGCCAGGAGGGCGATACGAAATCCGCATTACAAGCCTGACAGGCAACAGAGAAAGCGAAGCTGTGGCTATTGTTGCCAATACAGGTATCTCATCTTTATCCACCTTATCTAAGATGGCCTGGTTGCCCCAAACCTAAAGCTCAACTGTGATCGAAGGCCCTTGCGTATCAGCTGTTTATGCAGCAAATATATATTCCTGTTTTATAAAACCAACCAGAAACCAGTACACCTACCTGGCTTCCAATGGTGTCAACCAATAGACCATTAAGTCTGTTCTGTCCTGTTTCTACATTATTTTCTTTTAAAAGCTAGTTCAAAAATGCATATTCTCTTTCCCTACTTATACTTCCTAGTATATGAATATTTGTCCTTTTTCAAATGTATACATCCCTTCATCTTCCATACATAGTGGTTTTGTCTTCGGCTTCCCCAAATATATTCATTTGTATACATGTTTTGTATGATGTACAATAATAAAAGTAAGTTCTGATTTATGTATCAGTTTGGGAATGCAAATTGTATAAGTTTGCATCAAACAGTAAGAAAATTTCGATGAAAAGTCGAAGGCTTTCACAGCCGGAATCCATAGGTTGTTGTGGATTTTCTGGGCTTTGAGGCCGTGTTCTATTAGTATTTTCTCCTGACTTTTCACCTGCATCTGTGGCTGGCATTTTCAGAGGATCTGGTGGCATGAAAGTGAGACAGAGTATATATACTTGTGTAGTCCCCAGGTGGGAGGGAGGAATTTGCATGTGTTACAGTTGGCCTGTGTGATGGCCTATTGTTAAATGGGATATCCCCCAGGGTTGTATTGTTAGTCAAGGGATATGCATAACAGTGCGTTAATTCCATTAGCCATCCATTGCATTGTTCCCTGTAGAGGGACCTCCAGAGTCTGGGTGGTGTTCATTGGCATATTTTTGAATCTTGATTTTAGTGTTCTTCAGTACTGGTAGCCAAATCTTGTTTGTTTTCCGAGTTTCTTCTTTCCTAATACAATAAAATACGGCCTCAAAGCCTGAAAAACCCATAACAACCTATAGTAAGAAAATTTCTCCCATTCCTGGATTTGCCTCAATTAAGCTCTGCTTGGAGTAAGGTTGCCACCTACTGGTAAAAACGTCAAACTGCATTTCCTGCGAGCTGTAAGCCTTCTTTTAGGGATTTTTTGTTTTTTGTTTTTTTGTTTTTTGTCTTCCTTGTCCCTGGAGGTATACTTGCTAACTTTTGGAGAGGTAAGTTAGAAGAGGTGTAATTTAAACTGACATCTGGTGATAGCATATATTCCTATGATGTTGTCAAAGGTAATTTAACGTATGAGTCTTGCATCTTCTATCCCCTGGATAAGGGTTTATCCCATTTTCTGTTTTTCAACTCCATTGCTAAAGAAATATTATTTTTACATCTGTATTTACAGTTACCTGATGTCTGTACATCTCTAGCCTTGCTTAGATATAATTACTTATTTTTCATATGTCTGAGTTGCTTCTGCAAAGCATAGTACTCAGGTTATAGTGTATGACTGTAATAAAACACAAGCTGCCAGTTGTATGTCTGTTGCTGCTGTTCTGCTCCCCCTGGTATCTAAACATCTTTATCATGAAAACATTATCTCGCTTGTACTTGTATAACACAGTACTTATGACTTCTGATAATTACTCCCACAGTGCATGGGCTTGTAAATACTTTCCAAGAAGGAGGGAGGATGGATCACTGGTACTGTAATGAGTGGCACTGGTCATGAATATCAGCTCCCAACTGTTTCTTGAGGTGGAAGCAGAGTGTGGCCTTACAATATTAAGGAACAAAAGTTCCATCTCATCTTTGCCTCTTTTCTCCCAGCTGCTGCAGGCCGTGTAACCAATTTCCGGGTCACAGACACTCAAAAGGATTCTGTGACATTGACCTGGACTCCAGTTCCCGGCGTCTCTGGTTATCTCCTCACGTGGCGGTCTCTAAGAGGTAACAGACCTACACCAGATGTAAAAGGACTAAGGTGGGGCACTGGGGACATGGGGAGAGGAAGTATTTTTGATGTGCCATAATCCCTTGAAGCCCAGCTCCTGTGCAGATGAAAATAAGGGTGAGGAAAGGCAGTCTTCAGTTACTAAACTCAATATTGTTTCATTTACTTATTTGTTTTATTTGCATACGATCTTTCTCCCAGAATGGGATGCAAGACAGCTCGTAGAGAAAGTCAATTTTAAAAAAAGCTTCACAATAAAATTTAAAAACAATTAAAATCACCACATTTAGTTTACCAACATTGCATTTATATCTCGCCTTTGCTCCATGTTGCTCCGGGCAGCATGAATAGTTCTTCCTCCCATCATCACCATGGTATCCTTGCAACAACCCATGCAGTAGATTAGGCTGGAAGACAGTGGCTGGTCCAAGGACAACTAGGGAGTTTTGCCGTGGATGAGGGAAGATTTGAGTCAAAGGTCTAGTCCAGTCCTTTTAGCATTTAACTATGCTGGGTCCACATATTGCCCAGCAAGCAAATCTGCAGAATTATTCTTCCCTGTGCTGGTGTGACTTGTTCCCCTGAAGAGTTGGGTGCTGCTACATAAGGTAAAATCCCATATGGCATCTCTCTGGTCACCACACGGTTTGTGGCCTGTAGGTTTGAAATGTGAAACATAGTGGATTTCAGTGGGTACCTTAGGTCTGTCTCATTGGAAAATTGCTTTTGTAAGGACCACTTATGTACTTCCTTTGTTTCAGATGGCGTAGAGTCACAAAGAACACTGCCTGGGTCAGCAACATCCCACCAAGTGTCTGGGCTGCGCCTGGGTGAGAGATACACCTTCGCTATCCGTCCACTGTTTGGGAGCATTACAGGTGCTGAGGCTTCTCTTACTGACCGCACAGGTGAGGTTTTGCTTATGAGAGGGAGGTATGAGGCCTCTCTTCTTTTAGTGTCCAGGGTCTCTACAAATTGTTTTCCATGTCAGTTATCTTGGCCATAGGATGTGTGACATACGTGGCCTGAAACTATTTTCTTCTTCCCTTTCCTGACCCATTGCCAAGGAGATCATGTAGAGCTACTTTGTGTTCAGTTTTTCTCAGGTGGTTTCTGCTAGACCTTGGCCTTCCAAACTCTGAATCAGATCGATCTGGGCAGAGGGTCAAAAGTAGACACACATGAAAGCAGAGGTTTTCATCATTTATCTGTCCATCTTTGAACATAGCTGGAGGGGATGTGTTTTGTTTTACCCATATTTCACCCATTACATTTCCCATCCCAGTTCTGTTTGATTCTTTCTACAGTTTGCCGAGATGGCCGCAGTGACATCATTTTTCTTGTACATGCAACTCGAGACACTGCCTACAATGCAGAGGCTGTGCGAAACTTCCTCTCCAACACTGTGTCTGCACTGGGCCAACTGGGCCCTGGAGCCAACCAGGTAACAAATGGCTTTGGTGGTATGTCCTAGTTTGCAAGTGCTGTGGGCATGACCACTTGAAGAATAGCCACAACAAAAAAGCTCTCTTTGTCTAGACCTCACAGTGAAATTTCTCCCATGTTATTTCTAATAATATTCACAGTATCAGTGCAAAATCACATTTTATTTGGCTCATAATAGTTAGGTGAACAGGTACAAGATAGCAGGGGAAATTACTAACAAAATGACGTCTACTTTGTGTACTTTCTGTGTTGTTGTGTTTTAAGTGTTCATCTGATTGTGCCCTGTGCTGATAGATGTCTTTTACCTAAGTTTCTCTCTGTCAGCAGGATAAAATCGTTCCTTCACATATTTCCTGTCTTGCTTCCACTCTTCCTCAGGTGTAGAGTCCTTTTCCTCCCCCCACATAGTAGATTTACTCTGTTTCTCCAGGTAGGCATTGTGATTTACAGCTACAGAGGTCTCCCATTGCTTCTGCTCAACCGCTCTAGTGATCTGGCAACTGTCCTCCAGAATATCCGCTCTTTGCGCTATGAGGAGCCCAGTGGCAATGCTGTCGGTAAGGAGGCACTGAACATGGGGACACTGGTTAAATTTATTTGAAGAATAGAAAAGGAATTGCTTTTGTAGTAGTAGTTGTTGTTGTTGTTGTAAGATCATGGAAGGCTGTTCTTCCCATTGAAACCCTTCATGAGATCATGGGGCTGGCTGTTCAGGAGCTGCAGTAGGCCCTCAACCGAGCAGTATGCTAGCTCACAGGGGCTGCTGCCGTTGCTATGGTAATAGCTCTCTTGATAATTTTCTCTGTGTTTCTGTTTCTCTAAGAGTGTATTTGTACCTCATTTGTTCTCCACAGGAGCTGCCATTAATTTTGCCAAGAACTACATGCTGAGTCCCAGTGCAGGGCGCAGGCCCGGTGTACCAGGAACTCTGGTGATAATGGCAGATGGACCGTCTGGTGATGACGCCATTGGACCAGCCAGAGAGGTCAAGGCAGCAGGTAAAACACAAGTCATTGGAATCCAGAGTGGTAAAAGGATAGAAAAAAAACATAGGAGATCACTTACTGTTGTTACATACATTCTTCAACAATATGGAAGGCCTGCCTTAAATGCTTGGTGGTGGCCTCTTCCATAACACCTGTCCATCCATTTTAATTCTGTCTCTGTTCAGCCAGGGGGTACCAAAGCACCAAACAAAATGCGCTGTGACCCTGAATGGGTTGAGAGCATTACAGCTATCCACCTTTTTGACTTGCTGGAGGAAGCTGAAACGATGCTTACTGACTAAACAGTGCTTAGCAAGCAGCTCTGACGGAAGCTTGCCTTTGAAGGACTGTGCTGAGCAGCCCATATCCTGAGTCTCTTCCTGTCTTTTTTCATGCTCCATTCTCAGTGAGCAATCCACATGAAATCCTTCCATTTACTTGCCTCCTCTGCCCTTTGCAGGGATCCAGGTGCTGGCAGTGGGCATGGATGGGGCCAGTCGTGAACAACTGCGCCGCCTGGTAACCAGTGAAGACCCACGCAACGTTTTCTTTGTGAGAGACTCACAGAGTTTGCCAGAGGTGGAAGAGGGGCTTGCCAGTGCCCTCTGCAGGTTATCTGTCGCAGAAGGGGTAAGAGAGTGCTTGTGGGGTGCACAAAAAGAATTATCTGCATTTTTAAGCCCATTTCCACACTACACTCTTATAGCCTGAGGTTTGCAGTTTCGAGAGGGGCTGCCTGGCCCCTCCCAGAACTGCAAACCCCAGGATTCCATAAGATGTTGAAAGTGGAATCATAGTGCTATAAGAATGTAGTGCGGAAATGGCCTAAGTGGAGTCAAATGGTAGAGTGAAGTAAATGGGGCAATAATTGTGGAAGAGTACTTGCTCCATCCATTTAGCAGCACTTGTCCAACAGGAGGTATCATTAAGGGTAAATGAACAGCTGCTCCTCTAATTTAGTCTGGTCTGAATGTCTTATAAACACAGGATGAAAGCTTATGGTTAGGGATTGAGTGGAAACTTCCTATAGTTTGCATATATGACCGCTTGGCAAGGCAGTCATCCATCACATCATAGTAAAGAGAGCTGTTATCACTTTCCTGCTCTGTTAGATTTCTATTCACATGCAGGCCTGTGGAAAATTCTCCTCACTTCTTGGCACAACATTGCAAACAATTAGCTTACCCAGTAGTTGCACAAGCACTGTAATGAATTGCCATTTGGCACATACTCGTAGCTCCCAAAGTTGATTGCACAATGTCTAAGACTTGGATAGCTATTTTAATGATGACTTTGTTGTTCTCTATTTTTCTCTGTCTCAGCCTAGACCAGAGCCATGTGCAGTGCAGTGTCCCAGGGTAAGTCACTAACAGATACCTTTGCCATAAGATTAAACAAAAATAAGTGGGTTTTCCCCCCAAGGAATAACAGCTGTTCACTCAAGCCATCTTTCCTAACCTGGAGCCCTCCAAGTGTAGTTGACCAAAATTTCTATCAGGCTGATGGACACTGTGTTCTTAACACAAATGGAGAGTGCCAGGTTAGAAAGGTTGTATTAGAAGAGGAAATGTTTTTGCTTATCAAAGTGGCTCCCAACTTTAAATGCTAAAGCGTTTGAACGTGATTAAAAATAGATGCATTGTTTATGTCTTTGTGTCATGTACAAGACAACTAACTCCTGCTCCAAAGAACACTCTCTGAAGTTTACCGAAGTTTATTCAGTGGAAATTCATGGGTGCCATTTGCACACTTCAGCAGAAGCTGCAAAGCACAATTACATATTTTTATAAGCAGTCTTTTACATTTGTGTGTGCTAAACGTTTGTTGGTTAGTAAGTCAAAGCAATTTTTTTCCCAGGCTTGTTCCCTTCCCCAGACCTTGAGCAGTTGTTGATTCCCTCCTAGCCCGCTCCATTATGTCAACACTCACTTGTTCCCCTAACATGGTTCATGTCTTCTTAATGCACCCATTTCCCCTCTTTTCCTCTCCCACCCCATACCGCACCTTTAAATACATTACACACTATACATTTGGTTACCTTAGAGCAATGCAATATGTACAAGGTCAATACATAATTAGAACATAGGTGGGTTCTTCTTCGTGGTCTCTGTGCCTCACACAATGGGAATCTTTGCGCATGCGCAGTAGCATTTTGGAAAGTTCCAGAGCTGAGCAGCTTGGCAGGAACCCCTCCCCCACTTGGTACTGAGCATACTCAGTCCCTCCAAGCTAACGGTCTTTCCTCAGTTTCTTTTCGTCCACCAATCAGTTAGCAGCTCGGAAGGTTTCCTTTGCTGAGCAGTTCTCTTCTTCGGATTTTCTCTAGCTTTCTTCTCCTTCCAGGAAAAAAAAAACTGTAAAGGCCCCTTCTCCTTCTTATGTCTTCTCTCTTTAAATTGTGCGTTACTTGCAGTTGCAGAGTTTCGCCGTCTGATGCCCACTCCAAGTGCTTGTTCTGGCTTGGAGAGGGCCATAACATTCGGGCCTGTTCTATTTGCAAGGATTTCATCTCGCAAACGCTCAAGAACAGGGCCTCTCATTTGAAGTCCTATTGCTGGGAGCAGGCTCTTCGAATGAAAGATCAGACGGTTTCCAATATGGCTCTTTTTACCAATTCAGTGTCAGTGCGGCCACTGAATCTTCAATTCCAACCACATCGGTATCGACCTCATCCTTGGTACCGACACCCTCGGTATTGATGTCAACTCCGTCGATCTTGCTGCCTATCTCCTCCTTGCCAAAGATTCCAAAGCTCTCGAGGATGCCAGTGGTACCATCTTCTAGTTCTAGAGACACCTCCTCTAGCTCACAACTGACATCGACCCAGCAGCCTCACACTGTGCCTACTTTGGCAGAGCGTAAACAGGTCTTGTCGTGTCATTCTTCTGTGGCTCCCAGGAAGAAAAAGAAGAAGGAGAAACACCACTCTCTTTCGCCCGTTGCCTGTCCATCGGCTACTCGACTGACTTCTCTCAGGCCGTGACCAACACCTCCACCGATACAACCTCAGGCTGCCACCATGGAAGAGGCCGAGACTCCCACTCTTTCACCAGCACATGATCCACTCCAGCTTCCGGTACTATCAGTTCCGGTAACCATTGGCCTCACGTCGGACCGAGACCATCGGCCTAGCCTGACTGTTTCTCCACCTGTCACCTTGGACCAGCCTGGAGAGGGACCTTCCCAAACTCCACTTCCTCCGGCTGTGCCTTCTGACCACCCTGAGATGGACCATCAGCCTGTATCAGACGCTCTTCAGGCTCCTTCCCGCGACTGGCCTCGACCAAGCATGGCTCACTCTCCGGGACATGGTGATAGAGGTAGATTGCCTCACTGTCATGATCATGGGTACTGTGGTGCTCATGATGTTTCATCGGCCAGAGTGGACTCGCCCTTTTCATTGGCATCTTACATAGCCTGTTACAGTCATGAGCATCTTTGGAGAGAGCAGCCTGGCTCGTACTACTCTTATTTGCTGGCTTATCACGACTAATACCACCCCAACGTTCACCGCTGGTCCCCATATCGGCCTCGACGCTCACGCTCTCCTTTGGGATCGCATTACCATCATTCATGTCGGTACTGCCCTTCTCAGTCCTGCTCTCACTCTAGGTCTGCTTACTACTGACGTTCTCCATCTTGTTCCCACCATCAGTCCCATGATTGATCCCCTCGTTACCAGGCTGTTTCGCCTCCACCTCGGGTGACTGCGACAGTGTCTCAGCCTCTGCCGGACAACCAACCGACATCTCTCCCTCCATCCACTTTGTTGGTCTCCCTTTTGACACAGTCCCTCATCGTGCCAATTTCTGCTGTCCTACCAATTTCGTCTGTACCAGCCCTGGTACCGATTTTGGTACCTGCTCCATCTGTCGTACTGGATGTCCCCTCAGCTACTCAAGCCCAACGATCTTGGTCGCCTCTGTCTTCTCCATTGTTTGGATCTTATGATTCTGACAAGGATTCTACCAACTCTACTCTGCAGTCTCACACCTCTCCCCTGCTCGTGTTCAGGGAAACAACTCCAGACTCTGCTCCCAAGGATGTCAAACAATTTTCCGACATTCTCATCAGGATGGCCAGTCCCCTCGGTCTTGACATCTCTGGCCATGTTCCAACAGTACGGGACCCAGTCTTCCACTACGTTGATGCGCGTCCTGCCTCAACAGCACCAATTCTGTTCCTGCCAGCCTTGCAGGAAATAGTCAAGCACCCGTGGTCCCAGCTGGCCTCCTTCCAGCCGATTCCTCATTGGTTGGAACACCTCTACTGGACACAACAGAAAGATGTGGACTTTCTTTTAATCATCCCACTCCTAACTCTATTGAGTCCTCTCACATAAAAGGGGGTAAGAGAGCCCATATCACTCCCCCTGACTGTGAAGATTGTCGTTGGGATATATTTGACCGCCAGCTTTATTCAGCTTCTTCTCTGATCCCCAGGATCTCTAACACCCAGGCCTGCCTGGCATCGTATCAAAGAAACATATGGGATAAATTTTTCCCCTTAATCTCCCATCTGCCGGATGACCACCTGGCCAGTGCCTTCCAGTTCTACAGAGAGTCTGTCGCACTCACAAACCAGCAAATCCAATCTTCCTGACACACTGTTGAGGGTGCAGCACGGGCAATGGTGGGTGTGATCGCTCTTCACCGGTTTGCCTGGCTTTGATCCGCTGGCCTGACCAAAGATAATTGAAAGAGGATTGAAGATCTTCCCTTCAATGGTCAGGGCCTCTTCCATGCCACCACGGTCGATACCATGGACCACCTGATGAAAGCTCATCTGACAGTGAAGAAGATGGGTCTTTATTCATCAGCCCAGTCTAGGAGGCCCTCCTCATTCCACTCTCCATGGAGATGCTCTTCCTACTCTTACAGGTCGTGTTCTCCACAGCAGTCCTCTCAGTGACCTTCTTTGCCGGCCTCTTCATCTCGCCACTTCTTCAGGCGCTGTCAACCATCTTCAAAGAAGTCTTCGTTGGCTGCAAAGTCTCACTTTTGACTTACCTTGCAGGTCACCACCTTGCCACTCTTCCATCTCCCAAGCCATCTGTCCAAGACCCCAGGACTGACTCGCCATTTCAACACCTGGCACACCATCACTTCGGATTCCTATGTATTAACTATCGTCCGTCTTGTCTACACCATCTAGTTTCTAAATACTCCTCCTCTGGGCGTCTTCTACTCCATGCCTTCCAGCTCCGCTCTTCTCGAGGCGATCGATATGCTCCTTTCCAAAGGGGCCATAGAACGACTACCATCTTTGGCCAAATCCACCAGCTTCTTCTCCCGTTACTTCACTGTACTGAAGGCAGACGGCACTCTCCGACCCATTCTGGACTTCTGGAGTCAACTCCTTCATCTCCGCCCCTGGAAGTTCAAGATGGTCACTCTGTCATCTATCCTCCCTCTCCTCAAGTGTTGGGACTGGTTCGCGTCCACAGATCTGCAAGACACCTACTTCCATATCGCCATTTGCCCCCAGCACAGGAGGTACCTCTGGTTTGCGGTCGACAGCATGTCGACAGCATGTGTTGTCAGTACAAAATCCTTCCTTTCGGCCTGTCCACCGCCCCCAGGGTCTTCACTAAGTGCTTGGCCCCTGTGGTGTCTTTCCTCTGTATGAATCACGTCATGGTGTATCCCTACCTGGACAATTGGTTATTGGTGGCACCCTACAAGCAAAAGTTATATGAGGACATTCATCTTTCCCTGCTTTCCAATCTCGGCCTCAGGGTGAATCCCAAGAAGTCTCACTTGGAACCTATGTGCACCCTAGACTTTGTCGGGGCCACTTTGGAGTCCACTTCCACCATGGCGTTTCTGCCGATGAAACGCGTGCGGGTACTCCACCGAGCTACAGCTGCTATTCTGTGCAGTCCTTCTGTTTCTGCTTGTCAGATTCAACAGCTTCTTGGCTACATGGCACCCATGACCGCAGTCACTTACCTGTCTCGTCTCTGTGCCCGCTCTCTTCAACACTGGTTCCTCAGGCATTTTGATCCTCTTCTCAATGACCAGGGTTGAATCCTTCGGATCCCTCGTCCTGTCAGGGATTCCCTCCGCTGGTGGCTGTTTCCTCACCATCTGCTGTCCAGAATGCCCTTTGCCAAACCCTGTCCATCCCTCACCATCACCACTGATGCATACCTCCTCAGCTGGGGAGCCCATTGCAATCGCCTCTCCATCCAGGATCACTGGACCAGACTGGAGAAACATCTGCATATCAATGCCTTGAAGCTCCTGGCAATCTTCAAAGCCCTCCGGGCCTTCCAGAATCTCATGATAGGACAGGCTGTCCGGATCCTGTCCGACAACATGACAGCTGTCTGTTACATCAACCTCCAGGGAGGCACCCACTCATCCCTCCTGCTCCATCTGGCGTTGCAGATGTGGGATTGGTGTGTCCTGCTACAGATCTACCCGATTGCAGTTCATCTAGTGGGACGAGACAACGCTACAGAGGACATGCTGAGCAGAGACACAGCGTGCCATCACGAGCGGTCCCTCTCCATCACTGCCTTTTGCTGGATAGTGTCCTGAGGGGGCACCTCTTTGCCACCTACCGGAACAGGAAGTGTCCTTGCTATTGCTCCAGAGCTGGTATGGGACACCACTCTCTCAAAGATGTGTTCCAATGTCCTTTGGACAAAGTCTTCCTTTACATCTTCCCCCATTTCCTCTCCTGGGCCAAGTGGTGGCCAAGATTGCCACAGATTGCCAGGGCAGACGCCGTTCTCGTAGCCCCATTACTGGCCAAGACAGCAGGCCCCTTCTCACCATCTCCCGGGGCTGCTGGATGCTGCTTCTGTGCATGCCCAACCTCATCTCGCAGTCAGATGGTCACGTGCTTCACCCAGACCTCCCTCGCCTCCACCTGCTTGCATAGAGGATAACCTTCTAGACTGTTCTGCCATCCAGGCAATCCTCATGGCCGCTAGTAAGGAATCTACTCACAGATCCTATGACTACAAGTTCACCGCCTTCACGGATGCACATGGTGAGCCTCCTTCTCCGGCCTCCCTGTTGACAGTACTCTATTTCCTCCTGCCTCTATGAGAACAAGGGCTGGCCTTCTCCTCTTAAAGTCTGTCTCTCCGCGACTGTTGCCTACCAACCACGTGCTTCTCCTTCCTCGGCTCTTTTCAGGAATGCTACAGTCAAGCATTTCCTCAAAGGCCTTCAACACCTCTACCCTCCTCCCCGCCTCTTCCTCCGTGGTCACTGTCTCTTGTCCTTTCCCAATTCATGCACCATCCATTTGAACCTATGGCCACGTCTGACGACTGTCTCCTTACTCTCAAGACAGCATTCTTGGTTGCTGTTACATCAGCTAGAAGGGCAGGGGAACTGACTGCGCTACACTCAGAGGAACCACTCTTGGTGTTTCATAGGGACAAGATGGTCCTATGCCCGGACCTTTCCTTCGTCCATAAAATCGTTTCTGACTTCCACCTGAACCAGGATATCATTTTGCCAACTTTCTATCCTGAACTGTCTTCACCTCTTGAGCACTATCTACACGCACTCGACGTGCACCGGGCACTAGCCTTCTATTTACAATGATCTTCGACCTTTCACCTCGCTCCCCACCTTTTTGTTTGCTATGGTGGACACAGGAAAGGTCATAAAGTCTCCACTCAACATTTCTCCAAGTGGGTTGTTCAGACAATTCACCTTGCCTATGAACGCACCAGGCAACCACCTCTGTCTCTGCTTCACACCCACTCTACCAGGGCTGTCGCTTCTTCAGCAGCTCTTCTCAAAGGAGTTGACCTGCAGGAACTTTGTCAGGTGGCTGCATGATCGCGGCCTTTGACATTCGTCCATCACTACTGCCTTGATTGCAGAGCCTGAAGTGATGCCCGCTTTGATTGTGTAGTGCTGTCCTCTATTGTCTAGGACCTGACCCGCCATCCAACAGTAAGCTACTTAATCTCCCATTGTGTGAGGCACAGAGACCATGAAGAAGAAGAACAGATTGCTTACCTGTAGCTGTGGTTCTTTGAGTGGTCATCTGTGCCCTCACACACACCCACCCAGCCTCCCCTCTTTCAGGTCCCTTCCTCGACGGACTTCGAAACTGAGGGAAGACTGTTAGCCTGGCGGGACTGAGCATGCTCAGTACCGAGTGGGGGAAGGGTTCCCGCCAAGCTGCTTAGCTGTGGAACTTTCTGAAATGCTACTGCGCATGCGCGAAGATTCCCATTGTGTGAGGGCACAAATAACCACTCGAAGAACCACAGTTACAGGTAAGCAACCTGTTCTTCCTATATATGGTAAACAGCATACAGCAGGCTATATGAAATGCAAATCACTTATAATACCATGGCAGGGAAGCAAAGCGGCCTGATATGTGAGGAATGGAAGATGAAAACTGAATCAGTGTAATTGCTGAGAAAGTTGCTGGTGGCTTTTTTAGGTTTAAATTTTAGATTCATGTTTCAGATACTTGAAGAGAACCTCAGATTTCAGATTCTTAAGAGGTTCACATGGCACACTCCATTTCAAAAGAATGTCTCTGTGTCAAAAGGTTTATAAGCCCTTCCAGGCTTCTCATGCCCCTCCCTCATCATCTGAGCATCCAGGAGGTGTGGGAAAACACACTATGTATATATTTATATACGTGCATATAGTTCCTGCATATGAAGGCGGGGATCTGGATCAACCAGGCTACCCTATCCCTCTACATAGATACATCATTACCAATGAAAAACCTTTTCCTATGGCCAGCCAAATGTAGGCAGTTTTCCACTGAAGACCTTGGTAGCAATGGATGTGCCCACAGTGCACATCAGTTGTAGGAGTTGAGTTTAGCTTGTATGATCCCATTATATAAGAACAAGAACTTCATTATGTAAGAACAAGTTGCAGCCAATGAGAGATATGAGGAGACTTACAACAGGACTGAGCTTTTCTTGCCATGCCTGGTTGGCTTTCTTATAGAAGATCTAAAATCAACATAGGGTGACACTTGTGCAAGGGGGTCTCAAGATGAAGAGGGGCTTTGAATGCCACCTGCCTCTCACACAGTTTCCTACTCCAGTGCTACTCTAGTTGGCAGTCCATGGACCAGTGCCAATCCAGAAATTTCTAGCCTCCAGTCTGCAGCAAGTTTCCAAGAAAGAAAGAAGAAACAATTGTAGCCAATGGGCACAAATATGGTGGAAGTCTCTGGCATATTGGAGGAAACCTCTCTGCCTGTCCCCCACAGCAGATAGCTTTAGAAATACTGTCCTAAAGAACAAAACCTATGGGGAAGAGAAGAGACTTACGGAATGGAAGTAACTTTCTTTCTGCATTGACTCAGTACTGTCGTCCTCTGTAGTGGTAGGACAAAGCCAGAACTACCTTTAAACTTGTTTAGAAAGTTTTTTGATGATGAACTTCCCAGATGTAACCGAGATTGTCAGGGGAGATGTTTGGTGTAGCTTTTGCTATTTACAGAGCAGGCTATCATCAAGTTATTCTTTTTTTCTCTGGCAGGGTGAGAAAGGCGAGCCTGGTGAGATTGTGAGTATCTGAGGTTTAATGAGGAAGAAGACAGCTCATGGGGCTCAATTCAGAGCTGATGTGGAGTGTTACTATGGAAAGGCCATTAATCTCTCTGGTCATTTTTGCAGGGACAGAAAGGACGCATGGGATCTCCTGGCCCTCCTGGAAATCCGGTAATGTTTGCCCTTCTTTAGGCTCCCTGAATTCTGTGGCTTGGACTAGAATTGATTCTGCTTGTTAAGCCCTGTTGCTTTGATCAGAGCCTTTCTTTTTGGACTCAAGTGTGTCAGACTCTTTTAGGATAACTTTGTATTTTTAGACAGGTTATTGCTCCTGCCCTCAGAAGCTTGTTTGTTTGCAGAATGACCAGGCACTTTATAAATTTATAATTAACATTGTTATTTGTTAGCTTCTCTAAACTCAGCTTCTCTGTGGAGTGATATAGGCAGTGGCCTTAAAGGATTCAAACAACTGCAGATGATACTACTACTTATAAAATATTTACCATAAATATCTGTAATAGCTATGATAAACAGCTTAGAGAAAAATCGCTGAAGCAATCTCTTTCCATGTTGAACTGTTTCCTCATCGTGCTGTTTTCTAGGGGCATTTGCAAGTTGACCTCACTGTCCCATGAGGAAGTGTTTTGAATTCCAGTTCAGGTTATTACAAGGCAACCCTCATGAGATTGGGAGACTGTTGGCAATAAGCAGGATGAGATTGGCATTTAATACTTCAGAGCTCAGAGGTGGCTGGTTGTTCTGCTGTCTCAGGCTGCTGAATCTGTGCTGGATCTTTACAGAATATATTACAAGAGCTATCCAGAGTGCTGAATCTAATTTTGTAATAATGTTTAGCACCTTGGATACCTCTCAGAGAGCCAAGAACAAGTCTATAAAAGCTGGTGTGAATTCACTGTCTTGTATCAACACCTCTGTCCTTGCTGTACTACAGTGTATTCACAAAGCAGAAATTATTTTGAGTTTCCCTTGCCCAGTTGTTCCATAACTGGGAATATTTTACGAAGTAACTCCTGTAAAACATGAATATTGCCTAGGGAATTGACTCTGATTAACTTGGGTGAAGATTCCAAGCTTGTAAAAAAGCAGTTTTAATTTTGTTGTCAGATGTCTATGTGTTGAGAATGTATGTACATCGTTTCAGCCACGTGCCTTCTGTGGAAGGGCACTTTCTACATATTTGATGTGTGTTTAATCACCTTCAAAGGATCATTTTCAAGGGAAACTATTCCATTTTGGAAGCAGAAGGCAGTTTTCCATAGTATTGATTGACCAGCCCTTCTTCTGATCATGAAGCAGTTGCCTCCTCCTCAGGGTTGGACTCTGCGAAGCTTGATTGGCTGAACTTTGTGTTAGCCGTGAAGACTCCTACTTTGCTTTGTCACTGCTGATTTAAATGCTTAAACAAAGCAACTGTATTTGTTATGGCTGGTACCAGGAGGAATGTTCCCTACAGCTTAATAAAAGAAACTAAACAAACAGGATTGCTGTCTTGAAAGGTGCCTCTGCCTCCACTCTTAGATGTGCAACATTGTCTGGCAATTCAAAACAGCAGTGTTGGGTATATAGGGCGGACAGAACTAGCAATAGCCATCCTGCTATAGCACACCTTTGGCTGAAGCCAAATCTCTGTAAACACAGAATAATATCTCTAAGTCTCAGTGAATAATTCATGAGAAGAAATAAAGATTCCTTCTGAGACTATTTAACTGGCACAATAACTTAATGGCACTTCTCACAGTAGCCATTTTGCTATCAATGAAGCCTAGAGGGATTTTGCTAAAAACATGTAGCTTGCTTTAGTTGTCTGAGCAGGAGGCAATTGAAATGATGACACCCAAAGCAAACTACATGTTGAGAGGATGTTTTTTGGCTTTCACTGTGCTGCTGTCCACCCTTGGAGTTTCTTTAATTTGTTATACATTATTCTTCTACTTTGTGGAAGGTTATAGCACTCAAGGATGAGGTGGATGTAATGAAGTGCCTTTGCTGTTAGAGGAAAAGGAAGCTGATCCTGGTACTAAACACATTTTTCTTCTTTTTGTTTAGGGACGCAATGGGCTTCCAGGTCCTCCAGGCCCTGTGGGACCTCGGGGGCCTCCAGGTGATGTCACTGATCAGCGGGGTGAGAAAGGCGAAAGGGTGGGTACTTCTAGTATCTCATAAAGTCTTGAATATTTTACTAAGGAGAAAACCAAGCACTGAATTTCATGGAGCTTCATGAAGTGGCCTCCCTGTTCTTCCCTAGTGACCTATTTAAGTTTTACATCATAGATTTCATAATTCTGTGATGTCCACATGTTTTAAACTAGAGATCCCAGTGTCTCCAGCTACTGTGTCAATGGCCAAGGATGGTGGGAACTGTATTGTAAAACAAATGCAGGTACCAGCTTGGGGAAGACTATTTGAGGAAATCATTCATGTACCTCTTCCTAGAAAACATAGCTATATACATTGACGCCATATATTCTGACTAGAAGCCAAAATGATGAAACTAAGGCTGTCATATTTTGTACACATCATGAAAAGGCATGGCTCTTTGAAAACAACAAAGTGGAAGGCAGTAGGGAAAGAGAAAGACCACATGACCAGTGGATTGACTCAATCAAGGAAGCTGCAGCCCTGAGTTTGCAAGGCCCGAGCAGGGCTGTGGATGACCAGAGCTCTTGGAGAGCTGACATCCATACAATTGCCACAAATTGAAGCTGACTTGACAGCACAGAACAACAATAATACAACTATATCTACTGATGAGATCTGCTTCCTAAAAAATGAAGAGATAAGGTGTAAACATTTTTTTCTGGAACGTTCACCCGAGCACTTCTGCTGGAGTTACCTTGGGGGTTATCTGCTCTCTGGATTCCTCTCCCTCCAGTTCCTTTTTTTTCCTGTTTGGACGTATACAGAGTTTTGGATCTCACTGTGGGCTTGGTGAGCGGTAGGTCTTCCTTTTGTCCAGAAGGTGAATTAAGTTACAATAAGCCCTCCACATTTGTGAGGGTTAGGGACACAGAACTCTCTCAAATGTCAAAAAATTGTGAGTAAGTTCCCTGGCCTGCTGGCTGCTGCCGGCACACCCATGCAGGCAGAGGGTGAGGGAGTGGGCAATCATCCTCCCTGCAAGCTCCTGCTGGCTGTCAACAGTGCGCCTGCATGGGCAGTTGGCAAGGGAGCACAGGGAACAGGTGATCACGCTTTCTTAACCCCCTTGCTGGCTGCATGGAGTGCCTGCATGGGCGGCAGGCAAGGGAGTGCACAAAACAGGCAATTGCCCTCCCTGCAACCTCCTTCCAGCTGCTGCCGGCATGCCTGCACAGGCAACAGGCGGGAGAATGCAGGGTAGTGAAGATCTTTCCCCTCCTTGCGCTTCGGCAAAAAAAAAGACCGAGGAATGGGAGATGGGAATGGGGGGCAAGCAGGCACCTCGCAAATAATCAAATTTGTGAAAGTGAAACCCACAAATGTGCAGGGAGGACTGTATTTTGATTATTTTGTTAAAGTATTTGTTTGTACCTTTCAACCTGCTTGCCTCCAGAGAAAAGCAATGTATGACAGGTAGTCCTTGATGCCTTTCATGTCTGGCATTCTGGGCCTCCAGACCAAAAAAAGTCCGATTTACTTCTAAATAAATACAGTAAGTCGTCCACATTTGCGGGTTTCACTTTTGTGGATTTGATTATTCATGGATTATTTGCTGTCACCTCTGCTGCCTCCCTATGCCATTTTTAAAAGGGACTGCAAGCTTCATGATACTGGGAAACTGCGAACGAGACTTGTAAGTCCCTATTAAAAATGGTGTGGGGCAGCAGTGGAGATGGCATTAAGCCCCACCAGCCCCCTACTTCTGCCTTGTGAAGGAGCCCTAATGCCTCAAAGGAATCTATAGTGGGTTGAATATGGTGATCACACTTTTTGTGTGTGTTAAATATGGTTTGGGAGGGCCTAGAGTTATTGACAGTTTTTCTACTTTCACAGGGGTCCTTTGCCCCTAACCCTAGTGAATGTGGAGAGATGACTGTACAGTTAAAATTGGGCTTTGAATGCCACAGGATTTGGGTTCTAAACAGTTAATCCAATGATAAACCAATAGGTTAAATTGTGAGGGTGTCACATGTAGTCTCTTGCCATCACGCCTTCAAATCACTATATTTTCTCTTAAAATGAAGAACTAAGTGTCAGCTTTTACCTATGTGGAACATTTAGATGACCTATAAACAGATAATTATTCAATCTAGCTTTTTCTGAGGCAAGAAGCCCACGTCTATGCCATATAATTTTGGATTGCCAATAAAACTTACACATCTCTGTAGAAATAAATAAATAAAACCAAAGTAACTCTACTGTGTTGGCAATACTAACAAACAAGGCCTTGTTTTTTCTTTTCTCAGACTGGAATGGCAGCTCTCTCCCCCCACTGCCCCCACAGTCTGCCACAGTGCCTTGCCACTTTATGCACAGTTTTGGCCTTCCCTAAAGTCACTTTCTTTGTATAAACAGGGTAAAATCTTTCAGTTGCTAATTAAATCCCCTTTAAATACTTATGGTAGCATGGTTTTGGTTAGTTATATTCAGTGAGAATCATTCAGTTGAGACCAACTTTGTAAGAAAATATAGTCTTTATTAAAACAGCAAATATAGAATGATGTATTGGTTTTGTATATATGTCTAAGCTCAAACAGATTTTCAGAGTGCGTCAAAATAATTTCTTAACTCTTCACAAAAGCATAAAAGCGCAGATCTCTCTCTCTCTCTCTCTCTCTCTCTCTCTCTCTCTAGCGACACACACACTCACAGAGAGAGAGAGAAAACCCTCTGGCTTCTCTCTTTGCCAAAGGCTATGTTCCCAAATCTAGACCACTCCCTCTGGTTAGATTTAACAATGGGTTATTTCGCTTCTACCCCTTTTCTAGAATTTCCCTGAGAAAACTCCTTTTCATTCACTCCCCCCACCCCCGCTTGAATGAGAACTTCTCTGGCTTAAGGATTCTCCCTCTGCCTTGAATCTTGAAAGTCTGACTTTTCTGGAAAACGCTCTCTCAAAACCCCTGTGTCTGTTTAAATACATTCTCAGGCCTTCAACCCCTCCTTCCCAGTAAAGGGGCTGGGTTTATCTCTGGAGTGGCCATTCTAGTTGCCTGGCAACCTGTTGCTGGGCAGCTTTTCTACCACTCAGGATACCACTCCTCCTATACTCCATCACATCTACATGTAGAAACCTAGGGTGTCTCAAGTGAGGCCAAAGGTGTGCAAAGTACTGGCTTAGAGCCACTTGCAGTTCTCCAGGCCCCAGATTCCCAAACTCCCTCATGATTTTTATTTCCTTGTTAAAAATTTCTGAAAATGCACTTCCCCACCCTCAAAGGGGCATGGGGACAAAATCTACCACTTCTTTTTGGCTCCCTAAGCATTGGTTAGAAAAAAGTCATCTCCTTGGCCTAAAACAGGTGAGATGCCCCATAACATTTGGTGAAATTGTCCCTCCTAGCCCTGAGAAGGTAAATGGGGTCTTTGACAAAAAAATGGGGGTGGGGACATGGTGGATAGTACAGTCGGCCCAGATGGGGGATGCATATGAAGCCCCAGACCTGAGGGGGTTGGCCACCACTGATACCTACAAGCATTTTCCTCCCAGTGTGCCAGCTTTCTATTCGTAGTATTCTACTTTGTGAGCCCCACTTGGAAATCTGAAAAGCCAGGAGATATTACGACATCACTGAATGCCAGAAATTAGCCTCTGAACCTGTTCCCACATAACAACCCCAGGGGTGTGCTGAGTCCTATCACCCTGCCAAATCCAAATTAAGGAAGCCTTTAAATGTTGGTTCATTCATGCATATACATCATCTGATCTCATTAGTTGATTAATTCAGCTCTTGAGGACTTTCAGCCAAACTTGCTACCTGTCTCCACTGAAAAATAATCCTTTTTGAATTGTCAGTGGGTCACTAGAAAGCTGTGCCGGTTATTTTGTGATGATCTTTCCACATGTGTAAAGTAATCATGAATCACAATGCTCAAGCAATGAAAATTCATGTGTAAATTTCCTCTGTAAGAATTCTATTTCTCTTCTTATTACTGTTTTTTGTTATTGTTGTGTGCCTTCAAGTTGTTTCTGGCTTACAGCAACCCTAAGATGAGCCTATCACAGGGTTTTCTGAGGCTGAGAGTGTTTCCATGGCCAGGTGGGGAATCGAACTCTGGTTTCCAGGGTCGCAGTCCAATGCTCAAATCACTACACCACACTGGCTCTCATTTCTCTACTTGTTATCTGGTGACCTAGACACTGTGAATAATATCCTTACAATTCAAGGAGCAGATTCTGTCTCAGAGCAGGTCAATAGCTGGTCCAAGGCGTCTCTCATATTTTCCATAAAATCCATCCTTCTCTGGTCTCCGTAAGTGTATGATGATGGGTTTCCAGATTTGTATGAGGAGGCATCTAGCAGTGGAATAAATCCCACCACCATCCAAGAAAGACAGGAAGCATATGACCATAGTCTTGCTGATCTCAGGCTACTTCCCTAGTTTGTCCCTGTGCCTCACACAGGACAGAGTGGGTCTCTTTTGCTCTAGCATGTGTTTATGTAAGTGCTTTTAAAATTCTTAAATATCAAATCCATCTCCCCAAAGACATATCTTGAATTTCTTCCTTTTCTTTCAGGGATTCCCAGGAGCAGATGGAGTCCCAGGGAATCCTGGCCGACCTGGCAGTCCTGGCTCTCCTGGAGAACAAGTAATTAGCTCCTTTGTCACCTTGCTACCTATAGTTGCACACAGAAGCAGTTGCTGTATTATACTATTTGACTGTATCTTTGAGTTTGATCCAGGACAGATGGGGTGTTTCCTTAGCTAAGTTTGCTGTCTGCAACTTGGATCATGTACTAAATGTTGTAAATAAAAAGGGAATTCAGAAGACAAATAAAGAAAGAGAAATCGTCTTTTATATATTCTAGTTAAAAATAAGCATAACATATAGATTCTTATTATACAAAAAGTTAAAAGAGAACTTGAGCAGGTGTGGCAAATTAAGATACAAAATATATCAAAATACAATACCACAGTGAAGCAGGATACAATAGAAACTACAGCAACAACAAATCAAGAAATGGAACTAGAAGTCCACTAAAACAATGCTGCTCTTATAGAGCCTTTACACCTCCTGCCAATAATAGAAAGCAGGTGAAGGTCCTCTATAACACCAATTAACCCCATAATAACCAGAGTTGTAAGTCTTGTCAATTCCAACACTAAATCCATAGTCTGAGGCCATTTCTGCACTACACTCTTATAGCGCAATTATTCCACTTTCAACATCCTATGGAATCCTGGGGTTTGCAGTTTCGGGAGGGGCCACCTGGCCCCTCCCGAAACAGCAAACCCCAGGATTCCATAGGATGTTGAAAGTGGAATAATCGCGCTATAGAGTGTAGTGCAGAAATGGCCTCATAGTGTTCACTCACAACCTACTAATACATTGCTTTATCTCCTCACACTATTCTCAACATTTTATGATTCTCACCTAGATGGGAAAAAAAAACCCAAAAAGTTGCATTACTGTCTTCATTTGTTTTCCTACAGGGTGGCCCTGGCCTTCCTGGTCTCAGAGGAATCCCAGTAAGTAAAGGGAATGATCCCCATAGTTCATTGACTACCAGCTAGAGAGATTATCTTATTCATTCTTAACTTTGTCTTCTAGGGAGAGCGTGGACTAACTGGCCCGGTTGGTCCAAAGGGACAGAAGGGTGAGCCGGTAAGTAGATAGATTTCCTACTTTATTCCAGAGGGCTAAAGACTTGGAAAAGAAACACAAAATGATGCTTTGATGATGATGACAAACTGCTGTACAAAGAACAGTGTTTCCAACTGTTACTGCTTTGGTTGATTTTTAAGAACTGATTAGATGTGCCTCATAGCTCCAAGCTCCACTTCAGGTAACACTGCCATGCGAAAGGTGCTGATGTAAGTTGCAGTACGGGGCAGGAGAAGCTATTCTTGCCTGTTTTTGCCCAAACTGCCTGCTTGCCATTAGCCATTGTCCTTGGATTAGGAATCAAAATAGTAATGGTTGAGACCATAGAGAAAAATGACACAGAGCCAACTATCAGGGAGTCAGAAATAATGAACAGTCCTCCCTTCTTTTCCATGTGAGATCTCCTGTTTGGGTTTTGAGATCATGAGGCATGGTGATCTTGCTCTTACCCCTTCAGGTCTGTGGAGCAATGTGATTGTTGACTGGAATTAGTTGGGACTTGAATGGTAACATTCAGTTGGAATCAGGAAATGATGGCCCAAACTCATTGTGATGGTGACTGATTGTCCAAGTGGCTTGGGACCTCTTTTTTGGGGTTGCCATGTATGTTACAGGATATTTATTGGTTGCTTTCCCCAGATAGGGACACTAAAGAGCAACGTACAGCTAAGTCTTAAATCACCGATACTAGTTGGAGAACCTCCTCTTTTAGCTCTTGATCCAGATCAGTGTCAGCTGCAGTAACTCCGTGTAGCCTTCTTGGCTGGCATGGACAGCTGCAGTTCTGCCATCCTGTACCATGGAAAATTAACCTTCAGTGTTATTGATTTCCGCCTTTGTTTAATAAAGGCCTAATTTTTCTTTGCTCCAGCTGTCTGCTTTACAAAAAGCTCATGTGTTCTAATCTAGAGGTAGATCTGGATAACCTCTGCTGTTGATGTCGTGAAAAACATTGGCAGACCATGGACTGAGCAAGGAGGCCTTCTTCCCACCTTGGGCGCCCTGATCAAAGGGGAACAAATGCTACTTCAGCACAATTTGCTCTTCTCCTGGTGCAATATTTAGCAATAAATATAACAGGGTTGTCTCCAGATCTAAGGAGTTCCCTAGCATCTGTTTGATATTCCTAGCAGTCCTGAAATAAATGTACCAATGGTGGCTAAGCAGCAGTTGAGGGACAGGCAGCAGTAGCATTGTGAGCCATTGTTTAAAGTGTCCTACATTATCTTGATAATACATCTTGAGTGCATAGTGGAACATTTGAAATAGCATACAACCAGAGGTGCGGCTGAGCTGCTTGGCCCTATCCCACATTAGGCATCAGAATTAGTAGACCTTGCCAGGGCTATGGGACCCTGATAACTGCCCTAGAATTCCATCCAGGAATTGATGCCTGGCTTGTGGTATGATCTAATTTAATCTTTCCACCCCCCAATTCCTTCTTAAACCACTAAAAAATCCAGACGCATTGAATTGCCATTTTACTGACTTTTTAATTGATTCTGTTTAGGATTTTATCCTGCTGCTCTTGCTGTCCTCTGCTGTCTTTTAACATTTGCTGTGGAATAAGTAACCATGCTTCTATCCAAACACACTGAGGCAGGCTCCCACTCAGTCCCTGAACTGTATTATGTCAAAGTGACTTTGGGCCTTTTGTTATGGACAGGGTGATCCCGGAGAGATTATTGGCGGAGGAGGTGGGATTCCTGGCCGGAAGGGAGAACCCGGCAACCCAGTAAGTAGCATCTTAAATTCTGTAAATGAGTAGTGAGAAAACAGAAAAAGAATTGAGAAATAATTGAAAGAGGAAGGGAGGCCTTGTGGGAGGGCCATTATGGTTGTATTGCATCTAGTTTCACTCTCATGCATGCTTTAAATTTTGTTCTTCCTGGCACATACAGTCCTCCCATTGTAGCATCATGCAGCTATTTTTGCACAATGTTGTCCTCTCAGAAGTGTCCATTACAGTCTTATAGATGTTTACTTGAAAGTAAGCCCAGGAAACTTAGCTCTGTATAGATGTATGTGGGATTGTAGTCCTTAGTTATGTAATCTGTTGACTAAGAGGGCTTATTGGGATCTTGAGAGGATCTCCTGGAGAGTGTCTGTTTTCAGCCAAACATATTTTTCTGTTTGTCTCAAGGGAAGCCCTGGACCTCCTGGAAATCCAGGGCCTAGGGGACCATTTGGTGATCGTGGCCCCCCTGGACCTGTGGGACCCCCTGGGCCAATAGGAGCTCCTGGCGAGTTTGTCAAGGTATGCTGTCCCTTAGGAAATTTTATGTTTGAAAAGTCCCTTACTAAACACTTCACTTAGTTCTTTGTTCCCACTGCTGATTTTTTAGGCAAGCTTTACAACTCCATCTGTTTCTGGATACACATATAAGCACACAGATCCTTTGCATACATGTGTCTAAACACACAAACATCCCCTCCCAGCAGACCGACCAAGCTCTGAACAGCAGACCTTGCCACCCACTTCTCACCTTTGTCCTTATTGCAGTGTTATATCATCTCTGGCACATGTTTCATTCCTGCCTGACTTCTTTCCCTGGTGTGTCGCCTTTTGTGATACCCATATCATTGTACATGTATGTGTGGTTAGACAGGCAAGAGAAGAAATGCAAGGAGCAATAGTGTTTAGATGCAACCATAAAACAACAAGCAATATAAGAGGTGCATTCCAGCATCTTCCAAGATAAAGCAAGTGTACTTGGACCATATGTCTCTAATAATGTGGTTTTTGGAAGCAATAAATCCTTAAAATATGTCTTAGCTGTAATGCCCTTGTGTTCACTGTAAGCCCCTGTCACACCTGTTTCTTGTTACTAGAAACAGATGCCTAGTACAGTTGTTTGGTCCAACTGTTGCCTTACTTGTTCCTTTCCTGTGAAAAGTGTGTGTGAGCGTACATACACACTCATGTATATGTGCTTCACTCCTATAAATGCCTACTGTATTATGCCCTCTGTGTTTAGATGGCAGGAGCATCTGGACATGCTAAATGGAAACATTTGTTGACCTGTGGTTAATTCTTCTTACAGGGAGAAAAGGGCGAGCGAGGTGAGCGAGTAAGTGATCCTTCTTTTTCCCTGACTGCTCTCTTTGCTCATAACATATTTGAACCTGAGAGATCAGTCACTGATTGTTGAGCAACTGTGGTTGTCTCCTTCTTATCTGTGTGCAGAGACAGAAGAGAGTCTGTCTGTCTCTCTGGTTGGAGAGGGAGGTAGCCTAAAAGGCCCTCAAGGGACCTTCTGACTATATTATTCTATGGTTGGTTCATTTCCAATACATTCACATGGATACTGACTTCCATAACTCTTGTTGAGAAAGTTGTGGTGCAGTTTTACAAAACATTCATTGCTTAGCTTATAGGATTGAGCAATACAATACAAGTTTCATGCAGACCATTTTTTTAAACAGATGCAGTTAGCATGTTTAATGTGAACTTTTTACATTGTAAAGTATGAACAGGCTTGTTCACGAACAAGATTGTGTTTGTAAACTCATGTATTATACTGGTACATTTACTTGGATGATGGGTGACACTGTGGCTTTGTGCAGAATCTGCTGCCGGTAAGATGTAAAAAGACCCTAATTTACCAGTGCAAAATGAAAACACATCCCAGTGTTCTCCTGCTTGGCCCTGGTTTTGAACATCAGTGGTATTATCCTAGTGCTTTCCTAGAAACCTGGGCAACTACCCCCATACTGCTCAGTGGGCTTAAAGGGCATGTGAGGCGCTAGCCTTTTGTATGGGAGCTATGCTTCACCATTAGAAAGCCCCAAGTCCCCTGGTTTATTGTCCTTAAATTACTTTACTTTGTGGCTCCCCATGGCCTTCAAAGTGGCTTGCATAATAATAAATCAACTGGACATAGTAAGCATTGACATCCAATTTTTCTTTACAATTCTTTGCCTCAGTTTTATGATTGTTATTAAAATTGAGTAGAAAAGGAGGTATAGCCAACTGCTTCTGATAGGGTTGCCAAGCATATGGTGCTATTTTCTAGTAACTCATATCTCTGCTTCTACTGTTGCCCATAAAGCTGGCCTGTAGGACTTTTATTGATTGGTTCTTTGTCCTTGTTTTGTTTTGCTTTGTTATTTTGCTGTTCTTTCCCTTGTTTGAGTTAGAATAGTGATTAATAGCACTGGTGCATGCATTTCAGTTTTTTAAAGACCATTACATTTGCCTTTTCATAAAATACACATCAGCTGAACATATTCTTGGATGTTTAGGATGTGTATTTTTTTTATTCTTTAAACTTCTGAATGTTACACAGTATCCCATTATAAAACAAAATAAAAGTTAACTTGAGAAAGAAATTCTGGCTGTTAGGATTAGAATGTCTGCTGGATGTTTATTTGTCCTATGACTATAACCTCTAATGTGGTGTGAACTCAGCATCATATTGACATGGTGGTATATAATTTTTCACCTTTTACCCAATTCCTTTATCTTTTAAAAAGTGATTAGGTGTTTGTTTCTTGTGATACCATGTGAACAGGTGAATGAAAATTATACATGACCTTAATATGTTGCCATACAAATATATCTGTTCTTTATATATATATAAAAATGCATAAATAAGGAGATATTAAAGATGTTAGATTTGTTGAATTAAGAAATAGAATAATTTTTAAATGAATATTATAAATATTTCATTCAGTGTATTTGGATAACTAAGGAAAAAAAGTAGCTCTAGGCATACACACACATTAATTTATTAGGTTCATTAGTTTTTACTATAGAATTAAATTTAAGCAACAAATATTAAATTTAGTGATAATTTTGATTTATCTAATTACTGTTTCTGTAGAGTTACTATTGGTTTTTTGGTAACGGGGCAGGAACCACCTTTTAATTATTCATAGTTATTTATTAGTTTAGCTTGATGTTCATAATTCTGTTGTTTTTGTGGTTATTATTAAGTTTTATATTAAATAGTGGATTTTGGTTTGTCATTGAGCTCTGGTGGTGCAGTGATTAATTGCCAGTACTGCAGCCACAATGTTGTGAGTTCAATCCTGCAAGGCTTAAGATTGACTCAGCCTTCCATTCTTCCATAGGTTGGTAAAATGAGTACGCAGCTTGTTAGGGACAATTAGCTAACACACATTGTAAACTGCTTAGGGAGTGCTTCGCATTGATAAGAGGTATAGAAATGTAACTGCTATTGCTATTGTTATTACATGAATGCTTTTCTTTTTCTTATATTTGTTTGTTTAGTTTGTGTCTAATGTTTTGTGTTTTTATATAATAAAAAAAATTTAAAAAAGAAGCAGCACCATCATGTGTGCTTACAGAACACAAATCTGTCTTTTCCAGTCCTGATTGTTTACTAAACTATCTGTGCTTAGCTCTTATTTCTGTTCTTCTCATAATCTCATGATGAGCACAGTTTTTTCCCTACTATAGTGTAGGCTCACTCTTCCCCACCCTTCTTCCTGCAAATAGGGATAGTTTGACACTTAGGAGAAGGCTGGACATTGACAAAAGTGGAATGAGTGCAGTACTGTCACAGGTTCACTTTTATGTTATGTAAATTTGATCCAAAAGCCAGCTTTTTTTTATCAAGTTAACTTTTACTATATTTTATAATAGGATATTGTGTGACTGAGGACTAAAGTAATTCTTCTCTCCATCCATTACAGTTTGAACCCCTTTTCTTCTTAATGTTCTTGTCCAAAATTGGTGGAGGAATCCTTGCCTTTGTTACGTACAGATTAACAATCCTCATAAACTAGGGTGATGAGAAAGTCAAACTAGATGTGTTGGGTTGAAATGAACATTGCTGATTGTAGTTACTATCTACCTGCTTCTAAGTCAGATTGAAGAACATGCTGTTTGTTCTTAATACAGTATTATGCTGTGTAAAAAAATAAGTGTAGTTTTGCAGAGGGACAGAGTTGACATTGACTGTCTTTTTTAGGGCCCTCCTGGAACAGGTGATGGATCTGGGGTCAGAGGAGAACCAGGCACTCCTGTGAGTAAATTATTTGCCATGTTTTGCCTGTGCAATTGAATGTATGATCACTGTTAGAGATGTAAGTTCTTGAAATTTCTTGAGAAACACCGGGGTGAGTGTGTGAAATGTATATAGAAGTAAAGGTAATAATATCTGGGAG
Source organism: Iguana delicatissima (assembly GCA_948472985.1). NCBI lineage: Eukaryota > Metazoa > Chordata > Lepidosauria > Squamata > Iguanidae > Iguana > Iguana delicatissima. The sequence continues at coordinate 266,251 of CAOKZL010002312.1, read as the reverse complement.
TACTGGAACAATTATTGTTGTCCAGTAAAATTGTCCGAAAGAGTATAGGATTTGAATGTGGGGGCTGGGCTGAGTAAATGCTGTAGTTGGAGTGCTGTAGAAATGTAATACTTTAAGGGAAAAGCATCTGAATTTCTTACAGATGTTCAGTAACTGTAGATGATCTATTTAACTGCAAATACCAAAGATCTTTCCCTGTTGCATTAATTCTGTTTTCTCCATTTTAATCTCTAGGGTTTGCCTGGCGATCCTGGGCCAAGAGGACCCACTGGTCCCCCAGGACAGAAAGGTGACAAGGTAGGACAAGGATTTGTTCATACACTTGATTGGTGAACAGATACCCTATAAACCAAACTAAGTGCTCCCCTGCTGCTTTTAAGCCTCATGCCCAAAGTAGAAGCTGTGTAGAGGCATCTGAGACCTTAAAGTCAGAGTTATGCAGACTCAAATTAGCCTGGGCTGTAGGTACTGCCACAATTCTATTTCCTGCTTTTAGGCACAGGATTGGCTGCAACCTATCTGAATTCTTAAATCAGACTTTGTTTTGTGCCCAAAGGGAGAAGGCGAAGAAGGCTTTCCTGGGCCACCTGGACGTGCTGGAGACCCAGGAGAACGGGTGAGTCTTTGAGAAGGTAATCCTTGCTCGTCTCTGATTTGTCCTGATGGGATTTAGGGTCTATGAAACCTAGACTATTTTTATTCTCACTGTGAGTGATAGGAGAGGGAGGGTCAAGGAGTTGGAACTAATCATGTCTACAGTCTTACTCTTGTCTGTTTGCCCATTAAATTTTTCCTTGATAATTGTCTGTGGAAGCTGAAACAAGCATCCTTGAAATATCACAGAATTTCTCTATCAAACACTTTGGTTAAAATGCAATGTTCTTGCTGTTATGTTTAGGGCCCTAGAGGACCTCCAGGTGAACAAGGAAGCAAGGTAAGTACTACTGAAGTATCAAATCTGGGGTGTCTAAATAGATTTCATCCTAGAAACAATGGCCTCAGCATAGCAGTCAGAAATCCTGCTTTAGGTTTTTAGTGACTACTGTGGACAGTTCTTTTCCCCACTCAAATATGGAAAGTAGAAGTCAGTGGATGAAGTGTTCTTCTAGTCATTTATAATGTCTAGCTTTTGGGGAGAGTTATCTCTTCATATGAATCATATGCGAGAAAAGAGAGATTTGCTCAGTCCTTGTCCCACCAATGGTGAATCTGAAGTGTGTCCTTAGGCTCTCTTCCTGATTTTCAATCTTGATTGTGCGGGTTTCTGAATCTTGGGAGGGGTCTAAATGCATGGAGCAGGCATCCTGTTTCAGATCTGTTCTCCCCCCCGACACACACGCTGGGAAGAATGATGAGGGTTTGACAAGGATGTGATGGTGAGAGTAGGACTAGCAGCTGTAAAGAGAGAGCAAAGAGAGTGAGCAAATAAAAAACATCATTTAGAGGAGAGAGCAGCCAGTGTCTTTTGCTCTCCCATAGTGGTTGTCTAGCATTGCTGTATAACTAACCGTGTAAAAGACCATGAGGCTACAACTGTCTTCCAGTTCACCAGTTTGTAGCCAAAGACAGTTTTAAGAAAAAGGTAACTCACCTGTGGAATTGCTGGATTTCATTACCTCCTACTTTATTGTTCAGAGAATTTCATCTGAGTTGGTCCTCTGACTTCATTTCCTCTTTCTCTTCTATGTTAGCACTGCCCCAATAAAAACTTGGATTTATTTATTTTATTAAGCTGCACCCTGTTTTTTTCCTGTTTCCAGAAATGCAAAGGGGAGTAAAAAAACGGAGGCACCATGCACTATTTTGGAGCCTTAGTTTTCTCCCCCTGCCCACGACCATCTGCCCCATGTCTGTTTTCACACAGACGTTGTGATTGTCTCCAAAAGAATGAATGTCTTGGAAAGAAATTGGGATTATATGTTATTTTTAAAGTGAAAAAGGGCACATAACAGTTTTTTATATGCCACCAAATTCTGTGCTCATCAGAAGTCTGTGCTACACAATGCCATCCTGTTCTTGCAGGTGTCCTGCTTATCTACAAAGGACAAATACATTAAATGGATATTTCTGTTTACTGCCACCCATTCTGGGAAAAGCATCTGCAGCAGGCCCAGCCTAATCCCTTTGTATATGAGGGATCTTTTCCCTCCACTGAAAATTCTGATTCAATCCCACTGTACAATAGTAGAATTCAGTTTTTTTCTCTTCTTTTTGATGGCTCCCCCCATCCATACCTACATGCTTATACCTTGGTGAATCACTTGCACCTTTGGTGCTGCTAACTCATCTATTCTTATTATAACAGGGAGACCGTGGGCAACCTGGTGAGGTTGGGCCATCAGGAGAGAAGGTGAGATCTGAGTGTTTATACTGAGCAGATCAAAGATAAAATCTTATTAATCCACCTTTTTTTTATTTTTTTATTTTGTCAGAGAAGGGAAATATGAAACAAAAAAAACATACTTGAACTGCAGTACATTTTGAACTAACACTGAAAAGAAAAAAAGGAGGAAGAAGTAGGGTAAGCACAAGGAGCCTAAATACCCTAAAGTCACCAGATCCTGTCTGATGTTGGAATCTAAACAGAGTCAGTCTTGGTTAGCACTTCCATGAGAGACTGCCAACAAATACCTGGTTCAGTAGGCTATAGTTCAAGGGGAGGAGCTGGCAAAACCACCTCTGAATGCTTCTTATCTTAGAAAACCCTATGAAATGAATAAGGTCACCATAAGTCAGCAGGCAACATGAAGGCACATACAGACAGAGTAAAGATAACTCTGCTGGTTAGCATGTTTCAGAATGTTTCATTCTTGTGTCTGGAAACTAAAGAGACCACTGTTTACTCCAAAATTTTTGCTGTTAAACCAAGAAATTAGTTATCTTATCACAAAGAGACCCTTCCACTTATATTCTTCATATATATTCTGCTAGTTCAAATATTTACAGTTTTCACAAGGGAAGAAAATTAATTACCCAGAGGTAGGTAAGGTGCACACATAGACTGCTGTTTGTTAACTTGTTGCTCTCCTCCCCCATTATGGTAAATGATGGAAATTTATTTGGAATTTGTTTGAGCTAGCATACAAACCAGGAGCTGGGTGATGTACTGAAATCCTTGAAGCTGCATATCTACTGAGTAGAAAAAGAGACAAAGCTGAGATACATCTGAGACCTCCTCCCCCTCTTAAGTGTGAGGAGTGTTGAAAAAGATAGTGGGGGCAGAATTAATGCGCTTGAGCTTTTTGACTGTCCTGAATCTCTCAAAAGCAACTTTGATATTATAATTTTACATGTATTCCTCTCCATTCCTCCCACAAATGCAGCTACACCTACAAACTGGATTTAAAGCATTCAGTGGATGAAGAGAGAGCACAGTATTTGGGTTGCATGAATAGTGTGACTGAAGATAATTTTAGAAGAGGAATAGGGAGAAACTGGAAGAGGCTGAGTTGACAGAGACTTGAATGTGAACTGGTGGTTTTGAATCTAGGGTCTAGTTTAGATTAACAGCCAGCTACCTTCCTGATTGTGTGGCAGCCTGCCTGCACAGAAGTTTTCCAATGACAGACATCAATTGATCTGATAATATCTTTAATCAGAGACTGGACTTGCTCTGTAAGATGCAATTGCTGATTACATAAAGTAAGAGTCTTGAACTGGTTATACCCTGTGAAGTTTCTACGACCAGCATCCTTCTTGATGGCACAAAATTAGAGAAGACTGCTCTAGTGTGTTCATTGAGGTTCAATCCTCTGATCCATTTTCAATGTATAAAGGCTTAGATTTGGGTTGATTATTCTTCTGAGCAAGCAACATGCTCAGTTTCATGCTGTTTTTTCCAATGTTTTTAAATGCAAGCAAAAAACATAGCATACCTTTGTTCTAATGGAAGAAATACCAAAAAGATGAGTGGATATTGGCTGGTGTCAGTAAAACTACTTATTCAGAACACTGTGGCACCTTAATCTGCCTGAAATATACTTCTCATTTTCCCTTGTAGGGAGAGCGTGGATCACCTGGCCCTGAAGGAGAGAAGGTATGTTCTTATTGGCCTAAACCTGCTGTCCTTAAAGGCTAATTGGGTTGTGGACCAAGAGCAGGCCTTCTTGAGAGAGCAGGTGTGTATTTGATAAGATGTTAGATTTGGACCAGGGGGATGTGGATTCAAACACCTATTACGTCAGTATCCAAAGCTAAGCGGTATCTTTATTGGTTCGAACTCGTATGCTGCAGAACTATGCAATCTTTCAACTTCTCCACTCCTGCTCGTTGGGCTAGATATTACAAAAGTCCCAAAATCTGACCAGATATTGTAGCCATGAAACTTAATGAAGATTTGTTGGGGGGGTGATAGACATCTGAATATAGCGACCAGTACATTCTTGGAAAAAGAATTGGCTTATTTCCAATAACGTAAAACCTGAGTGTAATGGAAACTAATCTATTTGAAAGGCTAATTCTGATGCTAAAATCAAAAGAAAGCTATCCTGGGCAAGTGAACAGGTAGACAGAAGTGGTCTGGGATAAGGCTTTATTCTTACCTCTCAGCAATAAATCTAAGCATTGTGCATACCCAAATGGAAAGAGATGCTCTTCCTGGTCCTGCTACACTCTTAATTTTTCCTTGTTGTTTCAGGGAGAACAAGGACCAACAGGCCGTCCTGGTCCAGCAGGCAGAGATGTGAGTGCGGGATTTCACTTAGGCCGAATACCTGGTGATACTCAAAAATCTAAATAGGAAAGAATTGCAACTCCTGTTTTGAAGGCATATATTGGCAGCATGCTGACTGACTGGAAACAACACACTCACTTCTTTTAATTTGAATAGCCTAGAGGATGTTTTATGAGCCAACTAATAGTCAATATTTAGAGAAAGAGTAGGTGTACTACTCAAACATATTAGAGCTGCTGTGCTTATAGTTAGGTTTGATATTTATATGCCATACTAAAGGCAGGAAGTAACCCTATATTTGATGGGGACTTGGGTCTGGAAACCAAAGTCTCTGCTGAACAGCTACAAAATGTTGAGGACAGAGCATCATTTGAAATGAAAAAATAGAGGGTGGGTGAAGACCTAATGAGTGGTCTTCTCTCTGAGCCCCTCCTTCCCAGCTGAGATTCAGTCATGTGCTTTTTCAAGTATTTTGTACAATGTATTTCATTTATACCTACCCTCTGTCTCTCTGATCTTTGGAATAGGGCTTGCCAGGACAACCTGGGCCTCGAGGGGAAAGGGTAAGGACTCTTTGACATATACTACATGCACCTTTGAGGCTCATGGTGTATGTGTACAAACTGAATGTTGATGCAGAAGAAGACTAGAAATGGGACCAGCCGTTCCTCTTTATTTATGAACAATGTCGTTAGACAGCTTTGTGTCTACACCACTTCTGACTAATTTTAACAGCCTTATCACCCATACCAATGTCTAATTGCTTTACAGTCACATGGGCTTATTGCAGACCATTGAGAAAATTCTCAGGTCCAAGCTACACTGGCACATACTGAAAATACCACTATTCCATAGACTGTTGCTAGGTTAGGCAAATCTTGGTTTCTCAATCTGGATTGCTAGGTTACAGAGTGTACTAAGGAGGACATTGTGGAGCTTGGTTTCCAATTTTTTTTTTATTATTTATTTAATTTATTTCTACCCCACCCTTCTCCCAGTACAGGACTCAAGGCTGCTTACAATATAACTTTCAGAAAACTTTTACAGTTGTTATACTTCGTTATGTGGGATAATTGGTCACAGGATTGTGTAGGTTACTTTTGGCTGGGTATTTTATTTATTTTATTTGTTTATTATATAAAAACACAAAACACCAAACACAAACTAAATAGAGAAAATATAAAAGGGGAAAAAGAACATTCATATAATAACAAACCAAAACCAAGTAACAGCCTTCTTTTTCTGTCACTTCTTTCTACAGGGAGAGCAAGGAGAACCTGGTGTACCTGGGAAACCAGTAAGTAACCCTTTGCTGAGCAGGGATTATAACACAATAATTGCTACTGTATGTTTCCACAGGAAGAACTGATTTGTAGAAACTGTTTCAGGTGCATTCTTCCTCATCAAAGCCTGTTCCCAGAGAAACACCTTGATGGCTACATGGCAGGAGAGCAATTCAAAGCTTGTTGCACCATCATTATCCCTTCACCATCCTTTCCAGTTTAGTGGGTGGATGGAGTAGTTAATCTCTCCACCCTGAACAAGAGAGATCCTAATATTATTTAACTATTTCCACATAGCCTGTGATAATGGATGTAAAGTTTTCTTTCACATGGTGATATTATCAGAGTATACACAGAAAGATTTCAGCAGTTTCTTTCATATGTTTCTTCTAGGCTACCAGTCTTTCAGGAATCAAAGGAGATAAGGTAATTACCTATCAACAAATCTGCTCCTGAGTAGGGATTTGATGGTATAGGCAGTGTAATGTGAGAACAGCCCTATTTAGTGTATATTTTCTTGAGGGAAATCCCGTGAATGAATTATCTCAAGCCCATTCTGCTTCTTCTTTTCTAGTGGATTCATTTCTTTATTTTGGTAGCATCTTAGAAGCAGCTGTACCTGCCCTTTGTTAATAGGAAGCAAGAGTGTTGGAATGCTGAATTCGTGGTGTTGTTCTCCTTTTCAGGGGGAAAGAGGTTCTGCAGGTCCAGAGGGGCCGCCTGGGCCAAGAGGGGAGACTGGAAACAAAGGAGAACGTGTGAGTGTCTTTGGGGATCAAGACTATGAAGAGATGTCTCAGCACTGATTGGGAAGATGCAGCAGGCAACGCTTTTTTTCTTTCGGGATTTTAGTACAGACTGACATGTTAACCACTGCAGTTTTTGAAAGAGATTGTTTCAACTTAGGGATAGGAGTCTAACCATTTTATTCAGCCATCTAACAGGAGAACAAATGCCAGGACAAGCCAGGAGAAAGCTGTATAATTTGTTCTCTGTTTTGGTGACAAGACGCAGACAAAGGAGAATAGAGCAGAATGAGTGTTATTCCATGGGGGGGTACATTTTGCAATACCGTTTACCAGGCTGTGTTCCAAATCTTTGCTGTTCAGTATGATTATCTAATACAGGCTGGTTCTTTCTAATTGGTCAAGATCTTAGTAAATGTTGAAACATCATTTTTATGCATATTTGAGACAACAGTTTCATGTTCTGGACAGTTGAATTTCTCCTTTCCCCATGAAAAGAATAAACTTCACAAAGTCTTGATGAAAGAGAATCTGATCTTAAAACAAAGATGTGATTGGAAGGTGTGTGTATGGTGGGTTGCCTCATGTCACTGGATTTTTTTTTATATTGGCATGGCTTTGTTGTTGTTCTTAGGGACCTCCAGGATTCAGTGTCCCTGGCCCACCTGGTCCAAAAGGAGAACAAGGAGACAGGGTAAGTTCTTTTCTCAGTTCCTGACTCTACAACCAAGTGGCTAGCTGTGTACTTTGAAGACTATGTTAATCTCCCTCTTTTCTCTGAGAAGGAAGAGGGACTGGCTCTGCCTCTACTCCCTGGTGGTAAGCCATTAGCCTTTCCTAGCAGTGCTTTCACCTAGTGAACCAGCATGAATGCAGTGCTCTGGTCCTGAGCTCCAGCAGAACCATTAAGGGCAGCTTTGTTGGTTATTGGCTTTTGGATGTATGCCAGATATGAAACAAATGTTAACAGCTGTCTTAAATGTTGTGGATCATTCCAACCCATGGAGAATATGGATTCTCTGCTTTCTTCATGGAGCTGCTGAGTCTTTTTTTTTTCCTGATAAGATACAAAACTGCAATAATGATCTGTCTCTTCTTTCCTAACAACCAGGGCATTGTTGGACTCACGGGTAAAACTGGCCCAAAGGTAAGTGTTGCACATAGAATGAATGGAACTAAAGGATGTTGTTGGGGTCCAGGTTTAATAGGTGGTTTTTGCTTGGGTGTGAGATTAAGTTATATTGTATGGATAATATTGCAAGGATGTGATATAGTATGGGTGTGACATTAAGCATGCTGTAGAAAACTCAGTTCCAGTCTGCACAGACAGATTTGTAGGACTGCAGGGTGGTCACCCATAGAATATATGACTCACATTAAGTCCAGGTGTGTGACAGGTCACTGTATCAAGAGCAAAATGTTCAGATGCTTGAGATACAATGAAGATATTTCTATTGGCTCTATGTGTATATGTGTGTGTAGCCCAGATAAGTGGGTTTTCCTTTCACATTTTAATCTTAAAATAACCCTATAAGGTATGTTGAAAGATAATGATGGTCAAACATCAGCCATTGCACTTTATACCTAAGCCTGAATGTGATCCCAAACCCATCATTCAAGACTAGGATTTATCTTCTGTGACACACTACGTGGCACAACCTCTCTGACAGCTGTTCTCTATAGCTTGGGTAGGAGTGGCTAGTAGAGGGTAAAACTAGAGACAAGTGGAAGGTCAGTAGTTCTGGCCTGCTCTGGGACCCTGTTTTATTTGAATTGATAGTGTTGACTCTCCCTTGGAATATGTTCTCCTTACTTAGGGTGACCCAGGAGAACCCGGAGAGAGAGGAGAGGCAGGAAGACCAGGGCCTGCTGGACAGACTGGTCCACGCGGAAAAGAGGTGAGTGAGAGGGGTGGGACTGTCCTTATAGTTCTAGCCTAGTCTTAGCTTTTTGCAGATCAGAAATCTGTCTTAACCTAAACAACATAGTGGAAGTGGTGCTGATGCAATCCATTTTACATCGGGCTGTGACCTGGTGGCTTTTGGCCCATTAGTTGAAGACCAGTGTTCTGGACAATATTCCAACATTTTGAGCTGTTACCATAAGTACAATTCTGTTACTGGTAGCATGTGTGCCAATAAGCAAGTTTCTGTTGTTGTTGCTGCTGCTGCTGCTATTATTGTTTTTAACACACCACAAATTTTACAGTACACAGTACTCCACAATATAGCCAACACAGTCCATAATACTCTACAATACATCTAACACAAACTATGCCAAACTATAGCCCTCTTTACCCCTTCCCCACAAAAAAGAACAGATTAACATATGACTTCTCACCTGTCAGACTGAAGACTCAGCTACAAATAATATCCTCTTCAGTGACGGATTGCACTTTCTCTTAACCATTTGCTTTGCTGACTTAGCCTGATGGGAGCTGAAGTCCAGTGACATCTGAAAGGTCTTGCATTCTCCACCCCAGCATTATAGCAATGCTGAGACCTTGCAAGAAAGTGCCAAGACAACCTGAACACTTTTTAAAAAAAAATTCAGGATCTCCATGCTTGCCATCATCTAGTGGTCCAAAACATGGTATTCTCCCTGTCCACTGTGAGTCAGGCTATTTTTTGACAGACCTGATTTAAAGAGGTTATCTGCCCACATACACTCATTTCATCTTTAGATCAGTCTTTCTCTTACAGAGGCAGGTGGTTCTTCACAAGCATGCGGATATTTATGCAGAGGCTGGACAGCTATTTATCAGAGATATTGTAGCTGCATCCTGTATTGTAGGCTTCCATTAAGCAGAGTTTTGGATTAAATGACTTCCTGAAATGTATATGGTTCTTCCACCTCTATCTCTTTGTAAAAGATTGACAGATTTTTTTGACTGGTTTCCAGATGTTTAGCAAAACACTTTTTCTATCCTGTCGTTTACAGAGAGAATTAAATCTTTTCAAGTCACAATGAGACAAAACAGTGTTTTTAGAATTTTGAAACTAAAGTACAGGGCATGAAATGCAATTGGTATATCATTGTCATCATTGAAAAATCATAATGATTTCCCCAAGCCACTCCAAGTTGCCTTCCAACTGATTATTTAAAATGAGATGGCAAGGATGTGTTTGTAGCATTAGGCTACCTTTGAAATATTGATCTGTTCTCATGCCTTAGGTTGCACAGAGTAAAAGCATCACAGTGTCTAACAAGCATTTTAATTTGTGATTCTGGGAGTTGAAACATAGGACCTGTTGAAAGTGTTTTGTGGAAGTGATAATAGTAATGATAGAAGAAATTTATCTGCTGTGATTTTTTTTCTAGGGCGAAAGAGGTGAAAAGGGAGAGGAAGGTGCCCCAGTAAGTAACATTCTCTCCATTTGGTTGGTATGCACTTTGACATGCTTGCTTTTTCTTTTTTTATTTAGCATTTTCTCATTGCTCTTTTCTCTTTCTCTTACTTCATCAAGGGTGAGCCAGGTCCAGCTGGCAAACCAGGAGAAAGAGGACTACGGGTAAGTACAGTGGAAGCACCACCCAAGTTGCACAGAGAATAGGAATGACTGGAAATAATTTGGGGTCATAAAAGTAGAGGTAGGGTAGTTTAGGTAACATACTGTATAGTTCTGGCTGTTGTCATCCATTCATATAAAACCTTGTGGTCTGAGTGAGGGCTTTGGAGTCGCAGAGTGGATTTTGTAGAGTGTTTCCTTCTTCTCACCTTTTGTCTGATCCCAGCCTGAATGGTTATTTGCATTAGTAGTGCTGATTGGTACTGCTTACTGGGATTGGAGCCTATAGCTTGAAGGTTTTTGTCTTACCAATCATCTACGTTCTTGGAGAAACCTGATGAATCTCAGTTTAAATGTCTATCAGCATTACATTCTATGGTACTGTGGCCTTTAAGAGCCTTGTGTTGCCTCTCTGTACCTGCTGCATACAGTTTTTCCTTAGCCATTTCCATGAGACTTTGTCCCTAGTTTTTTTGTGTGGAATTAGTGACCTGATTGCATTTTTTGTTTGTTTGTTTGGTCTTTAATACCACAGGGCCTACCAGGAAACCGAGGGCTCTCTGGTGAGAAAGGGGACCAAGGGGACCCAGGTGAAGATGGGAGAAATGTAAGGATATATTCTGTCCTGCCAGTTCTGTTGCAGAGCCTGGTTACCTAGCTATGCCTTTACTGTGTTGTTTCTTCCCTTTACAGGGCAGTCCTGGAGCACCAGGGTCAAAGGGAGACCGAGGGGATCCTGTAAGTAGATACCCTACCTTACTCCCCAAAGTTATCTACATTATACTAATATGTTAAATAAATGGGAGTTTAATATTCTTTGTGTTGCTTTTGGACTTGACATCTAAACTAGGAAAGGCAGTGGTCTGAAGACCCATGGTGCAGGATCCTAGATGAAGGAAAGCAGCTCTGGTTTGGTCAACATAATGTAGGTACTGAGCAAACCCAGATCTATTTCAGAATGGTAGAAGTTCTGGCCCAACAATATCTGGAGGACCTCAGGATGTTGTTGAACCACAACTCCATCATCCCTGATCACTGGAAACGTTAGCTGAAGCAGATAGGAAACTTAGTCCAACAACTCCTGGAGAACCATAGGTTCTCCATTGGTTCTCTGACTGGGGTGAAAGACTACTTGAGAACTCTATTTGAGTTCTGCCGTTGAAGAAAAGCAGAGTATAGATACTATAAATCAAACAGAAAAAACTGATCCAGCTGGAAGTCTCTGAATACCTGATGCTCCTAGATTTCCTCTTCTGCAAAATTCTCTGATAGAGACCCACAGCCAACACAGCGCCTGATGGATATGTTTGAATGTGCACACTGATACAATAAGGGTCAAGAACTCTCCTTCTTCAGACAAACATGTATTATAATTCTTTGCTCTTGCCTGAGACAAATCCCAGGTGCTATGAAGTCAGCTTGAGTATTTTAATCTCTATTGCTCTCTCTTCCTTCTTCCCTGCAGGGGCCACCAGGACCTCCAGGCCAGGCAGTAAGTTACATATTTTTCTGTCTAGCCCTTATATTTTGTTTTGACTTTGCAACGGTAAGAGTCTGACATGCTGCTCCCTTTTCTGCTCTTCAGGTTGGTGTGGGAGTTGCAGCAGGAGGACAAAAGGGCGAGAAGGTAATCCTGCATTGAGGTCCCAGCATCCTGTAGTGCTGGAAGACTGCAGTTTTTGGATTTGCAATTCCCTTGTCAGAGTAGAAAGGCACAATAGAACACTCTACAAAGAGATGACATTTCAGGGCCAAATTAGATGTGACGTTCAGTATGCCTTTGTGTAATGTACAGGGCAAGTATTTAAAAGTGCAAATAACATAATCAGGATCACAGTAGGTGTGATTACAGTGGAGGAATTCAACTTTTTCCTCCTCTAGCGACTTGCTAAGGAAATTTTTCCCTTTCTCTTTATAATGAGAAGAAATCTTCCATTGGCACCTATGGAGGATTTCCTCCCAATGCAAATAGCAGCTTCAGAGGAAGGATTTTCTTTAGGGTCAAAATAGAGGAGGAAGGGGTTAGAATATATAAAAAGTTGTGCTGGATCACCCCAAAGGTTTATCTAATCCAGCATCCTGAGTTGCCAACCAGATGACTATAGACAGCCTATAAGCAGGACATAAAAACAGTACTCTTCTTCCACTTTTATTTCCTAGCAATCATATATACATGTATGCTGCCTCTGGTACTGGTGGTAATATATATTGCTGTCATGACTAATAGCCACTAATCCTCCATGAATTTGTTTAATCCTATTTTAAAACTATCCATGTTGGCGGCCATCACTGCATCTTGTGGTAGTGCTACATAATGGTTTCTATTTCAGGGAGAACCAGGAGACCCTGGAGAGGATGGGATGAAAGGTGTGAAAGGAGAAGCTGGCATACCTGGGCCGCCAGGAGAACGAGTAAGTGCATATCTTAGTAGGCCCACTAAGGAATTCACAAGTGAGGGAACACATCAAGTGAAGTCTGAGGCAAATGGACACCAGTAGAGTTTAGAGAAGAGTAAGTTTTGGATGTGGAAAGACAGCAAGTGGACGCTGGAGGTTGGAGCAGGTTTAGCATGCTTTCTTTGTAAATCATCAAGGGTAACTTCTATAAAGAAAGGCAACCAATAAACACATTAGTTATCACTATCATCACCAACATCATCATGATTCTTTCAAATGGATGATGCATAGCAGTAATGGATGCTTTCGAATTAAGATGCTTACTAGTAAATAGTAAATAACTGTAAGAAGAAATAGTGCAGGCAGGTTTCATTATGCTGTAAATTGAGGGGAGATGGATAGAGGCATCATGAGGAAAAGTCTGTGTATAAGGCATAAAAAAGATAAGGACAAGAAGATCAGTTGGCCTGAACATAGTGTAGAATCATATGTACAGGAAGCAGGGATACACTACTCTTTTCTCACAACCTATTACAGAGACCTCTCTTTGTCCACTCTTCCAGGGAATTGAAGGTTCCAGAGGTCTCCCAGGAGTTCGTGTAAGTCTTTTTCTGTCTATTTTGGAAAGGGACAACATGTCTCACTTTCCCAGTGATTCGTAGAAAACATACTGCCCACTTCTACTTAGATGTTTATGAATAAGATGTACGTCATTTTGCAGGGTGACCCTGGAGATCGAGGCCCAGTAGGAGAGAAGGTAGGGAAGCTCTCACTTTAAGTCATATGCTAGAAAAGGGCAATATAGTGGGAAGAACCATGAAAATCCACTGACTATGTATATCAATTTATGTGTGTTTTATGATTTTCCTGTGTAGATACATGGTTAGCTGATGCAGAATTTGCCATCAGATAGAATCTTGACTTTCTTTTTTTAAAAAAAATGCAATCCAAGCCAGGAATAATTAGTCTGGATAAAAATCATTGCCCCAAGACCAACAACATAGGCCCTTTTCGCACCTCACCTGGTGCCTCTGGCATTGCATGGGGATCGCGTGAAAAGCCTTTTCCAAGAGGCACTCGCGTCCCCTCCGCTTCCCCTGTGCACCAGCTCCGTACTGGCCAGAAGGAAGTGGGAGCGCTCCACCCCTTTCTTCCGCAGCACAGCTGGGTACTTTCCCAGGCTGCGCTGGGGGAGAAAGCGCAATGGCCGCGTGTCTGGAGCCTCTGCACACAAGGTGAGTGCATGTGGGGCATGGGAGCGATGTGCGATTGTGCATCATTTTCAGCAATGAGCTGAAAATGATATAATGCACGATCACCCCCTAATGGCCGCAGGAGCGTCGCGTGATTGCGAGGACATCATGTGGAACGGTCCTCGCAATCATGCGACACTCCCGAGGCCATTTCGCAACAGGACTGGTGTGTGAAAGGCCACAGTCTACATTAATTGTTAAAAGCAAAACACTATTTGTTTGTATGTTTTGAAAAATTTAAGCCCCTAAAGCCTGAATGTTAACACACATGTGTGACTTTTATGGGGTGGAGGGCATGGATATCTGTGTAAGAAACATGAGTTTACCAGCCAGTTCTGGCAACCACCTTCCCAGGCTTGTTTGGTAGGAACAAGTGAGATGGCCTTCTCTGTGGCTGCTTCCAGTCTTTGGAACTCCCTCTGTAGGAAGTCAGGATGGCCCCTTATTGCTCTCCTTCCATCAGCAAGTTAAAACATTTTTATGCCATCAGTTTAAAAACTATCTGGAGTGGGGTTTTAATGTTGTGCTGTGCTGCTTTTAAGCTTTGTTTATGGTCTTTCAATTAATCGTAATGTTTCTAATGTTTAATGTTTTTGATGTTTAATGTTTTAACTTTATAAATTGTTTAATCGCTTTTTAAGTACCTCTTTTATTTATACTTTTATACTTTGTATAGTTTTAATCTGTGGTGTTGTTAAATATATTAACTGCCTTGAGTCCCATTATTGGAAGAAACGTGGGATATAAATGAATATAAATGAATAGTAGTAGTAGTAATAGTAGTAATAGTAAATAGTGGCAGTAGTTCTGGCCAGGCAGCCACCTAAACAAAAGTGAAGGAGATAAGAGAATGAGTCTGACAGAGTAAGCAGGTGACATGAGTACAGAGAATAAAACTAAAAAAGGCATATTGTGTTGGTATGATTGGCTTTAAGCAGGTTGATGCAGTCATCTGTTGGAAGACAGACAGAATAGCAGTGATCAGTGATACTTACAGGCAATTAGTCCGTCAATGGCCTTGTATAGATGACCAGTGAAATCGCACTTCCCATTGGAGGGCAAATTTTTTGTTGACATTAATGGGGTTAATTGGATTGGACAGATAAGTGCTGAAGGCAGCATAAAGCTGCCTCTCCCAAGATATGAGATTTAGGCTGTTTATATAGCCTCCAGTGTGGTCAGACGTTACTGTCTGTGATGGCTTTTATGCTGCTGCTGCTGCTGTTCCTAACTGGTAAATTCCTTAAAATGCTAGTAGGGAAGGAGAACCTCCGCTCATTTTTAAATAGTGTACAGCAAATAGACATTTCTTATCTGGATAGGTAAATGTATTTGGAAGAATATTATTTTCCATGGATACCTGTGTGTTTCATCCACAGAAGACATAGAAAGGTTTGATTGCTTACAAATATAAGACTGCCTTTTAGTGAATGTTCACTAAGATAAATATGAAAGAATATGATGAAAATGCTACTGTGATATAAGATCTGTGATCCTTTGCATGCACCATAAAGTTAACAATAAATTATATGCCTAGACAGTAAGTCTATGTTCCTCTTCAACAGGAGGGGTTGTGTAAATATGTACTATTTGGTTTACATACAATGTCCATTTTAATAAAATCTTAAAAGAATATTAAGGTGCCTGCTCATTTTCCCACATTAAGAATCCTGAAAGTCCAGTACTTTAGAGTACTTAACTTGGGAGTGGGTGAAGTGCAATCCACATGCTGCATGTGGCCTCTTAGGCCCGTTTATTTTTTAAAAAAATGCTCCCAGATGCCCCAGAATGGCCTCTAGGAGGTATGGAAAGCGTTTCTGCTATGTTTGGAGATCCCATGGGCCCCCTGAGGTAAAAAATTTTTTTTAAAAATGCCGCCAGATGTCCTCTAGGACAGGGGTGGACAACTGTGCCAAGGCATTTGGCTGAGTTCAGGCGTGTGGGACTACATGGTGGTTTAGCAAAGAGGGTTAAAAGCAGGGATTCAAGCAAGAGGGAATGGAAGGAGAGGTGGGAGCATTTGGAGGGACTGACAAGATTACAGCTGAGGATTGAGGGAGATTGGGCAGTGAAGACATTAACTAGAAACTACAGTGAGGGAGTAGAAGAACAGGATGAGAAGGTGTGAGGAGTATCTTGGTTGCTGTGGCAAGCACAGGATAGTTTATACCAAGGTACAGCAACAATGTTGGCCATTTCAAGTAGCAACGCCTCTTCGCTTTTGCAAGTGGGGGCAGGGAGGTCCAAAGATTTGGGGAATGCACTTTTAAGTGTGGTTGGTCACATGAGGCCTGTGAGCTGTACTTTTGCCCACCCCTCCTCTAGGCGGCAAGGGGTTTTGCCATGTTTTGGTGCTCTGTAAGCCAGCTTAGCCTAGGAGAGGGCTAAATGAGAAGTGAGCAGAAAGTGAGTTACTTCCTCTTCTATTAAAAGAAAAAGTGCCCCTTAAGCATCAAACGGCCTGTGAAGGAACAAAAAACGTGGTGAAAATGCACCCCGTGTCCCCTAGAGGATATTTGTGAGCAAACATTAATGTGTTTTGGTGGGAGCATGTGTGGTGGGATGTGTGGGCCTCCAAGATGTGAGGAGGAGGGGCTAACGTGAACCCCTAGGCTTCCATTATTGCCTACCCTTGGCTTAAGCGGAATACTGATTCTGAATCTGCCTATTCAAACTATACTGTTCATCATAAATTAGGAAACACATAAATAGAAGAGCTTGTTCCTGTTTCCAACTGAGTTTAACCTCCCAGGACAGCTGTTTTTACTGTGGCAGTGATTCACTAGTCAATCAAGTTCTTGGTGGCCAACATTCGTTCCATCACACCACCTTGGGGCCATTCACACTACAAAATTATAGCAATATATTATGCTTTACCTGCCATGGTAACATCCCATGAAATCCTTGGGTTTGTAGTGTGGTGGGATACCAGAGTTCTCTGGCTATGAATTCCAAATTGCACATCCCAGGATTCCATGGGATGTTGTCATGGCAGTTAAAGCAGAATACAACGCTGTAATTATGTACTTTGAATAGGCCCTTTGTTTAAAATTTTATACCAGTAAACTCCTTTGGAATATTCAGTGGTCTTCCAATTAATCTTAAGTAATTGGGGTTCTGTCTCCCCATACAGTAAAACCTGCCTTTACAGACTATTGTCAATAGTTAACTGTCGAACCACAAATATACTTATAAACAGGGTATCACTCCTCCTCTCCAAACTGAGAGTAAATTGCATATTTTTCTTTTCTCTGTTAATGCCTTCATACTTTAATCCTGGTTTTAACACAGAACCTATCAAGATTTGCCTCACTATTTTGCTGTCTCTTTGCAGCAACGATCTAAAAAATAGGAATGGCTACTTAACATCATTCTTGGGCTGACAGGAGGATCAATCCACAATGCCTGGGTTTGATCCTCGTGCCAGCCTGACACAGGAGCTGTTCTCGAGCTTGATGTTAAAAACCGTTCAACTGACTCCTGTCCCTCTCCCGGCAGTTTTTTATTTCTCCTGCGTGGCAGTAAGACGCGTTTAGGTCCCTCTCTGGCAACTTAGAAAAATACAGAAATAGTTAAGTAGAGAGTCAGTAGGGCGATTCAGAGTGTGGACACAATTTTTAAAAAAATGGCTTCTGAAAAAATTTCTACAGCAAAAGCGGCCCTGGCAGACGAAGTGATCTGTAGCACCAATGAGTTGGGCTCGGACACTATAAAGCAGAGTCCCGTCCAGAAAACCGTCATAAGGCGGATCTCAGACAAGGTAGTCGGAGCGAAGACACAAAAAACAAATATACAGTGATATACTGAAGAACAGCACACTGTGGAGCTCCAAAAAATTTTTCCTGTCCTCCAGTGAGAGTGGGGCGGATGACTTGAAACACATGGCCAACAAAGGGCCTTCGGACATAAAAAAAGTAGCAGAGAAGAGATCGGAAAAGAAGGATAGGAAACAGGACAAGAAAGTGGGTAAAAAGTCCCAAAAACAACAGTAGGTGTGACGGGACTTACCAGCGAGAGTTCCAGGTGCCATCTTGGATATAAAGATTCTAAGATGGTGTCGCATGAGGTAGCAAGTCTCCCGAAGGCTGATAACGGCATTTTGAGTGTGGCGCCGTGCATGCCCACTAGCTCGACCTCAAATGTAAACGCCATTTTGAGTGTGGTGCCGCACGTGCCCACTAGCTCTGCCTCAAACATAGACGCAGCTGCGGACGTGCGTAAAACCGCAGTCGCAGCAAGGCCTGAGAGTAGCACAGCAGAACCGGCCACCCAGATATTTGGTGTCATGTCTTGCCCAGTAGAGATGAGGCAATTCTTACAAGGAAGGCTGGCGAGTGCCCCACAGCACAGGCCTGAATACCGGCAGGAACCCATGGAGGTATAGAGTGGTAGCCTGGGGGCACAGAGGCAACAATCACTGGATAATTTCAGGAGTGAGATGCAACAAATGGTGGCGGAGGCTGTGGCTGCGCAGCTTCAGTCAGTACTAATGATTTCCCATAGGCCAATGAATTTACATACAAATGATTTTAATGAGCAAAGGGCCATGCACGGATCGGCCAATTCTTTAAATCAGAGTGAATTTCAACAACAAATTAACAATAGCCAATTAGTTAACAAACAAATGAATTTGCAACAGCAGGTAGCCACTGATGGGTCAGAGGCCAGTGAAGAGCATCAGGACAGGCAGGCAAAAAGAAGGAGAGTGGAACATGATGAGAGTTTTCACAAAGGTTCTGGTGCCACTGATAGCCTTTCTAAGACTGCAGGGGGTACAATTGTACCCCTACTTGGACAACATCTTGCTAAAGGCACAATCGAAGGCCAAGTTGCAACAGGACTTGAAAATGACTATACAGGTGTTGTCAGAATATGGGTTCCTGCTCAACCTCGAAAAGAGTATGTTGAGCCCAACATTGGACTTGAATCATTTAGGGGCATGAATAAATACAGTAAATGGAAGGATGTACCTCTCTTCTGAAAGGGTGGAGAAGGTGCGCCAAACAGTCTGCATGCTAATGAAGAGCAGCTCCATGGACTTAATGCAATTAGCAAAAATGCTGGGCCTGCTAGTGTCAACAACGCAGTTGGTCCAGTGGAGCAGTTTTCATTTGAAACCTTTACAGTGATTGCTAATGAGTCATCAGTTAGCAATTGCAAGGAGGAAACATTACAAAATGGAGGTGCTGCAGCACATCCGAACAGGCATGTCCTGGTGGCTGCAAATAAAGAACGTGGCCTCAGGAATACCATTACAGGTGCAGAAAGCAGTGCACATAACAACAGATGCAAGCCTTTTGGGTTGGGGAGCCCACTGCAGAAGTCATTCAGTGCAGGGCCGGTGGTCTGCCGACCTGTGAAAGGATGGAAGGCTGAGTCAACCTTGGAGCCTGGCAGGATCGAACTCACAACCTTGTGGTTGCAGTACTGGCATTTAACCACTGCGCCACCAGGGCAGTATATATGCAAACAAGGGGGGTTACATTAGGTGCCCCTTGTGATGGAGTCTATTCAAATGGGCCAAGACGAATGTGTTGTTGCTTACAGCAGTGCACCTGAAAGGAGACCTAAATATTCAGGTGGACTACCTGAGCAGGAATGCTCTGCATCCAGGGGAATGGTCCCTGAACGTGGAAGTTTTCCAACAGATAGACAACATTTTTGGGCCTTTACTTGTAGATTTATTTGCTACTGGAGAGAATACTAAGTTAAGAAGGTATTTCTCCAGGTGTGGCGACAGAGGTGCCGAAGCGTGCGATGTGCTTTCGGTGCCATGGCCCCCAGGGACTCATTATGCATTTCCCCCAGTATGTATTGTTCAAAAAGTACTGGCAAAGATTCGATTGGAGAAGGCCTCAGTGATATTGATAGCTCCGTTCTGGCCAAGGAGACTGTGGTTTCCACTGCTTCTGCAATTGACTCGGGGTCCTCCTTGAAGGTTACCTCTGAGGTCGGATTTGTTGAGCCAAGGGCCAGTGTACCATCCAGACCCGAAGTGGTTGAGTCTGGCAGCTTGGAGATTGAGAGGCGATTCCTGACACAACATGGATACACAGAGAGTGTGGTGAAAACTATCCTGGGTTCCTGTAGAGAGTCAACGCAGAAAATATATGATAGAATGCTAAATACTTTCAGAAAACGGTGTGTAGATAAAGGCTTCTCTATGGCAGAAGTGACTGTGACACATCTGTTACAGTTCTTACAGGATGGTCTGGATAAGGGTCTTAGATCGAATACCTTAAAGAGACAGGTGGCAGCGTTGTCAGCGGTTCTAACGGAAGATGGAGACTCGAGACATCCGCACATTAAGCGTTTCCTAAGGAGGGCGACATTGTCGTCATTCCCAACAGTACATAGATTCCCATCTTGGGACTTGAATCTAGTGCTAAATGCTCTAACAGCACCACCATTTGAACCTCTGAGAGAGGCATCGTTGAGACTGTTATCTTTAAAGACTGCTTTCCTCCTAGCTATTACATCTGCTAGGAGAGTATCAGAATTAGCTGCTTTATCAATCAATGCAAACCTGTGTGTTTTTGAACAGGACAAGTTGACACTGGGGTTTGACTCTTCCTTCAAACCCAAGAGTTTGTCATTTCTTTCACACACACAACTTATTCACTTACCAACATTCTACCCGAAGCCGGTCTATCCTCTTGAGAAGAAGTGGCATACATTAGATGTCAGAAGAGCAGTAAAGGCTTACATACTCAGAACAAAGGAGTTCAGGAAATC
Organism: Iguana delicatissima; assembly: GCA_948472985.1. NCBI lineage: Eukaryota > Metazoa > Chordata > Lepidosauria > Squamata > Iguanidae > Iguana > Iguana delicatissima. The sequence goes on along the minus strand of CAOKZL010002312.1, from coordinate 245,657 downwards.
AGAGGCCTTGCTATTATCATACCAACCTAAGTCGCTAGGTCAGTGTGCAAGTAAAACGGTCATCGCGGCATGGATAAAGAATTGCATTTTCCTATGTTACGACTATTCCAAAAGCCACGTCCAGCTAATGTGTGGCCACATTCAACTCGATCTATGGCCACGATAGTGGCATATGATTCAACATGCTCGCTGGAGGATGTATGTAATGCGGCTGGGTGGAAGGAAGCTTCCAACTTCATTAAGCACTATAAGCTGGATAAATATAAGTCTTCCCAGGTGGCGTTTGGCCGTCGGGTGCTGCAGGCAGTGGTTTAGTGACGATGCCCACCTAGGTATCAGCTTGGGAAAATCCCAGACGTCGTGGATTGATTCTCCTGTCACCCCGAGAATGAAGTGTTGGTACTTATGTGAACGATCATTCTGGGATGACAGGAGGAGCAATCCACACCCACCACTAGAACAAAGATTAGAAGATGTAGAGGGGCTAATATGGTGCGTGGGTACGCTGGAGAAGTGAACTACCGGGAGAGGGACAGGAGTCAGTTGAATGGTTTTTAACATCAAGCTCGAGAACGGCTCCTGAGTCAGGCTGGCACGAGGATCAAACCCAGGCGTCGTGGATTATTCCTCCTGTCATCCCAGAATGATCGTTCACGTAAGTACCAACTCTTCATTCTTTGCCTTTCTGCTTATTCCAGCATTGAAACAGGCTGTGAGGGAATATACCATTGAATTCATGACCATTACTGAACCACAATTTTAGTGATGCCAAGTTCCAAAATGCTTCTGAAGTGCTTTTTAGGTTTTCATTGTTGTTCTTGTCTCAAGACTTTGGATTATTTTGGTGCACAATACTGGGTTGTTTTTGTTTTCAAATGTTCTCATATCTCTCATTCTTCTAACTTGACATCTTCCAGTGGTCCAGAACATAGGGTGTTCTGTTCCTCACTTTCTAATTCTCCTTTAGGGTGACCGGGGTCCTCCTGGTTTGGATGGTCGGAATGGGTTAGATGGAAAGCCTGGACAAATAGGTCCTGCAGGCCAAAGGGTAAGTGTGAAAGAGAACAGTATGCAGCCATAATGTTGGCTTTGAGCCATAATGTCTTCACTTTTATTGTCAGTCTAGTCAATTGTTCTGGGGAGGTTCTGCCAAGGTATTACATCTCATAGAGCAATTGAGCCAGGCTCCCATTTTGTAGCCTTATTGTAGTAGCACTCATAATATGAGAGTTGGGTTGACTATGGTTGCTGTTTTGGCCCAAGTTAATAAGAAATTAAAAAACAGACCATATGATAGTGTTACTTGAACCAGATTAGTTGTTAGATGTATGCAATTTGGATCTTCACAGCATTTTTTGTTAAACAAAACAATTGATACAGAGATTCTTTGAAATATGAATGTTCATATTCCTATTGAAAGCAAACTTAGTTTTTATTAGATCATTATTAGACTTAATCATGTCACCTATAAAAATAGAAGTAAAAACATTTAATTCAATAATCCTAACTGAGTTTCCTGTTCTGGTTATATATGGAAGGCCTTTTACAGAGGAAGAACCCAACAGCTGTTATTTGTTGCAGATGAATAACAGTGATGTGGCTGATTCCTTTTTTTAATGCTTACGTAAACAGTATCTTGATATCTTCGACAAAATATGTTAGAATGGTGTGGCATTTTAGTCATGCTAACTTCTGGGCACACTGGACACCATAAGTACTCTGATCTTGTGGCCGGGCTCCTTCTTTATTCCCTAATGTTCATGAGCAGTCAAAGCAAATGTACCACTATTCCACAAAGTTTCTTTCACCTATGATTACAGCAGTTGTGGTGTTCTTCAACAAATATTGTCTGAAGTCACCTTGCTGTGATTGTTATAAGGTGCATAGTTCTTTGGCTCCTTTAATTTCATTTGTTCAAGACTCTGCTTATTGGATTTGCAAATATGGGTAAAATTCATTGTGTATTTGTCCGTTTGAATGCTTGAGTCTAAACACAAGATCAAATTTGCAGAGGACACCAAATTAGGAGGAGGAATTAATAACCTACAGGACAGGATGATAATTAAAAATGACTTTAATGGATTAGAGAGCTGGGCCAAAACTAATAAAATGAATTTCAGCAGGGAAAAATGTTAAAGTACTACACTTTGGCAATAAAAATGAAATGCACAGATATAAGATGGATGATATCAGGTTTGGCCACAGTGTGTGTGAAACAGATCTAGGAGTCGTAGTAGACCACATGCTAAAACATGAGTCAACAGTATGATGCAGCAGCTAAAAAAGACAATACAATTCTAAGCTCTATCAATAGGAGATTAGTGTCTAGGTCAAGTGCAGTAATAGTACCACTCTTTTCTGTTTTGGTTAGACCCCACCTGGAATAGTGTGTCCAGTTCTGGGCCCCACAATTCAAGAAAGATATTGACAAACTGGAATGTTTCTAGAGGAACCAAAATGGTAAAAGGCCTGGAAATACTGCACTATGAGGAGTGGCTTAGGGAGCTGGATGTATTTAGCCTGGAGAAGAAAAGGTTAAGAAGTGACATGATAGCTATGTTTATATATTTGAAGGGAGATCACAAAGAAGATGTAGCAAGCTTGGTTTCTGCTGCTCCAGAGACTAGGACATAGAGCAGTGGCTTCAAGCTTCAGGAAAAGAGATTCCACTTAAACATTAGGAAGAACTTCCTGGCGATAAGAGCAGTTCGGTAGTGGAATATGCTGCCTCAGAGTGTGGTGGAGTCTCCCTCTTTAGAAGTTTTTAAACAGAGGCTGGATGGTTCTAGATGGCCATCTGTCAGGCGTGCTTTAATTGTGTATTCCTGCATGGCAGGAAGTTGGACTCCGTGACCCTTATGGCCTCTTCCAGCTCTATGATTCTATAAATGCTTATGATATTCTCATCCTTTGGAGCTGAAATTCCCTTCATTATTATCCTATACAATATTTTGTTTGACTCTCAGTGACTCTGAAAATATTTCTGTTGTACTGCCACAACCTTAAGAGACACAAACCTCACAGAAGTGTCATTGGGAACCAGAGCTACAGTGAAGCGGGCGTAGGTGAAAAGGGCAATATCTGAGTTTCTGATTACGTCTACATGTCCTTCTCTTTTCTTAGGGTGACGCAGGAAAACCAGGTGACCCTGGCCGAGATGTAAGTATGGGAGCCTTCTAATGCTGTTTTAGAAGTAGAACACTGCTGAGAAGCTAACATACTGCAGTGCTGTATTGTCCCATTTCACATTGCTTGACAATCTCCTGGGACTTGTTAAATACAGTTTCTGATAGTGACTGAACCTTTTCAATCCAGTCAGTTTCAGCTGACTGTAGAAAATCCTGAATGGGATGGAGTTGATTCTCTTCCCTCTTTGAGATTATTTATCTAGAAAGCCTGCCAGAAGTCTGATTATCCATCTTGCCCATTTCATTGTTATTGGCACTCTTCTTCTACACTAATATCGTGTCTGATGCCGCTTAATCTCAGTTACCAAACATTTTCTTATAGAAGGGCTATTAGTGTGCTGTACTATTTTGTAGGTTTTTAATACAGTCTTCATTGAATTTTAAATGGTTTAAAATGACATGAGCTTGCACGTGCTATTGATGTTTTTGTATGTTTCTAATCTGGGCTTGTTTTAATATTTGTAAGCCCACTCAAGTCCCTTTACTGTGGAGGAGGCAGGATATAAATGCACAAAACAGCAGCAGCAGCAACAATAATAACAATAAGGTGACTCTTCTTTGTGTGCAGCAAAGGAGTCTTCCAAGTTTGGGCTATCTTCTGTCACTATCCAGACAAAGCAAAAATCATGTGTTAGAAAGAGTAAAATTATATGCTTAGATTCTATCTTATCCTCCCTAGGTTTTCCCCTTGCCTTTGCCCAGTTTAGGTCTCTTTTGTGGCTCTCTGTACTCTTCTCCTTTTTATTATTTTATTCTATTCCCCTCTTGATATGGGAGGGGGGGAATTTCTCATTTTCTTTCCTCTTCCAGCTCTATGATTCTATAAATGCTTATGATATTCTCATCCTTTGGAGTTGTCCCTGCTCCTTCTATCCCCATTTGCTGCCATGGGGATTGCGTCAGTGAAATTGGTTAAAACCCTTTCCACCAGGACAGAAGCCTTCCATCTGGCATGTGCACATGGTAAGGAAGAGCCGTCTGTCTATATGGCTTCCTCTGCGACCCACACTGCTTGCATAGCTGGGGTGCTTTGGGGCACATCCAAGGTTTCAAAGACATTCTCAGTAAGATACTTTCCCTCTCCACATAGATTCCTTGCACCATCAAGAAACACAAAGCTATCCAGGTTCATTTCCAGATTCCTCACTCAACTTGATGGAGGCACAGGATGATCTAACAGCCCCTTAGCTGCCAGCTCACCATACATGTGCCCTCTCATCCCATTAATCTCTATGCTGCGCAGGAAAATCAGGCAAGAAAGGGCAAAAGTGGTACTCATAGCTTTTCAATCCACAGATCATAGTTTACCAAAATCATACAACTCTCCCACCAGTGTCTGTAGTTTTTCCCTTTTCTGCCTCATTTCTTCGTGCAAGGCTACATCCTCTACTCAGACCTGGCTTGAAAGTACTTAGCTGCTTGGGGGTTGAACACAACTTGTAAATGTACTTAAATCTGGGCTATAAACTTAGAGGGGTTGGTACGCTAGCTTCTGATTGCTCTTCTACTATTGAAATATACAAACCCTCCTGGAAGGCGTTCGCATGCTGATGCTATAGAAAGATGGTTAACCACAAAAATGTCCAAGGTACTGGATCTCCTACGATTCCTGCAATCAGGGATGGACATGAGTCTTAAGGACAATGTACTCTGATGCCAAATTCAGCTCTTTCTTCTGTTCTTTCTACTTCATCTAAAACTCCTGTTTTCTCTCACCCCCACATCATGAGATACTTTTGAGGAACCTTCCTTACCTCTGTGCCATTCATTGCTACTGTTCAGTGCAAGCCCTTACCAAACATCCTTTTGAACCTCTTTACTCCATATCTCTCAGACTCCTTTCTCTTGAAATTTTGTTCTTGGTAGCAATAACCCTCCAGATGAGTGGCAGAACTGGGAGTTTTGTTCATTAATCCAGGGCCCTTTGGAGAAGGACTCAGTCACCTTGACCTTGGAACTGAGATTCGTTCTATTTTCTATTGATCTCAATCTGTTTCCTTTATGTTTTTTCTATCCACACCCTTCCCCCTTTTCTGAAAACCTTTGGCAAGTTTGATACTAGCGGAACCTGAGGATTTATATTTGTTGCACACATTCCTTCTATGATCCTGAGACCTTATTAATTTCCTTCCTCTCCACCCTTTTTTGAAAGAAAAGTCAACCCTACCACCTTAGCTGATTGATAAATGCCTGCCATCTTCATGACATATGAGTCCTTGGGGACACTTAAGCCTTCATCTGTTAGTGTTCATGCTATCAGATCTACAGCTGCATCTGTGGCCTTCTTGACTAATGCTTTCTGCCAGCTAGCAGTCTTGTAAAATCTTCCTGCCTTTACCAGATATTATAAATTGGACAAGTTTGCCTCTGCTGAGGCTGCCTTTAGGTGCTTTAACAGCTTCTCCTATCCCAGAATTGCCACCACAACTACCCTGTGTCTTTGGGAGCTTGGGTATATCCCAATCTTGGATATTTTCTTCAGCACATACAGAGAATGGCACATTGGATACTTATGAAAGTCCATTCTTGTATGTGGAAGAAGGAAATATCCACTTCTAGCTTTGCACTGGCATTACTGCTATTAATCAGTTCAGCATGTGTCTGTACTCCTTTTTGCTGTCTACCTCCTTCTGGCTCGGCCACAGGCAAGCAGGGAAGGGAGAGCTAGGGTCTAAGCATGTAATTCTACTCTTTCTTCCTGTGGTTTTGCCTAGCCTCAGTTTTGCCCAATCCTAGATGTGTCTATCTTTCACACAAAGGAATGAACTTTAATAGTAAGTACCAATTATCACACTCTCTTCTGATGTACTTCTCCAGTACATTGAAACAGGGGTTTGCTTCTTACTTATTTTTGTTTTTTTACAGGGTCTACCAGGTCTACGTGGTGAGCAGGGTCCTCCTGGAGCAGTTGGCCCCCTAGGACCACCAGGGCTGCCTGTGAGTCATATGGTTAAAGGCACAGAATAGCTTTCTATGTTACAGTGTGAAGCTGATACCTACCGCCATATTTCTTCACATAAAAGCTTTCATTACAAATCTGTTCCTTTTCTGTATCTTAACCCTGAATACCCAATTTATATGCTTTTTTTAATAAGAACAGTGCGTTCATAGGAAAATTATTGAGAAATAGCCTTATTCTTTGTAGAGATGATTAGTGGTTGGTGCATTTAAGGTAGAGCCTTCAGCCCTGCTGCTGGTACTCCAAAGAGACAAAAGACTGAGATGCACAGCTTCTTGTGATAGTAAGAGTAGTGTGGTGCAGGAGGCTCTGTACTGGCGTTGTTTGGATCTCAGCCTTCTGCAAAATTTAATATTGGACTGCTGTCGTTTAGTGGCACAGACACAGTGAACAGCTAGCTTCTACTGTGGTGCATATTGCATAAATTGTTACTGTTGTCGATGTTGGACAAACTTACCAATGTTGGACAAACTCACAGAGTTACACAATATAGTCACAGATATAAAATGCAGAGCTAATGCAGTTCTGTGGCCATCTGTGTTAGAGATGGTCAAAGAAACTAGGGCCAAGAAGACAAGATAATTTATTAGCTGAAAATTTCACTCTGTATTTTTTTAAATTAAATAAAAATCAATTTCAAGATAGAAGCTAGGGAAGAATGAGCAAGGATAATCTTGAGCTAAAATGACTTCATTTCAAATTCCAGTGCAGGTATGGATTCACCTGGTGTTTTGGGACAATTCAGTGTCTCAGTTCCACCATGTATTGCTGTGGCATATAACATAAAAGATATGGGAACTTATCCAGGTGAAAAGTAGATTATATATCCTGCCTTTCAGCTGGGACAACTTCTGGATTGATTTATGTAAAAACAGAAATCAATAAAAACAAGACAGTCCCTGCCCATAGGCTTACAGTCTAAAAAAAACAATATATGAGAGGAAAAAAGGATGGGGAGGTAAAACAAGAAGACTCAGGCATTAGTCTTATTGGACATACAGGTGGCTGGCATTCTGTGAGGACAAGTCTAACACATGTACCTCTCCACGCAGAGCCAGGTTTGCTCCATGTTGACTGCAGGTGTGAAGCCTCTGTGAAGCTTGTTGTTTTCTTACCACATTCTGATATATAGCTAATGTCCTGCATTTCTTTTCCAGGGAAAGCCGGGTGATGATGGCAAACCTGGCCTGAATGGGAAGAATGTGAGTGATGGGTTTTATGCCCCCATCCCTTGCTGTAGCAGTGGGGCTTCAGACCTCACAGGCAAGGGATTGGCTTGAGGAGGGTCAAATGAGCAAATAAAAATGTGTTATTTTTTCCTTCAGTTTCATAGCAGATAGGAGGATTAGAACTATGCTTCTAAACAGAACTTGGAATACAGATGAGAATGCCATTTTGTTTTGCAGGGTGAAGATGGAACACCTGGAGAGGATGGAAGGAAGGTAAATAGCCTGCATATTCTTCAAGTATTTCATACAGCTTTCCTGCAGTCTAGTAGAAGATAGGGATTAATTACGAAGCAAAGCCCATAATATGGATAGTTCTCGTCTTCCACCCCCAAGGGCAGTAGCTAGTAGCAGAGAAGATTTAAATTGAAGAGATGGCATAAAGGTAAAGAATTAAAATATTTCCTGCTGCACACCAGTGTCTTGGCAGCTATTTATAAGCAAAGGGAGAAAAACCAAGTTCGGATACAAGATCTTTGAAAGAAAACAAGTTTGGGCTGCAACAAAATACTGCATTGCATATGTTCTGTTTAGGATACCAGCCAACTATGCCACCTTTGAGGATGCTCCATTATATAACTCCTTCCTGTTTTCCATCTGGTTGTTCTCAGTAGTTGATCAGTATTCCATAGCCACTGAGGTGTTCAGTCTTCGTTAGGCTGTTTTGGGTCTCCTAGTACCACCAGTAACCTATTTATTTTCCCGTATTTTATAAAAATGTTCTTGGAGACCTTGGAGTTCTGCCATGCTTTGCTGATACTTCCTCTTAATGGTGTTTTGGTAACTAAGGATCCCTACTCAGAGAATAAGTTGGTTGTCAGTATATAGGATAAATAGTTAACCCAGTAGTATGAGTTACTGGCACACTTGCTGCAATCCAGATGCAGAACTAAGTGAAAAAATACAGAAAGTTGGTCTCTCTTTCTCAAACGCCTCACCTGAGGATCAGACCATTGTTGATGCCTTGCCCACTTCATATCTGATGGACTGTTGGAGAATGCTGTTTTGTGTTACCAGTACAAGTGCTACTGTTTATTGGTTTTGTGACATCAGTGGGAAATAAGGTCCCAGTCCAATGAACACATCTAATTTGGCCATTAGGCCATAGATCATATAGGATACACCATTTGCATGGTGCTCGCTGCTCTCGGTAACGGAGCATGATAGGAATGTCATTTTGACATTTTACTTCTGAAGCAAAAATGCTTAGGTTTGTAGCTTTACTGTTGACCTGGAATATCGAGTAGAGCATGAAACGACAGCTTTAGGGTTAGTTATAATTTCAATGATACATTTTGTTTTCCTTATTTTGGCCAGGGGGACAAAGGTGAACCTGGGGCACCTGGCAGAGATGTAAGTACCATTGCCTGGCATAGTAGATGTACAACCAAGCTCCTCTTCACCCCTTCCATATTTAATATCCTCTTCACCCCTTCCATATTTAAGTTACTGACAGTATCCAAGAAAAGATGAGATACTCAGATTAAAAGCAGCAGTCCGTATGACACTGATTTTATTAGTTAGGAAATCAGCTAAGAAATATAGTTAACTAATATATTTACCCAGTGTTACCCAGGATTTTATTTTCTCATAGGTAACACTTGTTAGGAATACCTTAGGAATTAGATGCGGTTGAAATACACAGGTTTGATATCCTGTGTCTGTAATTCCCCAAACTGCCCTATCCAGCATCTGTAACTTTTCCCCATAGTCTCCAATCCGATCTGTATTCAGAGTTGTTAACATACAGAGGTTTGGTTTCTGAGGGAATACAGTGTCTTCCTCCTTGCTGCTAGGCCTCATCTCCATAGTAACTGGCCTATTCCAGTACCTGTAACTTTTCCTCATATTCCCCAATTCAATTTGTAATCAGAGTTGTTAAGATATAGGGGTTGGGTTCCTGAGGGAAAACACTATCCTCTCTTTGGTGTTAGGCCTCGTCTGCATAGCAATCAGCCTATTCCAGTATCCCCATATTCCTCGTATCCCCATATTCCCCATATCCCCATATTCGCCAATCTGATCTGTATTCAGAGTTGCTAACATAACAGAGGTTTGGTTTCTGAGGGAATACACTGCCCTTCTTGCTGCTGGGCCTCATCTCCATAGCAACTGGCCTGAGGCCCAAGAGCTCTCTGGCTGAATATTCTAAAGGCCGCTCCCTGAACTGCCAACCCCAAGATTCCATAGAATCTTCACAGCCAGCCAATCATATGAGGTCTTCTCACCTCACACAGCCAATCGTATGAGGCCTTGCCCTTATTGACACCGACAAACTCACAGACTTTGACTTTTATATAGTAGATTTCTTAAGTGATAAATTCATGTTCTGGATTGTGTTCTGGGTAAACACATTATTCCTAAAAATACTATGCTTTCCTCTCAGGATGTTTGAGTCTCATGCAACAGTTAAGCAGCAGTTGGTCAGGTCTTTCTATGAGAAAATGATAGTCTGGGAAATCCCTGTGACTGAAGCTGGTCATAGGAATGACAGCAGTGGGAAGAAGACTGTTCATTTTATTATAGCAGAGTTTCTCTGGTCTGGAGAATACAATATGTTCTACCACCTTTGTGGCAAAACTTAAAAAGGGCCTTCCTCAACCTGATGTCCTCCACGTGTATTCATTACAGCTGCCATCTTCGTAGCCAGTGATGTTAACCATCTGTTGTAAAACCAGCACTGAATTTGAGTTACCGAGTTTCTAAGGCCTTAGGACCTCAAGCTGCCAAAGGGAGTTGTGCCTGAGTGTTAGCACTGCATATATAGAAGGCCCCATGTTCAATCCAGGGCATGTTCAGTTACAAAAGACCTTACTTGGCAGCGCTGGAGAATGCCTCTGCCTGGGTTCTTGCAAAGTGACCACCAGTCAGAGAAGATTGTAGAAAAGACTATAGCAGGCTAGATAAACCTATCCTAAGATAGCTGCAAATGCATGACATATAATTCTGTTCATTCTCCCTTTCTTGGCAGGGACGGGAAGGTATTAAAGGAGAACGAGGGACTAGTGGGCCTCCTGGGCCTCCAGGACCTCCAGGTGTCCCTGGCGTCCCTGGACTCGTTGGTCCACCAGGCCAGGTACGTAGCCACTGCCCATCAGATGTCCCTGTTGTCTTTGTTGGCTTTATCAGCAGAAATTGATAAACTGTTCCAGGAAATAGGACGGATGGAGGAATTATTTCTCTGCGACAGGTTCGGGAACATTTTAGGCTTCTAGTGTCTATTTGTTGTTGTTCTTGGTAGTGGTGGTGGTGGGGTGTGTGTGTGTGTGTGTGTGTACTGTGAGCATCTGTAGGCAATCACCTGGCATTAAAAGCAAATTAGTACCACAGTAAGGCAGCCACTGAATTGTGGAACAAGACAGGAGTGGGCAAAGTGCAGCCTGTGGGCCACATGCAGTCCCCAGGGATCTTTTTGGACTTAAAAAAAAGTCTCCAAATGTCTCCAGATGCCCTGGATGGGGCTCCGGGCCAATTTAGACCCGGAAGAGGCTTTTCTTAAAAAAACAGGAAGTGAAAAGGAAATGACTTCTTACTACCTGTTTAAAATGGCCCAAGGAGGCTAAAAATGCCCCCTAGAGGGTATTTTGGTGTAAAGGTTTATTTTAGCCAGGAGTAGAGTTTGGGTGCAGCCCAGTCTCCTGGGAGGGGCTAATGCCCTAATGCCCTCTAGCCTTCCACAGCTGCCCAGCCTTACTCTAAGCACATGTTCAACCTTGGGGGAAAAATACTAGGAGCTCACCCTTTAGCATTTAAATCTGTTCCCTTCTCCTTCAGTCTTTCTTGATTTTAGCCTAATTTCAGTAGGAAAGGGGGGCCTTTTCGGTTGCCACTGTTATTAAATCATTTTGGAGACAAAAACTTCTTGCTGAGCTGCTGCAAATCACATGGAGATCTATCAATACATGCCAACCAACCTTCCACTCACAAAACACCAAGGGTAAAGCTCCAAGTCTTAACTAGGGCAGCAGACTGATGCAAAGCTTGGTGAAAGTTACAGTTCTAGACACACTTGCCTGGGAGTAAGTTCTGTTAAATTCAGTGTAATTTCATTCTGAATAGAGATGAACAGGGAAGACTATGAGACACTGATATCAATGCTGGAAACAGATATTGGCGCAAATTATTTTGGCAGTTTAAGATCCCCGAGCTCTAAATAGTATTCCCTTTGGGTTTAGTGGGGAAAAGAGCTTAAATCTAGTATCAAATACGTATAGGAAACTTAATCTTGGAGTCCTAGCAAAGCCTACGTGGTTAGGAGCTGACTTCCTCTTTCTTTCCTTACTTATCGGCACTGTTTTATCTGGTTGTTTTCAGAGTTTGCCAGGCCTCCCAGGGCCATCTGGATCAAAGGTAAACAAAGTCTTCTGCTGCAGCTTTGCACTACATTTGTTACAGTAGGAAAGACACTAATGCAATGCAGCTCTCACCTGCATCTCCATGGAGAATGAACTCTCCCCACATTTTCCAGTTCTTTAGGATCCCCCAAAAGACGGATCACTCTTATTTCAGGAAATAGAATGGAAAAATATTGGACCAATTTTACCAGGAAGGCTGATGGAAATAAAATAGATCAGGTGCCTGTGGAGGAGGCATGAGGCTGGCTGTTTCAATAGCTGACCTAGATCCACACACACAGTAACATAACATGTCTTCCTGAATAGCCCTATTCATGCAATATGACTCTGGTGCCTGGGACTCACAACATTTTTCACCTAGAATCAAGGCTGAATTTCTCCTTGCTGTACTGCACACTGGCTTTCCTTTCTAATTTGTTTTCAGGGAGACAGAGGGGAGTCTGGATCCAAAGGAGAAAAGGTGAGTGTCTCTCCATTCTTCAAATCATCTGGTAGTAAAATATTGATTTCTCTGTGGAGTACTGCAATCTTCTGTGGAGCGATGATTCATTGGGCAACATTTAATCTTGTGGCAGCCTTGCTTTTTTGTGACCGTGTGCAATTTGTAATGAGTCTACCATCGGCAGTGATGTGTTTCACATCCCCCTTTCTTTTTTGTTATGTGCAACAGTGATAGTAGACAGGCTGACTTAAGGTGGACTGGATTTTGGTGGAATCTAATGCACCTTAGAACCAAGGTTTATTGCAAAACATTGGCAGATCCTGAGAGTTCTAAATCATTCCCGCTCTGCACACAGTGCCTGCAGAAAGGCTTTTGGCATGTCGTTCAGCAAATCAAATCAATAATTTTATGGATGTGCCCAACGCCCCACTTGCCTTGTGCACATTAACTGTGGAGCCTTGCACCTGATATGTGTCCTGTTTCATCATTATGATGCAAGGCAATGTGGAACTTCAGCTCACAGAATTCCTATTGTTTATGTCAACTGGGATTTTGAGGAACTGAAGCCCAAAACATCTGGAAGAGTTTTGTACTCTAAAATCCAATGGGTTCTGGAATCTTACCTGGCGATTCATTGAGAAATGGATTAAAAAAATCCTTCCAACTGAAGTTTTGACAAGAGGAGGGGAAGGTTCTGAACGGTGGCTACCAGGTTGACCTGATCCTATGAATTATTTCTTAGCACTTTAAAGCATGTCTCCTATCCTGCCTATGGAGTATTGTACCGTGTGTGATGCAACCAAGGAGTACTGTACCTTCACATGATGACCTTACTCTGTTTTGCTTTCTGTAGGGGCGAATGGGTGAGCCTGGGCCACGAGGGGACCCTGGCACAGTACAGGTATGTTCCCAGGCACATTCTTTCTTCTGGGAGGTCTTAATGGGAAAGGTAGTACAGACTAGAATTTTACTGCAGGCTGAATTGGCTGGGACTCTGAAGGATGGTGGTAGCAGTGGTTGCCCACTCCTAAGTAGGCAATGTGGCTTGGGTCCTGCAAAGGCATACGCTCTGCAGCTATGGAAAGTAGCAGACAAAGAGGAGCATAGACAGAACTGTGGAGAAAAGGCAAGTTATAAATAAATAAGGAAGATTATGATAGTTCATGATGGTGATGATAATGACGATGACAAAGGTAGCAGCCATCTTGTAAGACAAACAACAAAAATTAATAGGTTTAATGTTTATTTCCAGTGATCTTTTTTAACTTTTTGTTGATGGTGTTTCCTCTTCTTTTTATCTAGAATGTTGAACGTGCCCTTGAAACCTACGGTATCAAGGTATGAATCAGGAGTTGTATCTATCCACATACTTACAGCATTGGTTGCTTTGTCTGCATTTTTATATCCCTCCCTTCAGCAAAAAACACTGATAGGGCAGCTTACAAGATATTGATTTGACAGTTGCTTGCCCTCAGGCTTACAGTCTAAATAGGACATGACACATAAGAAAAAGGGAGTGGCAGAGGAGGGGATTTAGTGCAGCAGCTGCTGGCTCTTTTCTCCCTCAGAGGCTAAAGCAGTGGCAGTTGGGACATGAAGGTAAGGCCTCAAATGAGCCACTGGGGCCAAGGCACGAGGGAGCTGTGCCTGGCTGTTGTTCTCTTCCTCAGAGGCCAGAGCAAGGGCAGTTGGAATGGAGGGAGGGCCTCTCACCAGCTGCTACCACAGCATGATAGTATTTGTTGCTATTTTTTTTCTTTATTCGGTCCTTGGTCTTGGCTCAGACTAACAAAGAAGATGACTGGTGGTAGGAGACGTTTTTGGGCCTAGTTGAAAGTGTTGTTACTAAGCTTTAAAACCTTAGGTGGATTATGGTAGGTGTGTCTTAAGTACTACTTTCTTAAGTACTACTTTCCTTCCCTGTAAATGCCCTAACATTATCTTCATTGTGTCCAGTTGATAATTGAAAGATAGAGGCTGGACACAAAAGACTGGGCTTTTTCTGTAGAGGCACCTAAAATGTGGAATGCCCTTCCTGGGGAGATAGACTACCTTATTTTTCGTCTAGTGTTTCACTGATCATGGTATCTTCTTGAACAAACTCTGCAGAATGAAAGTAGGAAGCACTTTATTATGGTGGCTCTGCTTTTGTTTCTAAGGTCAGTTTTAGAGAGCAGCATTGAGGGATTCCTGTTCATCCCCATGGCTGCTAAGCTATGGTGTGCCACAAAGTTCCATCCCGTCTCCCATGCTCATTATATGAAGCTGCAGGATAAGTTCGTTAAGAATTTTGAGGTTGGATGATGAGGTTCCTTATCACTGGAATTAGCTGAAACCCTTTTCGCATGGCATTCACCACGCGAAAGGGCCTCTCGAGCGTCACACAATTGCAAGGAGCCGTTCACGTGACATTCTTGCAATTGCGCAATGCTGCCGGGGCCAGCAGGCGTCGATCACACACTGTTTCATTTTTGGCCTGTAGCCGAAAATGGTGCTCATTCGTGCATTGCTCCAGGGCCCCGTGCACACTTACTGTGCATGCAGAGCCTCTGGCGCTGTGGCGCTCGCACTTCCTGCTGCAGAAGGAAGAGGAGGAACCTTCACACCGCCTGCTCGCCAGCAGGCAGTGGCTGCAGAGGCGAAGCAACGGGGACGCGAGAGCTGCTCATGCGATCCCTGTGCCCCAGTGCCACAAAAAGGTAAGGTGCAGAAAGGGCCTGAGTCTGTGCAGTTGTTAGACCAGTGCCTGGCTACTGTAATGAGTTGGATAAGAGCTACTAAACAAGTTGACCAGAATAAGATACAGATTGTTGATTTGTGGTTCCTTGTTCCGGGAATTGGGTAAGTGAGCTGGACAGAGCTGCATTCCACTTGAGGGAGCAGATGAATAGTTTGGGAGTATTTTAGGTCCATCTGTCATTGCAGATCTAAGTGGATCCTGTGGACTGGAGTGCCAGGGACCAACTTCAATTAGTCTGCCAGCTATGACCCTACCTGGATAGGGATAAACTATCCACAGGAGTTTTTGCATTGGTAACTTCCCATTCAGACTGCCAAAGTGTAATCTACATTGGAGCTACGCTTGAAGATCACTCAGAAACTTCAGCTAGTGCAAAACACAACAGTTAGCCTGTTGACTGGAACATCTATGAATATCATATAATAGTAGTTTAAAAGGAGCTGCATTCATTGCCAAGCTGTTTTTATTCTAAATTCCAAGTGATGGCAATGACTTTTAAACCTGTAAATGGCTTGAGACATTGATTTCTAAAGCTTCCAGACAGGTTGCTGGTACAGCTCACAGCTATGAGTCATCACGCAGTATTTATTTATTTATTTAATGGATTATCTCTAGTAAGAAAAAAAGATGGAAGAAGATTGGAAAAACACAGGAGGGCTGCAAATTGATGTTATTGATAAATTAGGGTTTGAGTTTGAACCAAATACTTAGCTGCTTTGATAATAATAAAAAATAAATGAGTTGTAATTACAGCAAAATATATAGAATATTTTGTCTGATGGAGACTGGGGTAGGTTATTGCTGAAGACACAGAATGTGTCAGGGTGCCTGAGGCTGGTTCCCAGAGATTCCCAGTACCACTTCCATCAGTAAACTTGTCTGCAATAAGAATCAAGGAAGCCTCATTCATTGGCTTCTTGACACATTTGTATTTCATATATCTAATGCTAGCTAGATATTTTTCTAAAAAGACATGATCTAAGCATGAAAAGAAGGTTCTCTGTGAATCAGATAATTTTCTTTGAAGTAATTCCATCATTACTGATCAGCTCCTTCTGTTTTACTATTGTGGGCATTGGAACACAGGACTGCCTTATACTGACTCAGACCAGTGGCCTGTCTAGCTTTCTATTGTTATCTCTGACTGACAGCTGCTCTCCAGGGTTTTAAGCAGGAGTCTTTCCTAATCTTTACTTGGAGATCCCTGGCATTCCTTCATTTTCTCCCACCTAAGTACTAACCAGACCCAACCCTGTTTGGCTTCTAAAATCAGTCAAGATTTTTTTAAAACTTTATTTTTATAAGCAAAAATCAAGAAATTAATTATGATAACAATTATAATGTATGCAATATATTAAGCACAAACTATGAATAACATAAACAAGTATTATAACATAATCTTAATTCATTATGTCTTCCACTCTGTATTGAATATATTCTCTTCTGACTATTCCACTTAATACCATTTTGATTAATTTTCCAAGGTATACATAAAATAATCTATGCAGTATAGTTAAATTAACTTCTTTCTTACCCACCAATGGAAAAAAGCATTTGTTTATTTGTTGTAAAGTCAAAGGCTTTCACGGCCAGAATCCATAGGTGGTTGTGAGTTTTCTGGGCTTTGAGGCCATGTTCTATTAGTATTTTCTTGTGACGTTTCACTTGCATCTGTGACTAGCATCTATCCTCTGAAGATGCCAGCCACAGATGCAGGCGAAACGTCCGAGAAAATGCTAGTAGAACACAGTCTCAAACCCAGAAAACCTACAACAACCTATTTATTTATTTGTTTCATACACTTCCTTATCATGTCTTTTTTTAACTTCTTTTTTGTTCGTTCTCCCCATAACACTTCTATTCCTCCTTTTTACTCAGCCCCTTTGAATAAAGCAAAACATCACAATATCTTAATATGTTTGAATTTAGAAACGAAAGGGGCAGTTGTAGCACATTTAACTAAGATGAGGATTAAAGGGAAATCAGATAAAACAACAAATCAATGGTCACCAATTACGGGATTCCTTAGACAAAAATGGGGTAGATTAATTGTTGATTAACCTACCAAAATCAGACAAGATTAAATGTGTTCAGAGTAGTATGGTGAACATGCTCGTAGCTTGAAAAGCACTTAGAATAAGACTCTATCACTTTTTTCCCTGTCCTCAAGGAACAAGAATTTGGATGGTTTTCTCTGCTTATAAGTGCTTTTTTTCTGAATTGAGGATGGCCAAGCTATGTTTTTTCTCATTGCTTCAGTGAACAAATTTGCTTTCCCTTCCTTCTTCACAGATTTCCTCACTGCGGGAAATCACTGGTGCTTATGATGGGAGTTCTGACCAATTCCTGCCAGTCCGGAGGGGCTTGAAGGGTGACAGAGGAGATCCAGGTGAAAGAGGACCACCAGGCAAAGAGGTAGGTTGAGCTTTTCAAATACAAGGATTAGTTAGAGTTCCTGGTCTTTCCTTTCAGTCTACATTAAGGAAGGATCTTCACATACAAGGTCAACAAGCAAATTTTTAAAATAAGTACAATTATTCTTTGCTAGGTAATGTCCAATATTGAAGGGGACTGCCGCCAAACTAGAGCTCAAAAGGAAGTGGAAAAATGATTCCCAATAACTTTTTCATTCGTTAAACCATATTAATATTAATTTATGATTATTTATGAATAAGTTCACCAAAAGAGTGCAGGTTTTGGAGGAAACTGGCTTGCTGCTTTTGCAACCAGAATATTTGGAATGTTTTTGTAAAATTGAAAGAAGTTTTAGGATAATAAAACATGGAACCTCAGGTGAGTAGAACTGCAGGTATACCTCAATTACTGAATTCAGTGTGTTCCTGGACGTTACCTCCTTCACAAAAAATTTGATACCAGAGGCAGAAATAACATGGAAAGAAAGAGCAGTTCAGTGTATTTCAGCAAACTTTTTATTCAAAACTAACAACATGCACATGTGAAGTGAAACAACCAGGTCACGAAAGCCTTGTGAAAATAAAGAAAACAATTTTGAACCTTCTAGCGATTACCTGATATTTCTTCTAAAGTATATTTAGGGATGATTTTTTTTCCTTTCATAATCTCCCCCTCTTCTGATGATTTCCATTTTGGTGGCCAATGTAGACATCTGTGTTTTTGTTAGCGTGCTGGTAGTAGCTGGTGAGACAAGTTTAGTTGTTTTCTCCTTTTTCTTCTGTCTTGCTGTTCACAAATGCTCAGTAAGAGATTTTGGAGGCAACTGCTTTTCACCTTGCCTATTGTAGGCATGCAGACAGAGTCACAGTCAGATTGACTAGATTAAAGTCATGTTTTTTCCCCAGCTCAAGCTTTATTGCACTGTTTACTGCAGACATACTCCTGCAACCCAGTTCCTAAAGTCTGCATTTCTCCAGCCCTCCTTCATAACCTTTCCAGTGCTGATGCTACTTCCAGCTGGACAGATGATGAGGAAGAAAGTGAGACTCAGGCAAATCTAAAAATACTGTTTAAAAAAAGGACCTTCGTTATCAGAGGCTTTGTTAACTGAGATATGACTGAATAAGCACCCACAGTTCACCCTCAGTGTTTAGAATAACTCTGATTACACAATGTGAGAGATGTGCAGTCAGAAATGACTATTGCTAATATGCCTTGGCTGCAAAGCTCCTTGAGGTAGGACTCATATTCTGTTACCATAGAACATTTAGCAGAAAGACTTTGGATGTACACACCTCTGAGTGTCATTTGAGGAGAAAGCTGATCTGAACATTCTTAGATATATTTTGTGTTTCTTACAGGGACTCATTGGCTTCCCTGGAGAAAGAGGGTCAAAGGGAGATAAAGGAGACCAAGGTCCACCAGGCCCACAAGGCCCAATAGGACGTGCCATTGGAGAGCGGGGACCAGAAGGACCACCTGGCCAACCAGGAGAGCCTGGGAAACCAGGAATTCCAGGTGTGCCAGGCCGTGCAGGAGAACTTGGAGAGGCTGGCAGGCCTGGAGAGAAGGTATTGTGAAGGAGGGAATGGGAAAGAGTGCCCATCAATTAGGAAGGCACCAAGTGGGATAAAGAACTCTAAAGCTCTAAGTTCATTGGCCTACTCCTCCACTGACTTCATTTTCAGACTTGATCAGGTCTTGGTGATCTTGGCATGAGATAGTGGAAGCAGAACAAGAAGGATTCTCTTGAGTGGGATAATCTGGGGAAAATATGTCTGAATGTCTATTTAGTTTGAAACTCAAATGTATACCTTTAAAAGACTATGAAGTGACACACAAAAAAATAACACATTAACACACATCATAAAGCCATATCATAACATTGCATGTTGTCTTCAAAGTCCCTGGAAAATTTACTAGTTATTCTGCCTCCACATTTGGCCTCAGCTTTACAGGTTTTTCTGATACTGATACTCAGTAGGGAGATGAATGCATCTGTCCCTAATTTGGTATCATCTCCCTACATGCATTAGGTCCAACACCACTGTGTTGCAAAATTATTCATTGCTTTTAAACATATTTTTTCTTTATTCCAGGGTGATCGGGGTGAAAAGGGTGCACAAGGATTGCCGGTGAGTGGTGTTATGTGATCAAAAGGGTTGTGTTTATTTGGAAGTTACTGTTGATATTCTGTTGTTGTTTTAAATGACATCTGTTACAAATGTTTTCTATGTTAAGGGTAGTTGATCCCAGATAGGAGACCTTTGGGCCTGTCTTATCCACTACCTTTAGGAATATGTGTAGAAGGTTTTCCATTGTGACTTAGGAGGAGAAGGTTTACAAAAATGGATTGGATCAGCTCTTTGGCAAATCACTGATATACCTTATTCTGTATCTTTTGTCTCAGGGCAGAGATGGCCTAGCTGGGCCACCAGGACCACCAGGACCCAAGGTGAGTGCTTTCTTCAGCCTTGGATGTCCCTTGCTTCTAACTTCCCCCGAATGCTGAATTCATAATAAATCTTAACAGAATGCTGTTTCATCACTGATCCAAGTTACATCCAGAGCTTGGAAAAGTTACCGGGTTTAGGCCATGGGTATCTGAATCCCTCAGCCAGCATGGCTGCTGGTAATGTCTTGTATCCCCTGAATCTTGCGAGATAAGCCCTGGTTTTTAAAAAGCCAAGAAGGAGATGTATGCTCTCCCAGGCCTTCTCTCTTGTGGTTTGCATCATGTAACAATCAATGTTTTCATGCAGGGGTGGGAATTATGCAGTCAGCTTTCTTGGGCTTGTTTATTGGCCTTAGGATCATGGAATCTTAGATGGAACAGACCGCAAGGACCATCTAGTCCAACCCCATTCTGCCACGCGGGAATACACAACTAAAGCTCCCCTGAAAGATGCTCATCCAAACTGTGCTTAAAGATTTCCAAAGAGGAAGAGTCCACCAACCTCTGAAGCAGTCTATTCCACTGCTGGAAAGTTCTCACAGTAAAAATGTTCTTTCTGATGTTTAGGTGGTACCTCTTTTTCTCATAATTCAAGTCCTTTGGTTCTTGTTCTAGTCTCTAGAGCAAAAAAACCCCAAGCTTGCTCCTCCTTCTACATGACATACCTTCAGATATTTAAAGATGATTAACATATCACCTCACAGTCTTCTCTTCTCCGAGCTAAATATACTCAGCGTTCCAAGTCATTCTTCATAAAGCTTGTTTTCCAGACCACTGATCACATGGTTGCTCTTCTCTTGACACATTCCAGCTTGTTGATGTGCTTCTTGAACTGTATTGCTCAGAACTGGACACAGTATTCCATGTGAGGTCTCACCAAAGCAGAATAAAATGGCACTACTGCTTCCCTTGATCTGGACACCGTACTTCTCTTAATGCAGCCCAGAATTGCAATGACTGTTTTGGTTGTTGCATCACACTGTTGACTCATGTTTGGCTCGTAGTCTATTAAGAGCCTTAGTTCTTTTTTGCATGTACTACTTTCAGGCCAGATGTCACCCATTTTATATTTCTGCATTTCATTTTTCCTGCTTCA
Source organism: Iguana delicatissima (assembly GCA_948472985.1). NCBI lineage: Eukaryota > Metazoa > Chordata > Lepidosauria > Squamata > Iguanidae > Iguana > Iguana delicatissima. The sequence goes on along the minus strand of CAOKZL010002312.1, from coordinate 224,781 downwards.
TTGTAGTACTTTACATTTATACGTGTTGCAATTCATTTTATTGGTACTGGCCCAACTCTTCAATCTGTCCAGGTCATTTTGAACTCTGTTTTTGTCTTCTGGGTATTTGCTATCCCCCTCCCCCAATATGGTGTCATCTGCAAATTTGATAAGCATGCCTTCAATTCCATCATCTAAGCCATTTTTTTTGTAAATGAAATTTCTTTATTTAAATTACTCCACTTAGTTCATATTCAAGACATCATAAAAGCCAAGGTACCTGAGCATTCATACCAGCCCAGAAAATAGACTTCAAAATGTAGGGGGAATCTGAACTACACTTGGTCCTCTCTAAAGTCAGGATGTTGAGGGTAGTTAACTCTGCATATCATTTTGTTTATATAATTTAGTATATAATGCACCATTAGCTCAGTAATATACTCTGAAAATATAAAAAACTTACATCGTCTAAGTCATTTATAAAGATGTTAAACAACTCTGGGCCCAGAACAGAACCCTGAGGCACCCCACTCATCATTTCTTTCCAAGGTAAAGAGGAACCATTGGTGAATACTCTCTGAGTTCTATCTGTCAACCAGTTACAGATCCAACTAGCTGTAATACTGTCTTGCCCACTGTTCACCAGCTTGCCAGCAAGAATAATCATGGGGGACCTTGTCAAAAGCTTTACTGAAATCAAGATTTCTTCTTCATGGTCTCTGTGCCTCATACATTAGGAGCTTTTGCGCTTGCGCAGTAGCGTTCAGAAGATTCTAGAGCTCGTTAGCTTTGGCGGGAACCCCTCCCCCATGCCGGCGCTGCGCATGCTCCTCCTGCCGACTAATGGTCTCTCCTCAGTTCTTTCTTGTCCGCCTCAGCGTACAAAAGATTCTGCTTGTTGGCTTGCTTTTCGATTCTGCTTTTGGTGTTTTTCGACTTCGGATTTGGCTTTTGACTACCCCTCACGGATTTCGGACTTGGCTTTGGTACTTTCTCGATCAGTTTTGACCTTTTTCTGGCTTTGACGACGATTTCGGATCTCGGACTGTGTTTGGCGTTCTTGGACTCTTGTTTTCTTTCCCTTGCCTCCGGTTTATGTCGGCTCTCTTCAGACGCTGCGCCTCCTGTGGAAGGAAGGTCGCTCTCTCTGACCGACACTCTAAGTGCCTGATTTGTTTGGGTGAGGGGCACAACGTTCAGGGCTGCCCTATTTGCAGAGAGTTTACACACCAGACTCTCCGTAACAGGGCGGCAAGGCTTAAATCCCATTGTTGGGAGGAATCTCTTCGCGTCCAGAGACCCGAGACAATGGCCGAGAAACGCCCGTCTTCTTCTTCTTCGGCAGCAGCGGCGGCTGCCGTGCCCTCGACCTCGTCGGTATCGGTACCGGGCTCGGTACCGATAATGAAGTTGCCGAGGATACCGAAGGTCTCGGCAACTCGAGCACGTGAGGACCCTGCGGGCTCGCAGGCCTCAACCTCCTCCTCCAGGCCGCTGACTGCAGCCCAGAAGAAGCGCCCCGCCAACGAGGGCGTGGGGGAGAAGAAGAAGAAGAGAAAGGAGAAGCAGTGCTCTTCACCAACGGTGATGCGACCCCAGACTCCACCACCCACCCAGCCCGCTGAGGAACCTCAACCGATGGAGCTCCCTGAGGAAGAGGAGCCTCCGGAGGAAGAGGAAGTCCTCGAGGTGTCGGACGAGGAGCAGGTCGTGCACGCCTCGCCTCCTCAACCGCCCGAGCTGATCGCAGAGATCACTCCGCCGAGTCGCCGTCCATCCTCGGCAGAACGCCGAGAGGAGGCTGTGGTCAGGCAGCGCCCAGCCTCTCGACACGACGAGTCCCGCTCACTGGAGCAGCGGGCCAGGCCTCCATCCCCGCGCTATCGGGAGATGCGCCTGGAGAGGCGTCGCTCGGGCGAGAGCACCTACTCTCCTGCCTACCTAGGGAGGTACACCCAGGAGCAGGTGTGGCACGAGCCGGCCGGCTCATACTATTCGTATTCGCCGTCATACAGGGACCGGTACCATCCAGATCCAAGGTACTGGTCACGTCGTCACCGGTCTCGCTCGCCACCGCGGGAGGCTCACTACCTCTGCTATGAGAGGTCACCGCTGCGTCGTTCGCCGAGTCACCGTCGGTCCTGGGAGCCCTCACCCCGCTACAGGGCTGTTTCTCCACCACTGCGGACCATGGCCACAGCTACCCGCCCGACGCCACAGCCCACCGTGGCCCAGCCGGCGGTAGCGGCGACTTCTACCACGCAGGCGGCACACCGCCCTAGGCCCGTGGTCGTGCCCCTGCAGGTGACTCCGATACCGACCACGACATCGGCTGCACCGGTACCGACGCAGCCTGCAGCTCCAGCTGTCACCCTGGCACTTCTGGCCCGTAGGCCGGCCGAGGAGAAGGAGGCGGAGAGGTCGCCATCACCATCCGGTGACTCTTACGACTCGGACTCTGACTCTACTGAGTCCACCCCTTCTTCTCACGAATTCCCACCGCTGGGGTTCGGGGAGCCAGGCCCGGAGTCTGCACCGGAGGACATACGCCAGTTTTCTGTGATCCTCCTCCGGATGGCCACAGCCCTTGGCCTAAAGGTGACCGAACCTCCTCCACAAGCCCAGGACCCGGTCTTCCAGTACTTGGAAGCCCTCCCACCATCGACCACACTGCTGCCGTTCCTACCGACCCTGGTAGAAGCGATGAAGCAGCCGTGGGCGAAGCCGGCGTCAGCACAGCCTATCCCACATAGGCTAGAGCATCTGTACAGGACCCAGAAGGAGAACGCGGAGTTCCTCTTCAATCATCCTGTACCGAACTCTATTGTGGTCGAGTCGGCTCAGACAAAAGGGGGCAACCGAGCGCATACCACTCCTCCGGACCGTGAAGGATGGAAGCTCGATGCCTTCGGCCGAAGGTTCTATTCGGCATCGTCCCTGGTGGCCAGGACGGTGAACACGATGGCATGCCTTGCAGCCTACCACCGGAACCTCTTTGACCGACTCGCTCCACTCCTTGCTGACTTGCCGGAGGAGTCACGCGCCTCAGCCACACAGATCTTTGGCGAGGCCGTTGCGGTGGCTACACAGCAGATCGCCACCTCGAGGCACGCCGTGGAGGCTACCTCGAGGGTGATGGTCGGTGCCGTAGCCCTCCGACGCCACGCGTGGCTCCGGTCCTCTGGGCTTCAGGAGGACAACCGTCGACGGATTGAAGATCTTCCGTTCGATGGCGAAGGGCTCTTCCACACCTCCACCGACGAGGCCATGGAAAGAAGCAAAGAAGATGGGCATCAACGAGCCTGCCCAGTGTCGCCGCTCTTTCCAGCCGAGGCCTACGTGGAGAAGGTCCTCCTCTTCATCGGCGTACTGGCCGCGGTCCCCGCGGTCGACCACGTCGAGGCCGTCGACGTCTTCAGCTTCGAGGAGGCTTCCCAGACGACGCCCATCTTCGTCGTCCTCCGGAGCGAAGTCCCGGTTTTGATGGCCTTCGCCCTTCCGGTAGAACTGTTCCATCACCCGAGCCTGGCCAGGCACCTCGACTGCTGGCGGGAGATCACTGCGGACTCCTGGGTACTTACCATTGTCCGCCTGGGGTACGCCATCGAGTTCCAGGATATTCCGCCATGGGGTGTCTACTACTCCAACCCGGCCAGCTCGGCTCTACTGGAAGAGATCCAGTCCCTCCTCAAGAAGGGAGCGATAGAGAGGCTCCCGCCTTCAGCCAAGACCACCGGCTTCTACTCGAGGTACTTCACGGTGCCGAAGGCGGACGGATCCCTGCGGCCCATCCTAGACCTCCGGCAGGTGAACGAATACATCCGCCCCAAGAGGTTCAAGATGGTCACGCTGCTGTCGATCCTCCCCTTCCTTCGCCAAGGGGACTCATTTGCATCCATAGACCTCAAAGATGCCTATTTCCACATCTCGATCCGCCCGCAGCACAGGAGATACCTTCGGTTCGCAATCGACGGCACCAGCTACCAGTACCGGGTGCTGCCGTTCGGACTTTCCACCGCACCATGGGTATTCACCAAGTGCATGGCTCCGGTCGTGTCCTTCCTGCGGACGAAGGGCGTCTCGGTCTACCCTTACCTGGACGATTGGCTATTGGTGGCGTCCTGCAGACAGAAACTGTACAGGGACATTCATCGGACTTTGTTTCTTCTTATTCGGCTCGGACTCAGGGTCAACCCCAAGAAGTCCCATCTCGAGCCCACTCGGGTTCTCGACTTCATCGGGGCGACCCTCGACTCGGTATCGGCGAGGGCCTTCCTCCCGGACGAGAGGGTGCGGACGCTTCGTCGGGCGGCGTCCGCTGCCTTCGAGGCCTCGACGGGGTCAGCGAGGAGGATCCAACAACTCCTCGGCTACATGGCCTCGACCACCGCCGTAACCTACCTCTCCAGGTTATGCGCTCGGCCGCTCCAGCACTGGTTCGTCAGGGCCTTCGATCCACTCTGGGACGACCAGCACTGCCGATACTGCCTGCCCCAACAGGTATGCCTGTCGCTCCTGTGGTGGCAGTCGTACAGGAACCTCCTGTCAGGCATGCCGTTCCGCGAACCCAGGCCGTCAGTCACGATAACGACGGATGCCTCGCTCTTCGGCTGGGGAGCGCACACCGGAGATCTCCGGGTCCGAGACCGGTGGATGGACGACGAGCTGTTCCTCCACATCAACTCTCTCGAACTGTTGGTGATCCACAAGGCCCTGAGAGCGTTCCGACACCTGGTCACGGGCCGCACGGTGTTGATTCTCACCGACAACATGACGGCGGTCTGCTATGTGAACAGGCAAGGAGGGACACACTCCACCACTCTGCTGGGCATCGCCCTCGAACTTTGGAACTGGTGCGTCCCGCTCCAGATACACCCTGTGGCGGTTCACCTGGCGGGGCAGGAGAACACCACAGCGGACGCGCTCAGCAGGGACACCACTTCCCACCACGAGTGGTCCCTGTCCGACGAGGCCTTCCGGATGCTTCGGGACCGATGGGGCGAGCCGACCATCGACCTCTTCGCGACCAGCCAGAATGCAAAGTGCCACCTGTTCTGCTCGAAGGCCGGCCACGATCGCCACTCCATCGGCGACGTGTTCCAGTTTCTGTGAGATGAAGGGCTGATCTACGCCTTCCCTCCGTTCCCGCTCCTGGGCCGCGTGATCGCGAAGATCATCGCGGACCGAGCGGACGCGATCCTCGTGGCACCGTACTGGCCGAGGCAGCACTGGTTCGGACCCCTGATCGAGGCCGCCCGGGGCAGGACTCTCAGGTTTCCCACGGTACCGGACCTGCTGTCCCACTCTGACAGACTGGTGTTGCACCCGGACCTGGCGGTGTTGGCCCTCCGTGCCTGGAGGATATTGCCCTAGACAACCCGGCCATCGGGAATGTCTTGACCACGGCCAGGAAGGAGTCCACGCGAAGGAACTACCACTTCAAGTGGCAGCGCTTCGTGGCCTTCGCCGAGGAACGTCGAGAGCCGGTATCTCCTGTCACCCTGCGTACCGTGCTCCACTTCCTCCTCCATCTCCTCCATCTACCTCGCCGCGATCGTGGCATACCAACTGTCACGATCCCCGTCGGCTGCTCTCTTCAGGGACGGTACCGTCAAGCAGTTCCTGAAGGGCCTGCGGCACCTCTACCTGCCGGTATCGCCGCCGCTACCGCCGTGGTCGCTGTCATTGGTGCTGTCCCAGCTGACGAGGCCGCCCTTTGAGCCCATGGCCACGACGGACGACAGGCTGCTCGCGATGAAGACCGCGTTCCTAGTGGCCGTCACCTCTGCCAGGCGGGCGGGAGAGTTGACGGCGCTACGGTGCGATGAACCATACTTGGTCTTTCATCGGGACAAGGTGGTCCTCCGGCCTGACATCTCCTTCCTGCTGAAGGTGGTGTCCAGCTTCCATCTGAGCCAGGACATCATCCTGCCGGCCGTCTACCCGGACCCGACGACACCTCTGGAGCGGTCCCTCCACTCCCTGGACGTGCGTCGGGCGCTGGCTTTTTACAAAGACGAGACTGCAGCCTACAGACAGACACCCCACCTGTTTGTCTGTTATGGCAGGCACCGGAGAGGCCACAAGGTATCCACCCAGCGCTTCTCTAAGTGGGTGGTACAGACTATTCACCTGGCGTACGAGCTTGCCAGGAAGCCTCCGCCAGACCTGCTTCGGGCCCACTCCACCAGGGCCGTGGCGACATCTGCTGCCCTCCTGCGAGGCGTCGACCTGTCGGAACTCTGCCGTGTGGTGACCTTGTCCCAGCCGTCGACCTTCGTGCGCCACTACAGGCTCGACTGCCGTTCCAGGAGAGATGCCCGGTTTGGACTTGCTGTGCTGTCTTCTGTGCTCTAGGATCTGGGACCTGACCCACCATCCTACTGGTAAGCTACACAGTCTCCTAATGTATGAGGCACAGAGACCACGAAGAAGAAGAACAGGTTGCTTATCTGTAACTGTGGTTCTTCGAGTGGTCATCTGTGCCCTCATACATTCCTGCCCTGCCTTCCCCTCTTTTTCAGGTCCCATCTGCTTCGGCGGACCAGAACTGAGGAGAGACCGTTAGTCGGCGGGAGGAGCATGCGCAGCACTGGCGTGGGGGAGGGGTTCCCACCAAAGCTAACGAGCTCTAGAATCTTCCGAATGCTACCGTGCAGGCGCGAAAGCTGCTAATGTATGAGGGCACAGATGACCACTCGAAGAACCACAGTTACAGGTAAGCAACCTGTTCATACTACACCCACAGCTCTTCCCTCATCTACCAAGCTTGTTACTCTATGAAAAAGAAAAGAAGAAGAGATTAGTTTGGCGTGACTTCTTTTTAAGAAACTCGTGCTGGCTCTTATTAAGCGCACATACACTGACTGTTTATCTGTTCTAGAACAGTTGACAGTGGCTCTGAAACTACATCTGCAAGTTCCTTTGGTGGATACAGCTCATCTAGCCCTGGAAATTTAATTTCATTTAGAATAGTTAGGTGTTCCTTTATGAGCTCTTTACCTATTCTAGACTGTTGTCTCCTTACTGCATTATTTATTCTATTTTTACCAGTTAGAACACTGTTTTCCTTTTGGGAGAAAACTGAGGCAAACAATATATTAAATAATCCTGCTTTTTCTTTGTGCCTGTTAGCATTTCACCATCTTCTCTGCATAGCAACTGTCATTTCCTTGTTCTTTCTTTGAACATAATGAAGAAAAAAACAACCCTTTTTATCATTTTTAACCTCTCTAGTAAAGCCTGAGCTCATTCTTTCAGCTTTTCTGACTTTCCCCCTGTGAGTATTGGCTATTTGTTTGTATTCCTCTTTAATAGTTTCCCCCTTTTTCCATTTCTTATACATGTCTGTTTTTAAATCTCAGTGTCTCTGAAAGTTCCTTGTACATCCACCCTAGTTTCTTTAGACACCTCCCATGTTTCTTCCTTATGAAAATTGTTTGCAGCTATGCCTTGTTGGTTGTTAATGATTCTTGTTCCCATCAGAATCATCGCTTCTGAAATGTGGGTTCAGTAGAAAAAGCAACAGATGTATCAAAACCTATCAAGGATCTCCCAATTAACAGAACTAAAATCAAAAACAGATATAAAGTGTAAAGTCCATAAGGTTCAGGCGATAACAGCAATCATTTGTTTGTGTCCACAGAAAACTAGATCTTGATTGGGGTGGTAGTTTTTACACCTCTGTTGTGCATATGATTTTTGTGAATGGTGATACAAATAATTCATAGTGAAGGAAGATGTGAATGAATTTATGTATTTATGGCTAATATGTTTATGTGTTTCTAGGTAGATGTGATGGAAGGAAGCCTCTCAGGCTTTCCAGGGGAGCGTGGCCCACCAGGACCCAAGGGAAGCAAGGTTAGTGCCTGTCTCATTCCCTTTCCTTGAATGAGTGCCAAACATAATATAACTAAATAAGCTACTTTTGCTCATTTCCCCCCATATTTTTGTTCAGCTGTGTGACCCCCAAAGGTGGCCCAGACTCATAGTAGTTGGTTGTTAAGTTATTGGTTCTGAGATGGGACCGAATCTTTATCACGGTACCCAAGATATTGTGGATTCTAATGACGAATGCCAAGACTCCACCTTGTAATGGCTGGTGTTTTCCCATTTGGACAGAGCTGTGCTACACTATCTGTTCTGTGTAGTAGTATTAAGAGTTCCAGCACTTAGTCTTGCCTTTATTTTTTCATTATATCAGAACTAGCATTTAGGTTCCCTACTTTCCAAATTACGGCACCAGAACAATTGAAGGATAACAGAATTGGAAGTTGCTGTGCTGCAAACTTTCTCCTTTTTGGGGACATTTAATCATTGTAACCAGTCGACTAAATATAAATAAATTATTTAGTACCAAAACATAATGTAGATGTCATCCTGAAATGAATAAACTGGGAGAAAAATGGTACACACTCATTGTTAATATCTCTTTCCCTTCCCTTTCACACTTTTATATTAAAAAGTGTCATCAGCAATTAAAAACTGATCTCAACAGATTGATTTGCTTAAAACAGTATGTGGGAAAGTCCAGAAAAAGTAACATTATGCAAATCTATTCAGAAGTAAGTCCCACTGAATCCAATGACATTTATTCCCAGCTAAATGTATACAGGATCATATTTTCAAGTTTAATTTAGTGGTTATAGCAGTGAAGAGAAGAACATGAGAAGACAAAAAAATAAGGACATGCAGGAGAAATCCATATGGTAGAAACAAATTTTTCTTTGGGGCCAAAGTGATAATGTAAGCTTAATTGCTAAAGTTCAATCAGAACTTGGGAATTTTACCTTTTTGTACTATAACTCTCAGAATTTCCAGTGCAAATGACTCCCTGTTGGGAGAGGGATATGTAGGATGTGTAGTCTGTAAAGAAAACTTTCCCAGGCGTTGGATTTACATATTGACCTTAACTTATTGTTGTTGTGTGTCTTCAAGTCAGTTCTGTCATAGGGCAACCCTAATGCAAACCTGTCATGGGGTTTTCTTAACGAGATTTTTTCAGAGGGGATTTGCCTTTGCTTTCCTCTGAGGCTGAGAAAGTGTAACTTGCCCAAGGTCACCCAGTGGGTTTCCATGGTTGAACAGGGATTTGAACCCTGGTCTCCAAAATCATAGTCCAGTACTCAAACCACTACACCACACTGGCTCTCTTGCTACTGGTTATGTATGGAGCGATGGGAAAGAACTAAATGAAACTAGCTAACTATTCCATTTCTTTTACGCAGGGAGAGCCAGGAGAAGATGGCGAGAAAGGCTCTAGAGGCGATAAGGTCTGAGTGTAGTAAGTCTCTCACCCCTGCATCTCTCCAGCTTTTCCTGTGTCTGTTCTGTGCCTTCGCTTGCAAGAGGGGAAGCTCTTCTTTCCTGAGAGTGTATCTTGCTTTTTTATTCTTTTTTTCTTCTATCCCTTTCATCGGCTTAATAAATACTTGAACAGATCTGAGCCAACAAAGGGGGCTTATTTTTCCAAACTCAAGCTGGGATGCAATAACCAGGCAGAGGTACTCTTATCCAGCAGTGCCACAATGACCAATACCACTCCCACCAGATTATTCTGCAGGAATTTTCTGCTCTCAGTTTAACCCTGATTGTAAAAGCATTCCTACAGAGTTCAGCTTAGTAGCTTGGCTTGTTTCTTACCCAGGGCTGGGAAATAACAGTGTTCTCGACTGCAATTCTCAGCATCCCCCAAGTCAATACAGTTGGGGAGGTGTAGTTCTAAAATAACCTGCCCATGCTCTGTTCCCATATACCCACCCCCACCCCAATAATATCAGGAGACCCCCTTCTCTCTCATAATGAGTCCAGAAAATTTGACCTATCACTGCCAGCTCTGTTGCTCAAGCTGAGTCTGGAAATCTCTCTGGGATCTGGGTTTTAAACTTTGTTTGGAATAGGTGTACATCAGGGCAACAATGCTGGGGTCTAGTACAGAGCTTGAAAGTAATGAGTTACAAGCGCTATAATTGCCTGTCACACAGTACTTTTCTTGGTATAGAGGCAATCTAATAGAGTTGCTTTTCAAAAGTAATGGAATGCGTGAGAATGAAGGCACTTTACCAGTGCAACAAATAAAATAACACTGTGACATTATGAAATCACTGGAATATGCAGGTAGGCCTGCTTACTGAAATCAAGGTGCATTAAATGTACAAAGATACACTGATTTCAACAATTAGGCTTACTTTGTTCATGTTTGCCCACAGTTTGTGAAAACCTGAGCTTCACATACTCACTGCTACGGTTGAGACAAGGGAGCTTCTGGAGATGTTCTAGAATGCTGTCAGTCTTCTGTACTCTTGGTTGAAGAGTACTTCATAGACTCCAGGGGAGCAAAGCAAAATCCAGTCTGCATCATAATGGACATGAAGGACCTGAATGTGGTTTGGCTCTTGGGAGGGGGGACTAACAGAAGGTTGCTCCCAGATTGCCTTTGTGATATCAGATGACACTTTGAATTGCAGGGTGAATCTGGACAGAAGGGAGAAAGAGGCGAACCTGGGGACAAAGGCAGGGATGGCTCTCCCGTGAGTATTGCTAATTGACCACTCTGGCTTTAGAGACAGTGCAGAAACCCTGTTGGTCTTCTGTTTATTCTCACTGTCCTTTCTTTATGTTGTTATTACAGGGCCTTCCAGGAGAAAGGGGCCTTCCAGGGCCAGAAGGAAAAGCAGTAAGTAAAAAGGAGGAAATTTGGATATTAACATGGGAGATGAGTAAAGGATGGAGCAGATTGGAGAGAAAGTGAAAGGAAAGGATCAGTTCTCGAATACTGAGAGGAAAAGCCCTGTCCCCTGACACATTCACCCATCTCAGTTTCAGCCAAATCTTGCTTTTCATAGACATCTAAAAATACTTGGCAAGAGAACCATCACAAAAGGCAAGAGGGACAGGCCCTGCCTACACCAATTACAACATTATAAAGGATTTGTACAAAAAGATCCAGTCCGGCTAAAATATTTGTGAGAGAGGAGAGTAGGTAAATCTGAGTGTCTCGGGTAAAAAACAGTTCAGGAAGGCAAAGTATTTGTCCAGGGTTTCCTATCTGGTATAAAAAGATCTGTGTGTGTTTCTAATCCTTCAGTATGCTGTGCTGGAGTGACCCCAGTATAGGTTCTGTTAGCCTGGACACAGGTAATGCTTGTTACAGTGGTATATCTAGTCAGGGTGGATTCTGTGCTGGAAGGAGGCAAGCTAAACTGTGAGTGAAAGTAGATCTTCCTGTTTATGGACAGAGAATGTTTTTATCATCATTGGGAAGCCAGATGGAGATTCTAGGACAAAGAATCTAGGTTGGAGTGGGTTCTGTTTACAATATATTTACCTGTCATGCAGATTACAATTGTTTTCATTGTCACCATGTGTCCCTTACCACAGTGATGATGTCATTTATGATCTAGAATGCTCAGATATGTTGTCTTGGGAACACAATGTACTGTTGCACATTGGATCTCTTGTGCCTTCTAACAACCATTCATGCTGTCTTTTGGAGGTCATGTTCCATCTGAGGAGACCCAAGTAAAAGGACTTTCCTAGTATCCATCTCCTCTGGGATGGTTGTTTGATATTTCTACCCAGTCCTTCTACTTGGTAGGAAAGGCCTGTTCTGTCAACAGTGAAGTGACCAATTCTGTTTAGGCTGGTTGAAACCTCAGGGATCTGGAGAGCTCAAAAGAACTACTTTCCCTTCTTGTTAAGCAGATGATAGTGTTCCTGTAAAGAAATAAGAAAGAGACTTCATATTCCATCTTTCTTCATATACAGGTTGTACAAGCCACTAGCTATACAACATCAATTTGTTATCTCAAAGAGGAACCTCCCCATCTGTTCTCTGTTACATTTTATGTTACTGGTTCATGCATGTCTGTTTTTGTGTGTTTGTCATTCCCTCCCCATCCAGGGCCTGCAGGGTGTTAGAGGGCCACCTGGCCCAGCTGTAAGTAATCTTCCTTGGTAGTCTTAAGTAGATCTGAGTCATTGTCTATAGTTGCCTTCCTCTGCTTGCTTGCTCACTCTCTTTTTAGTGCAGTAGGAGTGGCTCTGCGTTGGCATTGAAGGAAGCAAGGACCAAACAAGGCTTGCTTATGGGATTGCTCTGGGTCTCGCTAACTCTCTGGATATTTGAATTGGATCTTTGCAGGGCTTCCCAGGCTTCCCCGGAGTTCTGGGCAGACCGGTAGGTGCTCCCTTTCCTTTGCTGTCTTTCCTGTATCTTGTCTATCCCACTTTGCATGCAGCAGTATGCTACTTGCTGATAATAATCTGTGATGGGCATCCAATTTTGTATTATTTTCATTATGCTGTGCTCTAAGTTTTGCAGAAGGAAAATGGGGTCATTGCCTTGACACAATGGTCAAGACACAGTTTTGCGATTCAGAATAAATTTAACCTCTCTGTTCTCATATCAAATGAAGCTAAGATTTAAGTATCTGTAATGCATTTTGATGTCTTGGCAATAGCTACATAATAATTATTGCTGGGTGAAGGTTATTTACTTATTTATTTTATAGCCTGCCTTATTCCTGAATAGGACTGAATTGGAATGATTTTCTGTGGTGTAGTGCACTGTAAGAAGGAAATGGATGTCCTGAGCAATAATATCAATTATGATGTGGCCTCGTTCCACCACTCATGAAATCTGTAACTTTGAGAGACAGCCAAAAGTCTTTTTACTTTCAACAAGCAAATAAACCTTTTTCTCTGTATGTGATCCATTCCAGATATGCAGAACTGTGTCTTGCAAAATGGAGTTGTACCAATAATTTTTATATATTGCCATAGCTGCCCTGAGTGGTGTGAAATCACTAGAATGATGGGGTATAAGTTTTTGTATGTATGTATAAATAAATAATTAAAGTGCAGTAATTTTGACAACAATGTCAGCTCCAAAGCACACAGCTATGATTTATGGATATCACTGTGAAGTCCCCTACTAAGTCACACGGTATTTTCTCCATCTGCCTGTGGGTATGCAAACACGCAAGGAAGATTGCATGGAGGAAATTTGGTGGTGGAAATCACTATGGATTGATCTTAAATTGGTCATTCTCCAGGAAGAGAGAGTGGGTGAAGCTCATATGCTGAGTTACTCCATGGCGTTAATTATGGAGATCTCCCACCAAAACATATTTGCCTCTATATCAAGTATCCTACTATAGTTAACCAGGGTTGCTGAAAGATATATCAAATACATCATGTCCACCACTGATGATATGTCTGTTTATTCATACAGGGTAACCAAGGAGATCCTGGACCACCAGGCCCTGCTGTAAGTAAAACTGGCCTTTTCCCTGAGCAATCTTGCAATTCAAAATCAGTTACATTAGCATGCACTGAAAAAGATCTGTTTCCAGTATCTGGGAAGAGAGCGTGTCATGTAGTATCTGGACTGTTTCATAATCTTGAAGCTGCTGTAGTATGCTCAGACTGGAAACTTCAGTATGAGATTAGCCAAAGGCAGAATGTAATACATTTTATGGGAGGATTCTGGCAATGGTCACTTCCTTCATTCTATATCATTGCCCTGTCTTTTTCTCAAAACCTAGTCTGTCAAGACCCTTGTAATAGCAGATGAAAAGGTCAGCATTTTGACACCATAGTTATGTAGGGTCCGGAGCAGAGATTTTTTGCCATGGAGTTAAGCAGTTGAGGTGCAGGGTTGGTTCTGGTTTATCTGTAAGTGACAATGTTCTGGTTTGCTTCTTGTCCAACCCAGTAGAAGTCCAGTTCAGTTTTTTTAAATTCAAGTTCAGTTTGACACCTTGATTTATGCATAGCTTTTACTGTGTCTGGAGAAAGATCAGTAAAGATATGATAGAAAAGAAATCAGTGAGATGTATATAGCTTTCTAATCAGCTTAATTGAATCTTTTTTTTCCACACAGGGTCCTGTTGGCCCTCCAGGTGCTCAAGGTCTACCTGGAATAAAGGTATATATCCTGTTTTAAGTGCTAAAGAAAGTAGAGAATGATAGAGTTTGTGGAATCTTCATTTTCCCCAAACCAGCTCTTAGCTTTTCTGTAGGTAAAACAACCCAGTCTTGTTCGCCACTTGTATGCAACACTGTTTCATAAACACACCTCTGAATTTCCTTGTTTTCTAAACTTGTAGCACCACAACCCTATTCTGGGGCCAGATGATTTGCCAACATTCTCCTTTACAGAAACAGGACCAGTTAAACCATATGCATCTGTCATTTTTTCCCCTCTTATTTACAGGGAGATGCTGGAGAACCTGGTTCCAGCCTCCGGGTGAGTATCTCTAACCTACACTCCTGAGCATACGTATCCTCTTGATGCAGAATGCTTTTACGCCAACCACTTTAAGGCCTTTGTTTGCTCCTTGCCAAAGAGATACTCATGGACTTTATAGGATCTTGTCTTTCTCTGAAAAGTGTGGGAAACCTCTTTCACTTCAAAGACTGAATTGAATTTCAGAGAAGTTCGCTGGGCTGCATTTCTGTGCTCAGTGAGGTCAAAGGCAAAAGAGAGCTCAAAAATACCAGCATATTTCAACTTAAAACTTCTACTGACAGTAACCAAGCTCAGGAAAGATTTTTCAGCCTTTTAGAATGGTTAAAACAAGTGTGCTAATGTATTTGGTCTTAAACAAAGGTATACCCCAGAGAGGGCAGTATAGAAGAGAAACTGAAAAAAAAATACGAATAGAATGGAACTAGGTGAACCCATAGGAAGTAAAAGTAGGAAACAGTGTTCTGTAAGAAATAGACGTAGACAGCAAAAAGTGAAAGCAAGAAGTGAAAGTGAAAGGGAGGAGTGAATAGAAGACATAGTTAAGAGAGGAGAATCCAGTAGGTGAGTTAATAAGAGTGATGTAATGTATGATAAGATGTGTTATGTCATGTTATGTTATGTAATGGTAAATTGCGAAGACAGAACAAATATATATAAATTGTATGGATGGAGAATGTACAAAACAAATGGGGGGGAAAGTAAGGGTGGGATTTAATATGTGACATTGAAAAAAAAATTTTAATGTAAAATATAAACTTGAATAAAGATTAAAAAAACCCACAAGGGTGCTAATGATGGGAAACCCCCAAACAGTGGTGATGTGGGGAGGGAGACATAGGCATCTGGGGAACCCTAAAAGGCCAGATTATGACCCCAGAAGCTAGATTCGGCCCCAAGGCCTCAGGTTCACCACACTTGATCCCTACGTTCTTGGAAAGGCCCAGTATACAGGAACTGTATGCTGTACATCTGGTTGGGTGTTATTTGATGCTTTTGGTCAAATTTCTCTTCTCTTAATTTCAGGGTTTACCAGGTCCTCAAGGGAATGTTGGATTCCCAGGAGCACCAGGACCCCCTGGGCTTGTGGTATGTGACCGTTGTGCTTCTCTGGTTTGGGAGCTGCTACAGAATCAAGTTACTCAATTTGAAGTTCCTTCCTTATGACTCATTCTCAGGATGCTGAATTCCTGATGCCTTCCTCATTACTTTTTTCTTTGTGCTTCTTTTCAGGGTCCGCAAGGCCCTCCAGGGTCACCAGGACAAGTGGTAAGCTTGTTTAGCCATCCTCTGTCTGGCATAACTTACAGACCTTACACTTACAGAAATTAACAATCCTTTACCACTTTTTCTGATACATATGCTGATTCTAGCGGCTTTCCCCCTGTTTCTTTAGGGTGAGCCTGGGAAACCAGGTGTACCAGGTAGAGATGGAGTGCCAGGAAAAGAAGGGGAAACTGGACTGCCTGGGAAAATGGTATGGCTTGCAGCATCAGATGGCATGTAATTGGGTATGGCACTGTGATTCATACTAAATGACCTCACTTTCATTTTCTGGGTGGGACAAGGGAGCCCAGATTGTTGAAGCCTAGCTAGTTGCCTTTGTTAACTGCTTTCTAGGGTATTCCAGGACCTGTAGGACCTGCTGGCCCGAAAGGAGAACCTGGGGATGCTGGGCCCCCAGGACAGGTGAGAATCATTGATCCCTTATTTGGACCTGTGATGTATCTTTCTGCTGTTCTATTTTGTCCTTCACCAACCTGGCACTCTTCACGTGAAACTACAACTCTCATCATTGACTGGAATTTTAGGGACTGTAGTCCAACACATCTAGAGTATAACAGGTTGGAAAAGACTGCTGTGCTAACTTTTTTTTTTAATGCAGCAAATGACTCTCTGTATGTTCTTTTGTTTCAACTGTTTTCAGCTCCATCTTTCCACTTCAAATTTTTTGTTGCATGCTGTAAGAATATTTTAAAAACTATTAAAACAGCAGAAAAACATATATTCACACCAATTGTTGTCTTCCACAGATCCTCTATTTAGTGCAATTTGAATTTATTAAGTGCTTTGTAAAACAATCTCTTTAGGCATTGTACAGTTTGTAAACTTAGTTAAAGCATCATCATAATACAACAAAACTTCCCAGGCCCTTCTTAATTTATCTCTCCCATTCCTAATTTCTATGCTAACCTCTTTCAGATTATACAGGTCCTTAGTTACCTTTGTAAAATATTTTACTTTGAGGTTTCCCTTAACAAGACAAAAGAAAAGGAAAACCACCAGAAAGGAGAAAGAATGTATGGATGATAGTAGCAGCTAGCAATGTTTTCAAAAACATTGATCTTCAAAACTTTCTAATAATGGATGCTTGATGCTGTTACAGATCTCTTCTTGTGTGTTTGGAATACAGTTCTTTCTATAATCCACTATCAATCAGCCAAACTGTGTAAACCCCAGGGTATTTTCGTTGGATAAAAATTATTTCTACACTGTTTCTCATTTGAACGAAATGCAGAAGTGGTTTACAAACACCATAAATCAATAAAACTAAATTCAAGAAGAACACTTCTGAACAATTCATATCTGTGGAAAAGCCAAGGCAAAATAATCTTTTTTTTCAATAAAATGTATTGAAGACTGATGTGCTGCAGAGAGAGCATTATTCTACAGGGTGAATACCCACCTCTGTATCATTGCCAAAAAGAAGTCCATAGGTCATGGCATGGACAACAGTACTTCTCTTGAAGATTGTAGTGGTTTGGAAGTTTGATGCAGGGCTTCTATAGAAGAATCTATATCCTGTAACATATTTCCATTATGCCCAAACTATGTGTTTCCCCCTCATGGCAATGTTCATTAACAACACACTTAGAAGTTCAAGTAGGACCCACACATTGGTAGATGTCCTAGTACAGCTAGCTCAATTTCAATGCAAGTAGGACCAAAGAGATCAATGTATCCCTCTTCTTCTTGAGTTTCATAAGATAATGGCTTACATACCCAAGTACCACTATTCTCTGGATGGCAGGAGGAGAAATCCACAATGATTGGGTTGTTCCCTGCATGTCAACTGGAACTGGAAGAAATCCACATTCTAAATCCATTAATTCCGTTAGGACTTCACTCTCCCTCCGTCGGTTTTATTTTTCCTGCCAAGCAAACCGGACAGGTTTTTCAATTCTCTCTGTCAGTGTGTGTTTGAGATGAACTATTAGCAGGTTTTTGGAGTAGAAATAGACTTGGAAGATGTCGATGGAAACAGATTCCTGGATGCCCACCACACAGCGAGGCTCTGAGGAAGAAAAAAGGAGTAATACTAAGAATGTTGTCCGTCAGATGCCCGCCAACAGCAAAGCTCTGAGTCAGAATCATAGTATTGGAAATGATATTAATGCCTCTCAGACAATCGCGAGTGCGCGAGTCTCTGGGGAAGGTAAAACAACTGATTTAAGAAAAGTATTCCTTTCCTCCAGCAAAAGCAACATGGAGGAGGTAAAAGCTGTGGGAAATAAGCATGTAGGAAAGAAAGACAGTAAGGAGAAAACAGTTAAAAAGAGGAAAGTGGATACCATTCAAAAACAGGGTCAGAATCCACTTCCAAAGAAAGCTAAGGTTAAGACAGTGGTAAAATCAACAAAGGTTGCTTCAAGCCACCATGCTGAATTTGGAGATTCCACAGAGATGGAAGGGGCTGTTGGAGAGTGAAAACCCGTCTCTGGAGCAGGCGCGGTTAGTCCATCTGGTCGCCTGGAGCCGAAGGGCGGGGACAAGTTAGAACGCTCAGGAAGTGCGCGTGCAAGCATCATTACTCGAGCGCCCTGCTTTCCGTGGTCAACAGGAAGCAACTCACGTGGCGAGATGGAGAGAGCTGCATTTAAGGAGCAAGGCAACTGGCGTTCTTCCATTATGGATGTAGCCCCAGACCTGTTGTTGTCAGGAATATGGGTGAAAGTGAAGCGGTTAGAATGCCTAATAATCTGGTTGAGAGGCAGTATGTGGGAGGAATGGAGGAAAGACGGCTAGCATTAAGACAAGGAAGCTGGACCAGGCAAAGTTCATCTGACACTAATTTTATGATGAATTCATTGAATATAAGTGATTTGCAGTACATGCTTAGACAGACTGTTTCTAATGAGTTGCGTCAAACTATTTCGAATGAATTGAATGGAATGATTTTACCTTCATGGAATCAATTTAATACGTCTAATGAACTTGATTCTTTGATTGATAGAAGACTATTTAACTTAATGAATTCTCAGTCAGCAATGGATGTACATAATTTAAATTTGCAAACGTCATTAAAATCGAATGTGTTGCCTGAGAGAGTTAACCAAAACTTGGAAAGGTCTGTGAGCATGGAAGCAAGTAAGGATAGTCAGAAAGAGCAAAGAGACTGAGTACAGAAGAAAAGGAGAATGATTGTTCTGCAAAGTGAACAGGTGGCAGAACATGGTGATATGGAAATTCCTGTAAAAAAGAAAAGATCTGGTGTGGAGTTAGAGGAAAGGTCTAATGATGAATGGAGTGAAGAGGAGATGCAAGAACAGGTAGAGGGTTCTGATGTGGACAGCTCCTTTGGAATGGAGGAAGCAGAAGAGTTAGGTAGTGGCAGGTTGTTTCAAGCAGAAAACTTTAAAAGTGTATTTAAAAGGGTTTTTTTTACATACATTAGGTTTGGAAATGGATGAGGATGAAAATCAGTCAAAGTTTTCAAAAGGAAAGGAGGCTAAGTTGGTTTCTGTAATTAAAAAAGAAGAGTTGCATGGGTTTGATATGCCAATGCCTGATATGTTTAAGGAGTTGATTCGTGTGGAGTGAGAGTCTTCTTTAAATACTCGTAGGTTGGGACTTACTAATAAACTATATTCTTTTGAAAAGAAAGATGTGGAATTGTTAAAGGTCCCTTTAGTGGATAGGGTGATTGCTGTGCTTATTTTGGGGGCTCTGGTTCCCCGAGAAGGGGATACTATGTTGAAGGACATGGATGAGATGAGAGCTGATTTGGCTTTAAGAAAGGCACTTGAGAATTCAGCTCTAGCTATTAGGGCTTCTGTGGCAACTTCTGTGTTTGCTCAGGCAGCTGTGATATGATTCAAGACATGATGGAAGATGAGGATATATAGTCTCGGTCTTCTTTGAAGACTTTATCCAGAGTTGGAAAAGTCTTAGAGTATGTGGCGGATGCCAGTTATGATTCTGTGGCATTTATGGCAAGAAATATAAATGCTGTGACTGTTGCAAGAAGATCATTATGGTTGCATCATTAGGATGTGGACCAGAAATCTAGGAATAACCTTGCTTTTGTTCCTTTCAAAGGAGAGTTGCTGTTTGGTGATCAAGCATTGGAAAAAATGTTGGTTGAGAGTAGAGAAAAGAAGCAGGTAATGCCTATTTTGCAGAAAAAGAAACCTGAAAAGAGGTCTTTTCAGAATTCATATTATTCCTTTCAGGGTAGAGGAAACAGTAGACAGCAGGATTTGAGATATGGTTGACAGCAGTGGTACAGGCCAAAAGGTGAGTATGGAAGGTCAGAATCTTTTGGTAGAAAAGGACAGGTTGGTGAGAAAGGTGGGGGATCTACCCAGCGAACCCAGTTCTGACAAACAACAAAATCGTGTGGGAGGAAGACTGCTGTAGTTCAGTGTCCTGTGGAACCAGATTACATCAGACCAGTGGGTTTTACAGGTAGTAACTCAGGGTTACAAGATATTGTTCGACAGGATGCCGAAAAGCAGGTATGTCTCCTCACCAGTAGCAAATGTTCTGGAAAATAGGGAAATAGTTGTGAGGGAGATAGAACATGTAGCACTCATTGGTGCAGTGGAGGAAGTTCCTCAAGATCAATTTTTCTTGGGAATCTACTCTACACTCTTTATGGTCCCGAAAAGCAATGAGACTTACCATCCTGTCCTGAACCTGAGATGTCTCAACAGTTTTGTGAAATATCTCAGGTTCAAGATGGAGATGCTGCAAACGATAAAAGAAAATTTGACCAAGGGAGACTGGATGGCTTCAATAGAACTGAAGGAAGCTTATCTGCATATCCCTATGAAAATACAGACAAGAAATATCTCAGGTTCTTCTTCGTGGTCTCTGTGCCTCATACATTGGGAGCTTTCGCGCCTGCGCGGTAGCGTTCGGAAGATTCTAGAGCTCGTTAGCTTTGGCGGGAACCCCTCCCCCACGCCGGTACTGCGCATGCTCCTCCCGCCGACTAGCGGTCTCTCCTCAGTTCTTTCTTGTCCGCCTCAGCGTACAGAAGGTTCTGCTTGTTGGCTTGCTTTTCGATTCTGCTTTTTGGTGTTTTCGACTTTGGATTTGGCTTTTGACTACCCCTCACGGATTTCGGACTTGGCTTTGGTGATTTCTCGATCGGTTTTGACCTTTTTCTGGCTTTGACTACGTTTTCGGATCTCGGACTGTGTTTGGCATTCTCGGACTTTGTTTTTCTTGCCTTGCCCCCGGTTTATGTCGGCTCTTTTCAAACGCTGCGCCTCCTGTGGAAGGAAGGTCGCTCTTCTGACCGACACTCTAAGTGCCTGATTTGTTTGGGTGAGGGGCACAATGTCCAGGCCTGCCCCATTTGCAGAGAGTTCACACACCAGACTCTCTGCAACAGGTTGGCAAGGCTGAAATCCCACTGTTGGGAGGAGTCTCTGCGTGCTAAAAGACCTGAGACGATGGCCGAGAAACGCCTGTCCTCTTCTTCTTCTTCGGCAGCGGCGGCGGCTGCCGTGCCCTCGACCTCGTCGGTATTGGTACCGGGCTCGGTACCGATAATGAAGTTGCCGAGGATACCGAAGATTTCGGCAACTCGGGCACGTGAGGATTCTGCAGGCTCGCAGGCCTCGACCTCCTCCTCTAGGCCGCTGACCACGGCTCAGAAGAAACGCCCAGCCACTGAGGGCCTGGGGGAGAAGGGTAAGAAGAAGAAGAGAAAGGAGAAACGACGCTCTCCACCAAAGGTGGTGCGACCCCCGACTCCGCCACCCACCCACCCAGCCCACCGAGGAACCTCTGCTCCCCGTGGAGGAGGAGCCTCCGGAAGAGGACGTAATCCTCGAGGTGTCGGACGAGGAGCAGGTCGTGCAGGCCTCGCCTCCTCCACCGCCCGAGCTGATCGCAGAGATCACTACGCCGAGTCGCCGTCCACCCTCGGCAGAACGCCGAGAGGAGGCTGTGGTTAGACAGCGCCCAGCCTCTCGACGCGACAAGTCCCACTCGCCGGAACAGCGGGCCAGGCCTCCATCCCCGCGATATCGGGAGATGCGCCTGGAGAGGCATCGCTCGGGAGAGAGAGCGTATTCTCCAGCCTACCTAGGAAGGTACGCCCAGGAGCAGGTGTGGCACGAGCCGGCCGGCTCGTACTATTCGTACTCGCCGTCCTACAGGGACCGGTACCACCCGGACCCTCGGTACTGGTCACCTCGTTGCCGGTCTCGTTCGCCACCGCGGGAGGCTCACTACCCCCGCTATGAGAGGTCACCCCTGCGTCGCTCGCCGAGTCGACGTCGGTCCCCAGAGCCCTCACCTCACTACAGGGCTGTTTCTCCACTACTGCGGACGACGGCTACAGCGACCCGACCAGCGCCACAGCCACAGCCCACCGTGGCCCAGCCAGCGGTAGCGGCGACTACCACCACGCAGGCGGCACACCGTCCTAGGCCCGCGGTTGTGCCCCGCGGGGCTCCGGTACCGGTCACGACATCGGCCGTATCGGTACCGACGACCCTGCAGCTCCGGCAGTTCCCCTGGCAACTCCGGCCCCTGGGCCGGCCGAGGAGAAGGAGGCAGAGAGGTCACCATCACCATCGGGCCCCCTACAACTCAGACTCCGATTCTGCCGAGTCCACCCCTTTTTTATAGTCCCCACCACTGGGATTCGAAGAGCCAGCTCCAGAGTTGCGCCGGAGGAGCCGCCAGTTCTCGGCGACCCTTCCCCCGGATGGCCACAACCCTTGGCCTAAGGGCCCGACTGCCCCCCCAAGCCCAGGACCCGGTCTTCCAGTACTTGGAAGCCCGCCCACCGTCGACCGCACCGCTCCTTCCTCCTATGATGGAGCGAGAAGACCCGGGGCGAAGGGGTAGCACAGCCTTTTCCCAAAGGGTGGACATTTGCAACACAAAAAAACCTTTCCTTTAAAACCCCCTACCAACCCAAGGGGTGATTTGGCTAAGAAGGGAGGGAAAATAGCACATACCCCCCCCCTCCACCGTGAAGGACAGAGCCGAACCTTCGGCCAAAGGTTTCTGGCATCCCCCTGGTGGTCAGGAGGGGAAACGATGGCAGCCTCGGGGCCCATCGCAACCTGTTTGACCGACCAGCCCGCTCCTCGCTGACTTGCCGGAGGAGTCAGCCCCCAGCCATGCAGATCTTCGGCGAGGCCGTTGTGGTGGCACGCAGCAGCTCGCCACCTCGGGCACGCCGCTAGCCTACCTCGAGGTTGATGGTCGGTGCCGTAGCCCTCTGACGCCACGCGTGGCTTGGTCCTGTGGGCTCCAGGAGGACAGCCGTCGACGCATTGAAGACCTGCCGTTCGACGGAGAAGGGCTCTTCCATTCCTCCACTACGAGGCTATGGATCACCTCGTCAAGGCCCGGCTGACTGCGAAGAAGATGGGCATAAACCAGCCTGCCCAGACTCGCCGCACTTTCCAGCCGAGGCCTACGTGGAGAAGGTCCTCCTCTTCATCGGGTACCACCCGGGTCCCCGCGGTCGACCGCGTCGACCTCTTCGGCTTCCAGGAGGGACGATGCCCATCCTCGTCATCCAAGAAGTCGTCCTCGGGAGCAAAGTCCCGGTTTTGACGGCCTTCGCAGGACTCCACCCGTGCCATCCTTCGCCCTTCCGGTAGAACTGTTCCATCACCCGAGCCTGGCCAGGCACCTCGACTGTGGGGGGGAGATCACTGCGGACTCCGGGGTACTTACCATCGCTGGGGGACGCCATCGAGTTCCAGGCTATTCGCCAGGGGGTTTCGCATTCCACCCTGGCCAGCTCGGCTCTACTGGAAGAGGTCCATCCCTCCTCGAGGGGAGCATCGAGAGGCTCCCCCCTTTCAGCCAAGACCACCGGCTTTAGAGGATTACGGTGCCAAGGCGGACGGATCCCTGCGGCCCATCCTAGACCTCCGAGGGGTGAACGAACACCGCCCCGGGTTCAAGATGGTCACGCTGCCCGACCCCCCCTTTCCCCCCGAGGGGACGGTTTGCGCCCAAAGCCCAAAGACCCCTTTTTTTCCCACACCGACCCGCCCGCCCCAAAGGAGATACCTTGGGTTTCGCGATCGACGGCACCAGCTACCAGTACCTGGTGCTGCCGTTCGGGCTTTCCCCCGCCCCAGGGTATTCACCAAGTGCATGGCTCCGGTGGTCCTTTCCTGCGGAAAAAAAGGCGTCTCCGTCTACCCTTACCGGGCAATTGGCTATTGGTGGCATCCTGCAGACAGAAACTGTACAGGGACATTCATGGACTTCGTCCCTTCTCACTCGGCTCAACTCAGGGTAACCCCAAGAAGCCCATCTCGAGCCCACCCGGGTTCTCGACTTCATCGGGGCGACCCTCGACTCGGTATCGGCGAGGGCCTTCCTAACGAGAGGGCGCGGACGTTTCGGGGGCGGCGTCCGCTGCCTTCGAGGCCTCGACGCGTCAGCGAGGAGGATCCAACAGCTCCTCGGCTACATGGCCTCGACCACCGCCGTAACCTACCTCTCCAGGTTACGGCTGGCCGCCCCGCACTGGTTCGTCAGGGCCTTCGATCCACTCACGGACGACCAGCGCCGCTATCCGTGCCCCAACAGGTACGCCGATCGCTCCTGTGGTGGCAGTCATACAGGAAACCCCCTGTCAGGCATGCCCCCGCAAACCCAGGCCCCGGCACGGAATGACGGATGCCTCGCTCTTCGGCTGGGGGGGCGCACCCGGGGGTCTCCGGGAGGCCGGTGGATGGACGACGGGTTTTTCCTCCACATCAACCCCTCGAACTGCTGGCGATTCACAAGGCCCGAAGCGTTTAAATGGGCACCCGGGGACGGTGTTTCCCCCCCCACAACACGGGGGCCACGGAACAGGCAAGGGGGGGCGCACTCCACCACGCTGCTGGGCATCGCACTGACCGGAATGGTGCATCCCCCCCCAAAACCCTGTGGCGGTTACCTGGCGGGGCAGGGAACACCACGGCGGACGCCCTCACAGGCACACCGCCCCCCATCACGTGTGGTCCCTGTCCAACGAGGCCTTCCGGAGTTCGGGACCATGGGGGGAGCCACCATCACCCTTCGCACCAGCCAAAAGTGAAATGCTGCCTGTTCTGTTCAGGGGGAGATCGTCGCTCCATCGGCGACGCCTTCCAGTTCCTGTGG
Organism: Iguana delicatissima; assembly: GCA_948472985.1. NCBI lineage: Eukaryota > Metazoa > Chordata > Lepidosauria > Squamata > Iguanidae > Iguana > Iguana delicatissima. Next base: position 200,186 of record CAOKZL010002312.1, on the reverse strand, counting down.
GACGAGGCTATCATGCCTTCCCTCCATTCCCGCTCCTGGTCCCCGGGCGCGATCATCGCGGAAGGGGGGCCCTGGTGGGCCCACTGGCCGAGGCAGCACTGGTTTGGGGGCCCCCACAGGCCCCCCCGGGGCAGGACTCTCAGGTTTCCAAAGGGACCACCCGCTGTCTCACTCCGACGGACTGGTGTTGCACCCGGACCTGCCGGTGTTGGCCCTCCATGCCTGGAGGAAACGCCATAGACGATCCAGCCATCAGGAACGTCTTGACCGCAGCCAGGAAGGAGTCCACGCGAAGGAACTACCACTACAAGTGGCAGCGCTTCGTGGCCTTCGCCGAGGAATGTCGAGAGCCGGTATCGCCTGTCACCCTGTGTACCGTGCTCCACTTCCTTCTCCATCTCCGGAGCAGGGCCGGCCTTCCCGTCGCTAACGCTACCTTGCCGCGATCGTGGCATGCCCCACGATCCCCGTGGCCGCTCTCTTCAGGGACGGTACCGCAAGCAGTTCCTGAAGGGCCTGCACACCTTTACCCGCCGGTATCGCCGCCCCTACCCCGTGGTCGCTGTCATTGGTGCTGTCCCAGCTGACGAGGCCGCCCTTCAAGCCCATGGCCATGTCGGACACAGGCTGCTCACGATGAAGACCGCGTTCCTAGTGGCCGTCACCTCTGCCAGGCGGGCGGGAGAGTTACGGCGTCAGTGCGATGAGCCAACTTTGTTTTTCATCGCGACAAGGTGGCCCCGGCCTGACATTTCTTTTCCCGCCCAAGGTGGTGTCCAACTTCCACCTCAGCCAGGACATCATCCTGCCGGCCTTCTACCCGGACCCGACGACACCTTAAAATTCCCCCCCCTCCCCTTTATGGCGAGGCACTGGCCTTTTTGGGCAGAATGCAGCCTAAAAAGACACCCCATCTGTTTGTCTGTTATGGCAGGCGTCGGAGAGGCCACAAAGTATCCGCCCAGCGTTTCTCTAAATGGGTGATACAGACTGTTCAAATGGGGATGAGTTGCCAGGAAGCCTGAACCTGCTTCGGGCCCCCCCCCAGGGCCTCCAACTGCTGCCCTCCTGCGAGGCGTCGACCTGTCGGAACTCTGCCATGTGGCGACCTGGTCCCAGCCGTCGACCTTTGTGCGCCACTACAGGCTCGACTGCCGTTCCAGGAGAGATGCCCGGTTCGGTCGTGCTGTGCTGTCTTCTGTGCTCTAGGATCTGGGACCACCCACCATCCTACTGGTAAGCTACACAGTCTCCTAATGTTTGAGGCACAGAGACCACGGGGAAGAACAGGTTGCTACCTGTAACTGGGCTTCGAGTGGTCATCTGTGCCCTCAACTCCCCCCCGCCTTCCCCCTTGTTCAGGTCCCATCTGCTTCGGTGGACCAGAACTGAGGAGAGACCGTTAGTCGGCGTGAGGAGCATGCGCAGCACCGGCGTGGGGGGGGGGTTCCCGCCAAAGCTAACGAGCTCTAGAATCTTCCGAACGTACCCGCAGGCGCGAAAGTTCCTAATGTATGAGGGCACAGATGACCACCCAAAACCACAGTTACAGGTAAGCAACCTGTTCTTTCAGTTCATGGGCATGCATTATCAGTTCAAGTCACTGCCATTTGGTTTGGCTTCAGCTTCAAGGGTGTTGCGAAGGTCTTGGTTCCTCTGGGGGCCTATCAGACAAAAAGGGGAAAATTTTCCCTTATTTGGACGATTTGTTGATAAAGGTAGACTCTCAAAGGGAATTGGAAAGGAATGTTTGGATGACCATGGATGTATTACAGACTTATACTTTTCAGGTAAATTTAGAGAAGAGTCATTTAACTCCCACAAGGGTGCTGACTCATTTGGAAGCAAAAATAGATACCATAAAAGGGGGGAATTTATCTCTCAGAGGCGAGAATTGTGAAGGAAAAAGGTAATGAGAGGTTACTGGAAAGTTCTTTTGTGGATGTGATTAAGTTGGCTCAAGTGATGGTAACTTTGGTGTCAACAATTCAGTTGGTGCCATGGACCAGGTTCCATTCCAGAGGATTGCAGAGGCTGCTGATTCCTCGTCAGTGGAACATAGGCAAGAAAAGGCATTATTTAATCAAGCTGCCAACCCAATTGAAAGTGGATTGGGGTTGGTGGATAAGGGACTCGAATTTGAACAAAGAAGCGCCTTTGGAAGTAACTCAGTATATAAAGATTACAACCAATGCGAGCTTGACAGGTTGGGGAGCCATGTGTCAAGAGATGTCAGTTCAGGGTATATGGTCAGATTTGGATCTGAGACAGAACATAAATTTTTTGGAGCTGAAAGCGATTCGGCTAGTTCTTCTCAACTTTGTGAGTATAGTGAAGGGCCATCATGTGCAAATTTGGACAGACAACGTGACAGCAAGAGCGTATGTGGTGAACCAGGGAGGTCTTCAGTCAAAAGCTCTGATAGAAGAATTAAACAGGCTCTTTCATTGGGCAGAGAAAATTCTGCAATCCTTAACAGCAGTGCATCTAAAAGGAAAGTTAAATATCAGGGCAGATTATCTCAGTCAAAACAGATTGCACCCAGGACAGTGGACACTGAATTATCTGGTGTTTCGGAGTTTGAACAAACGGTTCAGGCCTTTTCTGATAGACTTATTTGCCTCAGCTAAAAATACCAGACTAAAAATATTCTTTTTGATCGATGGAAGCAGGCGTGCGGAAGCAGCAGATGCTATCAGTACTGTGGCCGGAAGGTTGGCTGTATGCCTTTCCTCCTGTGCAGATATTGCAGAGAGTGTTAGTAAAAATACAAAAGGAAAAAGCAAGAGTGGTGCTGATAGCACCTCATTGGCCAAGGCAGCCTTGGTTCTCCCTACCAAGACAGCTGTCTTGGAGATCCTTGGAAGTTGCCGCTTCAAAGGGATCTTTTAAGACAGGGTCCAGTGTATCATCCAAACCCTCAGTGGTTGAGTTTGATGGCCTGAGATTTGAGAGGAAGGCCCTAGAGTTTCAGGATTATTCGCCAGTGGTGGTGGACACTATCATGGCGTCTAGGCGTTGGTCAATGCAAAATATATATAATGTGACATGGAAGGCTTTTGGTAAATGGTGGAATTCAAATAAATTGAGCATGTCAGGCATCCAAGTGAAGCAGGATGAATTACAGAGAGACCTGAGACCAAACACACTAAAGCGGCAAGTATCGGCATTGTCGGTAGCACTGAAGTTTGATGGAGTATCTCTGTCAGCGCATCCTCATATAAAGAGATTCTTGAGGGGTGCAGTGCTTCCTTCCTTCCCAACAAAGCATAGATTTTTGAGTTGGGATTTGAATTTGGTATTGGATTCTTTAACAAAGGCACCTTTTGAACCAATAAGGGTTCATGACCCTCAAGACAGCATTCTTGGTAGCCATAACTTCAGCGAGACGGGTCTCAGAATTGTTGGCTTTGTCTGTAAATGCAAACTTGTGTAAGTTCGAGAAAGACAGATTAGTATTGACTTTGGAGCCAACCTTTCTTCCTAAATGTGCTTGGAGGAAGGTGACTCCAGATGTGGTTTATTTGCCAAGTTTCTTTCCTAAGCCAAAGGATGTTGAGGAAAAGATACCATACTTTGGATGTTATGAGAGTTGTGTGTCTTTATATTAAGGGGATGGCAAGAATTATGAGAACAGAGGCTCTGTTTGTCTCATATAATCCTAATTCTATGGGACAGAAAGCTTCCAAAGTGGTGATTGGCAAGTGGATCAAGAACTGTATTTTTCAAAGCTATGATGCTGCAGGTAAAGCAAAACCATGTAATGTGTATCCTCATTCAACAAGGTCTGTGTCAACAAGTACAGCTTATACTGTGTCTTCATTGCAAGATGTTTGTGATGCAGCAGGATGGTCAGAACCATCGACCTTTGTGAGGCATTATAAGATGGATGAGTTTCAGTCAGAGCAGGCAGCTTTCAGGAGGAAGGTGCTACAGGCAGTTACGAAGAGTAAATGAGATCCCACCCAGAATGAGGTTTAGGTATTTCCCAATCGTTGTGGATTGCTCCACCTGCCATCCCGAGAATGAGAAGTTGGACTCACCATGAAGTTTCATTCAGGGATGGCAGGAGGAGGAATCCACATCTGCCCTGGGAAGTTAAAAAAAGGGGAAAAAAGAAGAAATTATTAGGAAGGGTAATGAAGAGAGAGTATGGACAGTGGTTGTACGTGGAATTGATCTGTGGTGATTTTTAACCGTGAGAGATTATTAGAGTTGATGCAGTTTACAATTTGGCTTGAGTAGAGAAGGAAACTGACGGAGGGAGAGTAGAGTCCTAATGGAATTAATGGATTTAGAGTGTGGACTCCTGCCATGTTGGCACGTGGGGACCATCCAATTGTTGTGGATTCCTCCTCCTGCCATCCCAGAATGAAACTTCATGGTAAGTCCAACTTTTCAATTATTTCCACACGTTTTGCAAGAAATCTTCATAGCAAGCATTCCTTTCATTAATGTCTCATGTCACTATTAAGCGTCCATCTCTCTTCTTTCCTAATTGACTGGCTACAGGCTGCTGTTGGGCCTCCAGGAATAAAAGGCGAGAAGGTAGGCCAAAGCTCTACGTGGATCAATGTGCAAATGTGTATAATGTACTCTGATGGGACTAGGAACTGGATGCAACATTACTGGGTTCTTTCATAGCTTGGGAAAGATTGTAGGAAAAGCCTCAAGATATGGATTCCAACTCAAAAGATTGCAGTAGGTCCAGCTTAATTTGGCTGGAGACAGGGTGGTGGGGATTCTGGTAGAATTTGAAGGAGAGCTTCTTCCATGCTGAGTTTCTGCATGATGTGTTTCAGGGTGAACCAGGTGACTTTGATGGAGAAATTTTTGGAAGACCTGTGAGTTGCTCTTTCATATTCCTTTCCATTTTAATTTTTCAGACCCATTCCCCAAACATGGACTTATTGCTGATCTTTCTGCTTTTCAGGGTGCAAAGGGTGAAAGAGGTCTACCAGGCCCTCGGGGAGAGAAGGTGAGGACCAAGGCATGAATCTTGGTGTTTTCTTTCTTTGGCAACTGTGGCTTTGGCCCGTCCGTGTGTGTGTGTGTGTGTGTGTGAATCTCATTAGATAACCTTTTTTTTTTCTGTCCTAGGGTGAACGTGGCAATCAGGGGGAACCTGGAGATCCTGGAGAAGATGTAAGTACTGTGAAGTGTACAGTAAAGTGCTTGGTCCAATCATTACCTCTGCATGGACAGCACAGAAGTGTCTTCTCAGACTATTGTGGTTTGGTTGTTGCAAGGCTAAACATGGATCATCTTAATTTATGTTTCCATAAGTGGGGTGCTTAAGTGCATATTCATGTCTCTGTGAATAGAACTAGAGGGCAAGTAGGCTAAATAACAATGTAACTGCCAGTCATGCGTGCACCATCACAAACCAGATTGAAAATACATATTTGGGCAGGATAGGTAGTGAGAAAATAGAAATGTGATAAGCTGAACAGTAAGAAGAATTTCCTGCAGCATGGGCTAATCTGAAAAGGAATCTTTTTTAAAAAAATTGTTATTGTTAATTTAGGAAAATAATCTAGGAAGAACACTTACTTTCAAATCCATTTCTCATAGATCCATCCAGTGTTTTCTTTTAACATTCTAGAACAGAACTAAGATTTGATCATATCCACAGGCAGCATTGTCCCCAATATTACACTACTTTTTGGCATTACTTTGTTTTCATTAACGTTTAACAAAATCTTCCTGTAATTTAAACTTATAGCTTTCTCTCCTCAGGAGAGATGATAATCAATTGTTTTTCCTTTTTCCCTGGGTTTTTTTTTTTAACATATTTGAAATCTATCAGTGTGTACTCCCTGGTTGCCACCACCTTTAGTGTCAGTATTGGCAATGCATATAACTTTTCTTTATCTTTTTGTTTTGTTTTGTTTCCTGTCTTTGTAAATTAATAGGGAGCTAAAGGATCTCCTGGAATCAAAGGAGAAAAGGTATGCAGTGGCTGTCATGTATTTTATGTGTGTTTCTGTTGGTGACAATCTCAGGATTTGTTAGACTGAACAAATTTAGAAATGCTTCTTCTGTCCATAAGAATAGCAGAGTGTTCACCTTACTCATTCTGCCTACAGTATTCATACATATGATGGTATATTCTCAACTCTGCATCACTTTAACTATCTGGAAGTGCAGGCTTCCCCACCTTGCTGCCTTCCTAATGTGTTTGATGACAATCCCATCATCCCCAGCCAGGTTGGCTCTGAGAAGTGTGGGAATAGTAAGGAAAGGTAGTATTAGCAAGTGGGCCTGCCAGCAATCATAAAGGTATATATAATTGAGAGCATGTTTGTTTTGGTCCCAGAAAATGTCATATCCCATCTCAACCTCCCTGCCAGCCAGTAAACCCTTTGGAGATGAATTAGGTCTCATATTTCTAAGTTTGATTTAATAGCCATTGGGGTTCTCAATCTGTGTAGTTTTTGGTGAAAAAAGCAACTGGATCCTATTAATTATTTACTCGTAATGTATTAATCTTTTCTTCCATCTCTACCATGCAGGGTTCACCTGGGGTTGGCATTCAAGGGCCTCCTGGTCAGCCTGGACCTCCAGGCTTGAAGGTAATTTTTTCCTATTCTTTCTATCGAGCTATAGCTTGTATGCCTGAAATTATCACATTCTTGTAAACGTACTCACTTGTACAACCCTTTCATAGATATCCAATTCTAGTCTTCCTTTCCATATAATTCCAAGGAAGTGGTTTTGCTGCTGAACCAGTACCTACTATCAGTAATGGACTGGATAAGAGTGAATAAATTGAAGCTTAAACCTGACAAGACAGATCAGGAAATGGGAATTCAGCCTGTGCTGGGTGGGGACAATCTGCCTGAAATCTCAGGTTTCCAACTTAGGCATACTCTTGGACTCAGGCCTCAGCTAGATACCAAAGTTTTGGCAGTGGCCAAGAGTACAGTTTGCACAAACTAGTGCACTAGTTGCAGTTTTCCTGAAGATGTCAGATCTTGTTATGGTGACCCATACCTTGATTGTTTGGAAACTCTTCAGAAACTTCAGCAGCTCCAAAATGCTGCAGCTGTGCTGCTAACCAGGGCTGGTTACAAGCAACACATACCTCCCCTGTTTCAGCAGCTTCACTGGCTACTGAGCCATTTCTGGACAGAATTCAAAGAGCTGACTATGATCTATAAAGCCCTATATGGCTCATAGCTTCTCAGATTTTAAAGTCATTGGGGAGGGTTTTCTCTCAGTTCCACCACCATTACAGGCACATTTGGTGAGGACATTAGAAGGAGTCTTCTTGGTGGCTCCTCCTAGGCTGTGGAATTCCCGGGCTGACGGGAGGATCAATCCCCCACGCATGGGATTTGATCCTCGTGCCAGTTGACGCAGGAGTCGTTCGCGAGCTGTTACTGTTAAACCGTTAGAAATAACGACTCCCTGCCCCTCTCTCTTCAGTTAATGTTTCTCCTGCGGTACAGTTAACGCGTTTTGGTCCCTCTCTCAGGAGAACAATAAAAATTGAGATAAGACAAAGCTTTTAAATTTTTAACAGTGGGAAAGGAAGAAGAAAGCAACGTAATGGCGGAGGAAGTAACCGTGCACCACGGAGTTGGGCTCGGTCACTCAAAACACGGGTCCATCCAGAAGACCGCCTCAAGGCAGGCTTCAGACAAAGGGGCTGGAAACAATACAGAAAGGGAGCATCGATTTCGGAGGAAAAACGCCCCAGATCTCCAGCGCATTTTCCTCTCATCTAGTGAGAGTGAGGTAGAGACTAAGCTTGATAAAATAAAAAGACCCGTGGGAATAAAAAACCCGCCGGGAAAACAAAAAGAAAAGAAGGATCGGTAAAAAAAAAAAAGCCCACGCGGCTCTAAGCAGCTCACCTCAGAAACGTCCGGTGCCATTTTGGAAATAAACACTCCAAGATGGCGTCGGAGGGTTCTGCCACACCTTCACATGGGGGCCGCCTTTTTAGTGTGGCCGCGCCTGCGCAGAACATTTCAGAGCAAAATAGAGCGACAGCAGCGGAGATATGAGGGCTGCACACTGTTTATCAGGACAGCGGTGGAGCCCCCCAACCGCATTAGTGGCTACTGGGGGTCATGGAGTTTGGAGATGAGGCGATTCACTGAGGGATGGCTAATGAATGCGCCAAAAAAGAGAGCTGACTCCAGCAGTTGCCGAGCAGGTACGCGGGGGGGAACAGCACATAAACAGACCTGGTCTGACTGACTCCTTTTTACATTGTCAATGATTAAAAAAATGTCCCCCCAAATTCATGAAGTCATGGGCAATTTTGAGTCACGTTCCCCAAAGGATTTTGGGGGACGGGGGGAGTATATACCACAGCCCCAATTGAAGATGAGTCAAGCCAAACAGCGGTGACTCAAAATTATAACTCATATGACTTTCATATGGATAAAGAGAATCACAAACCCCAGTAAAAAAAAGAAGAATAGACTATGATTAACACCCAGTCGGCCATAGGAGAAAAACAAAATTTCCTCTAGAGGAAAGGGTGCAATACAAATGACGGGGGATACAGCAGAGGAACACACTACAGATGACATAAATTATATGGATGAGGACATAGAGGAGGAAGAAGCAGACATAGAGGACTCAGAGAAAATGCTTTCTGAGGCCGAGGAGGAGGAGCTGGATTAAAACAGGATGTTTGACCCGAGTCATTAAAAACCCTATTTAAGAGGGTATCAACTTTAAATTTTAACTGAAAGGCAATAGAGACAGTGAAAAAGTCTCCCCTTTACCATCAGTATGAAAAAAAGGGAATAAAACTAAACCCCCTTCCTGAATTTTTCAAAGAAAATCAGGCAAATGGAATATGAGAGCAATATCAGAAAGGGATTAGCACAAACAAATAGGCTGTATGCTTTAGGGAAGATGATTTTAATTTCTCAAGGTCCTCCCGTGGAGGGCCCCCATTGGGGGTTTAGTGCAGGCGCGTTATGCCCAAAGAGGGAGAACGGCTGAAGGAAATGGACGAGCATAGAGCGGGCCCTGCCTTCGAAGGCCATGAAGCAGCATCCAACAAATTTGGGCTTCACTGCGGCATCAATGGTGGCTAGGGCAGCGGTACTTTGGTCTCAAGAGGTTTTAGAGACTCAGGACTTCTCAGGGAGAGAGATAAGGAAGGCTGGGGAGCGGTTCAGAAAGCCCTGAAATACATTGCAGATGCAGGACTGGATGCAACAGTGTATGCAGCAAAAAACGTAAACTTGGTGACGGTGGCGCGTCCCTATGGCTTGACATTGGGATGGGGTCAGAAATAAGAGCAAATTTGCTTTCGTCTCTTATCAGGGTGAACCATTTGGCCCTAAGGCTTTAGAGACCATCTTGTAAACTAAAGACAAGAAAAAAGTATGCCGACCTTTTCAAAAAAGGAAGGGAGAAAGAAAAGGCTATAGGCCCTCTAACTACTCCTTTCGAGGAGGGGGTTACGGCTACTCAGGAAAATCCCCGGACAAAGGTCGGGTAGTTTAGTGGAAGACCCAAGGCCTCAAGGTGCGAGGCAATCGGGATAATAGGAAAGGTAAGGGAGGAAGCTTGGGCTAATCCCAAGCGGGGAAAAACAACAGTACTGACTACAAGATAAGGAAGGTAGGGGGAAGACTTTTTTTTCGGAAGAGGTGGGAGAAAAACTAGATCAGTGGGTGTTAAAGGTGGTAACGCAAGGCTACAAGATATTTTTCCACACTGTTTAAGAAGAATTTTCCTTTCCCCCAGAACCAAAGGATCTGGAGAAACACAAGGTGTGCTGCAGGAAATTATACATCTCATGGAAATAGGGGCCATAAAATATGTGCCACCAGAACAATAACGGAAGGAATTTCTCGGTTTTTTGTGGTTCAACCCAAAAGGGAAAAACACAGGCCGGTGCTGAATTGGTATCTAAACAAATTTGTGGAATACAAAAAATTCAAAATAGAAACATTGCAATCCATAAAAGAAAATTTGAGATAGGAAATTATTTTGGGATCAATCATCTCAAGGAAGCATACTTACATATAACCATGTGTCCCGAGGACAGGAGATCCTAATTAAAAGGAAACGGTCATTACCAGTTCAAAGCATTACCGTTCGGCCTGGCGTCAGCACCGAGAGTGTTACGAAGGTGTTAATTCCCCATTCATTTTTGAGAACTCAAGGAGTTCAATTATTCCCATACCTAACACATCCTGGTAAAAGCAAGGTCAGAGGCCAAAATTTCGGCAGGATGTGCGGTTGACAATCCAAATTTTCGGACTATGGCTTTTACCAACAAAGAAAAGATTATTTAAAGCCCACAAGAGAACTAACACATTTAGGAGCCCAAAAAGTAATAAAGGGCATGATGCCTTTCCCCGAAAAAGGGGAGGAAAAAAAGCAGGGTGCCCCAAAAGGGTAATGAAAAACAAATCTTGGACATAATTATTGGCACAGATACTGGGCACTTTGGTATCTACAACACAACTAATTCAGTGGGGGAAACTCCATGTGAACCTCACAGAGGTTGCTGATGTCACATAGGCAGCAATTTCAAGGAAGAGGCATTAAAATAGAGATCCGGCATTTGGTCCGGATCCCTTGGTGGCTGCAAACAAACTGGAATCAGGAATCCCTTTTCAAGTGCAGAACATGGTGCACTTAACAAAATCCCGCCTGTACGGGTGGGAGCACATTGCGAAGGTATGGCCATTAGGGACGTTGGATGGCAAGTCCAGTCCCCCAAATCAATTATCTGGAGTTGAAAGCCATTCATCACCTTCAGGGGGTTTCCCCTTGGGCAAGGGGCGTCGTGTTTGCTAACAGACAACATGACAGCCGAAGCCATATGCAAGCAGGGAGGGCTGCATTCGAGGCAACTATGGAGCGAGGCAGATCGCCTATTCACCTGGGCAGAGAGGCATATAAATCTATGGCGATACACCTGAGGGGCATCAAAAACCCCGGGGGGACTACTTAAGCAGGAATTACTTACATCCGGGAAATGGTCCCCAATATGGAGGGATTTCCCGGAAGTCAACAAATTTTTTGGACCGTTACAGATAGATTTGTTTGCCACTGCACAGAACACAAAACTAAGAAGGTATTTTTGTTACATGGAGACAGAGGTGCAGAGGCATTGATGCGCTGTCGGTATCATGGCCGCCAGGCATTCACTATGCGTTTCCACCAATAAAAATTATACAGAGAGTGTTAGTGAAGGTTCGACAAAAAAAGGCTTTGGTGGTGCTGATAGCTCCATTCTGGCCAAGAAGGCCTTGGTTTCCTGTCTGAGGCTGTTTAAAGGGAACCTTGGAAGTTCCCTGCAGACCGGATTTGTTAAAAGAGGGTCCGGTGAGTATCCCCGGGTCTGCACTGGTTGAAGCTAACAGCATGGATTTTGAGAGGAGATGCCTAGTGGGTCAAGGACACCAGAGGGTGGTAAAAACCATCCTAGGGTCTAGGCATGAATCCCCCCAAAAAAAATTTTGAAAAGGGCGTGGAAGACTTTTTTTTCTTGGAGTTAGGAAAGGGAATGTCGTTAAGGAGATGGAATTTCCAAAATTTTAATTTCCTACAAAATGGGAAAAAAGGGCCTAAGGCCCAACACATTGAAGAGACAGGTGGCGGCGATGGCAGTTATGTCAAAAATGACGCTTCCTATGCAAGCCACCTGTATAAAAAGGGTTTTGAAAAAGCAACCTTGCAGTCCGGTCCCCCAAAAATTCCCTTTTTGGGGTTAAAACCCGGTTTTAAATGCATTAACAGGCCATTTGACCATTAAAGGGAAACATCCTTTAAAGGGTGCTATCTTTTAAAAAACATTTTTGTTGGCAATTACATCCGCTAGGAGGGTGTCAGAGGGAGCGCATCAGTAAACGAAAATTTTGTGTTTTCATATGATAAAAGATTTTAATTAAACCCGAAACAAGAAACCTCCAACTTTTCGCCAAAGCCGGCCCTCCTTAAAAAAAAATGGCATACGTGGATGGCGAGTCGTAAAGTTTTACATTAAGAAAACTAAAAAGCTGAGAAAGACAGACGCATTGCTATATCTTTTTGAAATAAAACATTAGGTCAACGGGCTAGTAAGACAGTGATAGCGTCTTGGATCAAAACATGTATTTTTATCAGTTATGATTATGCAAAAAAGCCTTGACCGGCGAACGGTGGGCAATTTTTCACGTTCCATGGCGACTTCTGTGGTATACGACACCACATGCTCCTTGGGGAGAATGTGAGGCAGCAAAGGGGAAAGGATTCCTTATAGACATTACAAATTGGGTAATAAGTGCACAGCGGCTTTGGTCGCAAGGTGCTGCAGGCAGTGCTGTATTGATTAACCCAACCAGGGAAAAATTGGGGAAAATCCCATGCGTGGTGGGTTGACCTCCTGTAGCCCGAAATGAGAAGTTGGTACTTCTGAAAGCTCATTTTGGGATACAGGAGGCAATCCCTACCCCTGGGTTGAAGGATAAGAGCTTGGAGAATAAAATGTGGAGGAAAATAAATAAGAGAGAGGGACAGGAGCTTATTTTTAACGGTTTAACAGTAACAGCTCGCGAACGACTCCTGCTAACTGGCACGAGGATCAAATCCCATGCGTGGTGTTTTGCTCCTCCTGTCATCCCAGAATAGGTTCACATGACCAACTTCTCATTCTCCCTCATGGGAAATTTGTTTTTTCCCTCTTTCTGCTGTCTTTTCATGGGCTAGCAAAAACCCTTTCATTCAGGGGAGCCTTTGGTTGTGACCTTTTAGCAGAATGATTTTTGAATAGCATGTGCTGTTTCTCTGCCCTATTATGTTTTAAATGTGATTTAGATCATTTTAAAATTTGTGTTTTAACAGGGTTTCTTGATTAATGTTTTGAAAAGCTTTTTTAAAAACGTTGTAACTGTCATTTGTTTAATGTATATTATAAGCTGCCCCGTGTTTTGTGCTAAGAGAAAGGCAGGATATGAATTGCATGAATCAAATAAATGATATCCAAGTTTCTTCATTTACTTCAGCACTGCTGATGGACACTTCTAAGAAGGTATAACTTTTGTTATGGTGTACAAATCAGTTGGGGGTAGGGGCATCAATTGCAAATTGTATCTTCCACTACAAAACTAAATAGGTAGCTGAGATTATCATTCATTGTTTTATAAAATATATCCTGTTCTGGTTAAGTGTTCTGGTTGAAAGAGGATCTTTCACAGAAACATCATCATTTAATTCAGTGGTGTTACCTAAGCGTATTCAGTAGATGTACTGGAATGGCTCAGAACAGTGAGGATGCAAGCCCAATGTTTTGCAGCATTTTAAAATCTCATTTTTTTCCCAGTGCCTGGGGAAGACTAGAAAAAGGTATGATAATTTGGTTGTTTTTTTCTGGATTTGACAGCTGCCCTGTGGCTTCTTTTCAGGGAGATCCTGGGTTACCTGGTCCAACAGGACCCACAGGTTTGCCAGGTGTGGCTGGGACGCCAGGCCAACCAGGCCTGAGAGGAGAGAATGGGCTGACTGGTCAACCAGGACCTCCAGGAGAGAGGGTAAGAAAGGAACACCACCAGCTTTTCTCTTGGCTTCTTTTGTTATCAAAATAAATGTGTGGTAGTGTTTAGGACCACAAAATACACACTGCACTGTATTTAGCAGCTAAGAATTACCCTCTTGACAGATGTTGACACAAGCAGCAATAACTTAGTTTATCTGAACTTCTTTTATTGCCCTCGTAAACCTCATTTAAATCTTAAAGAAGGGATCATGTGATTTAAAGCTTAGGCGTTGTATGAATGAATAGATGATGTCTGTCATGAAGACTTCAAGGAGTGGGGAACCTCTATCCTGTGGGCCAAATATGGACCTGTAGGCCTCTCAGTCTGAACCTCCACATTCCCAAACCATGCCTCCTCACCCCAAGCTACATCCCCTCACTGGCCTTGCCCTGGATTATTGATATTGATAAAGCATCCCAGTGTATGTATCCACTTAGGCAAATGAAGGAAATCTTGACACAGGTTGGGGAAGCTTGGTGCAAATGTCTTTCCTCATCAAATATGGGAACAAGAGTAAGAGTTGTATCTGTAACTCCACCCAGTTTTGACTCTTGTCTCACCCACTATGCCCACTATTGGAGTGCAGATTATGTGAAGCTATCTTGGCCTCTGAACTGACAAGTCTTTTCCATACCAGGGTCTTATTGGCTTCCCTGGGAGAGATGGCACCGCAGGATCTCCAGGGCCGCCTGGACCACCAGGGCCAGCAGTAAGTACTACGGCAATTGGAACATAGGCTGTGTAGTCCTCATCACTTTACAGCTAGCTCTAGCCTATTTGGATTCTATTCTGTCTGTCACAGTGTTACCTATGTGTATTCCTGTGCTGGTGCTGAAATAATAAACATTTTTTCCCTCAAACTTCTCTCATAATCTTTTTATTTTAGGGTGCACAAGGTATCCCTGGAGGGAAAGGTGACAAGGTAAGACCCAGCTTTTGTCCATACCGTCCAACAGTTGTAACGTCCAATGGAAAGACATGCATTGCCTCTCTCAACCTGTAGAAGGCCAGTGTGGTGTAGTGGTTTAAGCTCTAAACTAGGACTCTGGAGATCAGGATTCAAATTTCTGCTTGGCCATGGAAACCCCCACTAGGTGATTTTAGACAAGTCATACTCTCTCAGCCTCGGAGAGAGGCAAAGCCAAACCCCCCCAAACAAATCTTGCCAAGAAAACCCTGTAATAGATTCCCATGAGGGTTGCCATAAGTCAGGCCATTTCCGCACTAGAATGTTATAGCGCTATGATTCCACTTTCAACATCCTATGGAATCCTGGGGTTTGCAGTTTCGGGAGGGGCCAGGCGCTATAACAGTCTAGTGCGGAAATGGCTTCAGAAATGACTTGAAGGCACACAACAATTAGCTTATTGTCTTTGTTTGCTTTGGATTATGTGGTCCCCCCCAGGCCTGCTAGTCTTTATGAATCATTTTGCCTAGAATTCTTCATACAGTTTGGTAACAGCTAGCAGTTTTAGTCCCTGTAGTTTCAAATACATGTTTAAAATCATGCAGGAAGATTAATTCTGCACAAGATCATGCTATATATTGCTGCACTAATGAGAGCCTTTGTGAGTTTTTTTTAAAAAAAATAATCCTTTAATACTTTTGTTACTTGCATATTAAGCCTGCATCTTCTGTTAAAACATTATTCTGACCAAATGTGAAGATCTTGGGACAGATTTAATGCTTTACTGAGTTTTTACTCCCTTGAAATTAATTGAGGAGGTGCTACAGATAGCAATAGGATTCTTGATCCCATTCTTTCTGCTTTTTAGGGGGACACAGGTATTGGACAGCCAGGTGCTAGAGGAGAGCGAGGAGATCCAGGGCCACGGGTATGTATCTTAGCCTGCTTCCATTGCCCAGATACAAAAATGAATTCCCAGGCACCCCATGTAGAATAATCTTCTTCCAATATTATTAAAGTCTAACTCTCTAACTGAGAGCCAGCATGGTAAGAGGTTTGAGCATTGGGCTGACTCTGAAGACTAGAGTTCAAATTCCCAGTCAGCCATGGAAACTCACTGGGCAAGTCACAGCTCTCAGACTCAAAGGAAGGCAAAGACAAACCCCTCTGAACAAATATTACCAAGAAAACCCTGTGACAGGGTCGCCTTAGAGTCACCATAAGTCAGAGGGTACTTGAAGATGCACAACAACAACAAACAGACAGCAAGGGATTGTGACATAGCAATTGACTGTGAAAATTTCTATGGTTTGAAAGAAAAGGCTGTCAAATTTTTTAGCTTCTGTTTACTGTTTATGCTCCCACAAGAAAGAGAGGCTAGCTGTGTAGGCAAAGAGATTCTGCCAGCCATCTTGTCTTTCTTTAGAACAGCCTTCCTTAATCAGACAACTTCCAAGATGCATCAGACCACAACCCCAGCATCCCCAAAGAAAGGGTATCTTGGAAGTAATAACGCAGCACATCCAAGTGTGCTCTAAAATAAACCATTAACAAAATATGAAGAAGCCACAGTTTGACATCTTTGGAAGACTCAGCTCACTTTAATCCATAAGAAACTGTGTCATAATCAATCTCATTCATTCCATTCTGCCTGCCCTTTCCTTGTTTCTTGAATTACATCCTGATGCTTAAAGTGGCAGTAACAAAATACTAATGAAAACAGAAAAAAAACACATTCTAAAACACAATAGTAAAGGAAATAGACAGCATATAACTATTTTAATAAAACCCTTCTGCAAGAAATCACCTTATTTACATAGTTTGCCTGAATAAAAAATGGCTGCTTGTTGGGTTTTATGAGGCATTACTATCCTCAGCAATATATCTGCCCACAAGCCACCAACTGTACCCCAAATATTCTTTCATTTGTTCTCTTTCTAAATGCTTCTTTTCTTTTTCCTTCAGGGTGAAGATGGGCGCCCAGGGCTGGAAGGAGACCGTGGTCCTCCAGTAAATATCTGATGCTTTTCTTTCTCTGCTCCCTCAAACCTGAGCATAAGCACTGATTGTCATTCTGAAGTGACCTCTTTTTTATTTTCTCTTTAGGGGCCTCCAGGAAACAGAGGAGAGAGAGGTGATAAAGTAAGTTAAGTTTTCATAGTGGAGAGCTGTACCTAGAAAGACAAAATGGAAGGGTGTCTTCTGCCTAGCTTGGATTATGGGCAAAAGGAGACACTTTTGGGAGAGACTAAATGCTAATCTCTAAAATACACAGAGGTGTAGTACACAGCATTTCTTCAACTTGCTTATCCAAAGGTGCTTGTAACTTGTTTTTTTAACAAACTCCCAAATCCCAATGATGTCTCAGAGATTGACAAGACATTTTGAGCAATCAGCCTTCCTTCCAAAGACTGAAGCTGCATCAGCTCCTTGAGGGAAATATCTGCCTTGGTAACCTCAGTAGTAAGTGCCACACAATATTTGGAATAATAACAACAGTCCCCTAAATATATTCCCAATCAGGCTAGTCACAGCTATTTGGAATAGAGAATGACCTAAATGATGCCATAATCTTGACAATCATGACTTTTACAGACTTATTTTAATCTACACCTCCTTCTCTTCTAGGGAGATATTGGGCTTATGGGGCCAAAGGGAGACAAAGTGAGTATCTTGTCAGTTCCAAGATTATGACAACTGATCTTTGGAGTTTAAATGCAGCTTTGTTCTGAGTTGCATTTCTAACAGATCCCTTCCAAGTAAGGCAGGAGAAACATATTCTTGTTGAAATTGCTGTTTCTAAAAACGATGTTTCCAGCCGATGCACGTTAGACTTACCTTAGGAAAGCAGAAATGATGCTGTTCACCTGAGGAGCTTCCATACCACATCCACATGCCTTAAGATGTTCTTCAACTTATGGCAGTGGTTCTCAACCTGTGGGCCCCCAGATGTTTTTGGACTTCAGCTCCCAGAAGCCCTGAGCATTGACCATAATGACTGGGGCTTCTGGGAGCTGAAGTCCACAAATATCTGGGGACCCACAGGTTGAGAACCACTGACTTATGGGGAGGTGGACAGAACCTATATGACCAAGGCCCATACTTCATTGATAAACCACATGCTTTGCTTGCAAGTTCCAAATTCAATCACTAGTCTCACCAGATTAGACTGGGAAAGACTCCTTTTGGAAGCTAGTCATTATAAATGGCCTAGTTGTGAGGCAATCTTGTGCTTTCCTTGGACTTGAACTAATTTGTGCTTTGACTTTTCCCATGTTATAGTGAAAACCTCTAGCTAGACCTTATTGATCTGAGTGCCTGTGTTTGCTCAGAAGAAAATATTTCCTGACAGTATCAATAGGAGCTTGTGCTTCCCCCAAACAAAATGCTTCAATCATTTACTAAATGTCAACTTTTCTCAATTATAGGGTGATACTGCCATTGTGGAAGGCCCACCAGGTGCTCGGGGCAACAAAGGAGAGCCAGTAAGTGTCATGGCTGCATTAAAAAACACCTGCTACTCTTGAAAGTTTGCATCTGTCAACTTTACAGAAGTTTCCCTTTTTTGTGCTTTTTTATATTCAGTTCCATGCCAATGTCATATTATTTTGGCATATCATGTCATATCATTTATAATCTTCTGATTCCACTGTTTGGTGGGAATTCTTCTTTCACCCTTCTCTAGGGAGACCGTGGCTTAAAAGGGATGGAAGGGGACAAAGGTGACAAAGGAGACCAGGGTGTCCCTGGAGAGAAGGTACCACATCAAATTCCAGAGCAGCTGCTTATTAAACTTGCTGGGGAAGAATTTAGATTAGGTGTGGGCTACATGCCTTTGTCCAAAAGCAAGGAACAAAATTGGCATAGACCTGATATTGTATGTCACACAGACAAGTCAAAGTGCAAGCCTAGAACCAAAGCTAGGAAAAGTTAACTTTTTAGGACTACAGCTTTCAGAATCTTGGCTATGCTGGTTGGAGAATTTGGGAGCTGTAGTTCAAAAAAGTAACTTTTCCACACTGTTCTCCTCTGCCAGAAGCAGAAAAGCAGAATGCTAGAAACTAAAGATTTTACTTTCAACATATTACTACGACACCATGAGCCATCAAAAATTAGAACAGCAAAACAGCTTGAAAGAAATAGTGCCAGATCTGATTCTGCAAATATATAATGTGGGATCAGTCAGTGAAGAACTGTTACTGCTATAAACAGTATGACAGGAAAGATAATTTTTAATGTGTTAGTACAGAGCCTGAAGAACCAGGGTGGTGTAATGGTTTGAGTGTTGGACTACTACCCTAGAGACCAAGGTTCGATTCCCCACTTGGTCATGGAAACCCACTGGGTGACTTTGGGCACGTCACAAACTCTCAGCCCCAAAAAACCCTGTGATAAGTTTGCCTTAGGTTTGCCATAAGTCAGAAATGACTTGAAGATGCACACAACAGGGTCTGATTCTGTAAATGAACCAGAGGTTGCTCTTCTTATTAATACAGAGAAAAAAATCACATATATATGGTATGGTTGATATCACTGTAGCAGTTCTTTATATATAGCAGTTCTTTATTTATGTACATAGACAGGCAGCATGATGTAGTGGTTTGAGCACTGGACTATGGCTCTGAAGATCAGAATCTGAATCCCCACTTGACTGTTGGTCGTCTTGGGCAAATTGCATTGTCTTCAGTCTAAAAGGAAGGCAAACCCCCTTTGAACAAATTTTACCAAGAAAATCTTGTGATAGTTTGCTTTAGAGTCACCGTGAGAAATAACATGAAGGCTCACAATACACACACAAATTTAAAGGCCAAGTACACACTGGAGTTTAACAGTACTAGATGGCTGGTGATAAATTTCTGAACACTAGAACTAGGCATTATTCTGAGCCAGGGAAGTACTTGCAATTGAAATTGCCCTGGTAGCACAGTGGTTAAATGCCAGTACTGCAACCACAAGGTTGTGAGTTTGATCCTGCCAGGCTCCAAGGTTGACTTAGCTTTCCATCCTTTCGCAGGTCGGTAAAATGAGTACCCAGTTTGTTTGGGGCAATTAGCTAAAATACATTGTAAACCACTTAGATAACACTTAGTTGATAGGTGGTATAGAAATAATTGCTATTGCTATTGATTTCATATAGCTAGGGACAAATCTTTCAGTATGTAAACATTTGTGTTTTGCCCTTACAGCAGCAGTTAGGTAGGCATATATGTTTCATTTAAAAAAAAATCCATGTTTTCATTAACCAGAAGTTTTATCCTACAGGGTACAAAAGGTGAACAGGGAGAGAAGGGTTCAACAGGCTTTCCAGGTGCACGAGGTCCTGGTGGGCAGAAGGTAAGAGGTTACTGCATCATTCATGGCTATACCTTTATTTTTAGTTAGGTTTTAATTTTTGTACAACAAGTTGTTTAATTGTATTGTGCTTTTAAAACGTAGTATGCCACCTTGTATCCTGTACTGGAAGAAAGGCAGAATATAAATTAAATTAATAAAATAAATAAAATAATTCTCAGACAGAGGTTCATACAAAGGA
Organism: Iguana delicatissima; assembly: GCA_948472985.1. Classification (NCBI taxonomy): domain Eukaryota; kingdom Metazoa; phylum Chordata; class Lepidosauria; order Squamata; family Iguanidae; genus Iguana; species Iguana delicatissima. Next base: position 180,241 of record CAOKZL010002312.1, on the reverse strand, counting down.
AGCTACACGTGCTGGTTCATGTATAGTTGTGATTCACCTGCAAGATCCCTTCCTAGTGTTTGTTCACTGTGGGTCATATTACTGAGGATTTTAGATGTTGCCATTTCAAGTCCAGACTCCTTCTGCCACCAAGATCTTGCCTTCTTTTGGAGTATCAGCCTATCAGTGTCAGCTTAGCAGAAGTGCTGTAGTCTTGGAACTGCTTGTGCCTTGGAACTTAAAGATAATAAACAGAACTGATGACTCCATCCAAGAGATTCTTTTAAAAAGTCTTCAAAGTCTTTAAGAGACTCTTAATTGAGACTGGCAGATGACATGAAGAGACACAGCCACAGCTGCCCTGAGCAGTTAATGTTGAATGCTTATTTTAACAAGAAGGTCTTTGCCTGGCAGCAAAAAAGATAACAGAACTTCCCCTAGGAGGAAGTTGCTCCTAGGAGGAAGTTGCTACACTTGCTCTAGAAAAAATATATATACATTAATTTCAAAGCTGAAATGGTTGAGCACCTATTACTAGCCTTGTTGTTTGCAAGACATGTGACTTCATCTACTTAACTATGTTTGCATCCTGCATGTTTCCCATTTGCCCAGGGAGAAGTTGGTGAGTCAGGGGAGCCAGGAGAGCCGGTGAGAACTTCTTTCATTGCCGCTATATCTACCCTGATGTGTGCAATCAGAAGTCTGGTAGTCACATTTTGTTGCCATCCTCTTTATCTCTTCAGGGTCAACCTGGGAAGGATGGTATTCCAGGAACCAGAGGGGAAAAAGGAGACATGGGACCCATTGGAATGAGAGGCCCAAAGGTTTGGCATTGTGTGACTTCTTTGGTGCATTTTCTGTGACCTTGGCAAATGTTCTGCACACTGGAATGTACTCATCCCAATTTGGAAAACACTTAATTGTTTATTATGTTTTTAATGTCTTAAAATTATTTTTATTTTTTTCACTTTTTTATTTTGCATTATTTTAAATTAGTCAGATTGGTTGGTTGGTTTTATTGTACACCGCCCTGAAATCTTTGGATAGAGGGCAGGATACAAATATTTTAATTAATTAATTAATAGTATGCATGAATCCTGTCACAAAGCAGAGGGAAGGCTGAGCTCAGTGGCAAAAATCCCTAAAGGTACTTGGGAGCCATCAAAGAGGAAGAGTAGATTTCCAACCCTCCAGAAAGGATGGAGCTGTTCTCAAGCAAACAAAGCCACCCTTAAAAATGAGTATGTCAAAGAAAAAAGTATGGTGATGTATGCTTAGTAACTCTCCATGTTCAAAGATCAATGTAAAACCTGCCTCAGAAGCTCATGAGAAATTAGTATGAAGATCCTTGGATCAAATGAAAAGAATATCTCCTGTGCTGGTATGGCATGATGGATAAACCTTTGGGTTGGATGAGGGAAATGTACATTCAGATTCTTCAAGCATAAAGTTTACTGGTGATTTGGAGGATTTACTGTTTTTAGCCTAGCTAGATTCACAGGATCACTTTGAGGCTAAGAACTGCAAAGCGTGGCTTCTCTTAGTATATCCTGTTAAGCTTGTTTACATTATTTTGTGATGTTTTGTTTATGTTGTACTGTATGTTGTTCTTGGTGGAGGAAATTCCTAATAGAAACACCGGCAGATGTAACTATAGGGACTGGCATATCACTGTAAACATCAAAAAGGACAATAAATTGTTAAGTTTAATTTGAGGTGTTATTTTCCTCTATGTCTTATGGTAGGGAGAGAGAGGAATGAAAGGAGCCTGTGGCCAAGATGGAGATAAAGGTGAGAAGGTGAGTATTAAAGTTTCTTTTTAATCTCTAAAACTCAGCAGATGTCTGACATATTGTACTGTTGTGCAATTCATATCTATGATTACACAAAAAACATGAAGAAAAACAGGGAAGTCTGAGTTTTGTCAGTCTTTTTAGTACCTCTGCTGAAGGGTATGTGAGTTCACTATTAAGCCAGCACCTATCTTCTCCTTGTCTTGTCTTTTATACCAGAGCCTGGGAAAGTGTTTCTGTGACCTTACAAGGTTAAAAAAATAAACATTTTTGAAATTTGAAATATTGAAAATTCAATTTTATTTTATTTTTTCATATATCTTTTCCACCAAAATGCCCTCAAATACCACAGGAGGATGAGGGGCAATTTTGCCATGTTTTGGAGGCCCTCGCACAAGCTATTTTAGGTTTACAAAAGGCCTTTTTTCCCCAATATGACAAGGCTCAGAAGTCAAAGTGACTTATTGGAAGAGAGGACCAAAATGTGGAAATATTTTCCCCATGCTTCCTAGTATTTATTTGGAACCAATATTTTTTTAAAAAATATTGGGATGTAGGGGATGGCCTTCCCTGGTCTCCTGGGAGACTAACTCAGTCCCCTAGCTCTCATCAGTTGCCCACCCCTGTTCTATACTAATGTATTTTTCTATCTCTGTTCTAGGGAGAGCCAGGTCTGCCAGGCCGAATGGGAACTGCTGGAAGGAAAGGTGACCCTGTAAGTATTCCAAGTAAATAAAACACTAACCAGACATATCTTTGGAAAAGTCAGCTTAAAATCTGCTTTGTTTTCCTAGGGGGAGATGGGCATGCCTGGAACCCCAGGAATCCCTGGGAAAGAAGGTCTCATGGGACCCAAGGTATGGTCTAAGTAACATTAATTTATTACAGTGGAATAGTCTGTCTGTCTGTCTTTCTCCACTTAGTTCCAAGACCATGAAACCTAGATCCATGGACCTGGCATTAAGGAGGTACTAAAGGGACCCTGGAGGTGTTATATTTAAAGAAAAAGATTAATTTTAGTTAATTATAATCTGTCTGTATCTTGTTGTACTATCTTCTCTCATTACGCGGGGGACTTTTTTAATCTTTAGAGAGGAAACTTCACTCAGGTCCAGAGTACTGAGTTCTACCAAAGGCCTCTTGGCCATTCCACACATTCCTTCTCTTGCTAGACCTCCTGAACTCTTCAAAGAGTCAGAGCAGAGAGAGAGAGAGAGAGAAGGCTCCTGCTGCCTGGTAAATATGGGAGGAGACAGAGCAGAGGAGGAGGCAGAATAAGGAGAGAGAGCACCTGGGATGGCACTAAGGGATTTCAAACCTTCATGCCTCCTAGTATGGAAAGAAAACTGTTTGCTCAGGCAGTGGCCACAAATGCTAAAAAAACAGCTTGGAAATAACTGTTACCAAGTCTTACTGTTTCTTTGCTTGATTTGATTAGATTTGACTTTGATTTGACAGGAATATATGAAGATATTTCTCCTATTCTTACTGCATCTATCACATGAAAGGAATGCTTATCCTTAGATGTATTGTTTAGACCAGAGCTTTCCAAACTTTTCATGTTAGTGACACACTTTCTTAGACATGCATCATTTCGCGATACAGTAATTCAGTTTTACTAGCAAACCAGAGGTTAAACTAATCCATTATAAGAGATACAGATACATACATAAATTGTAATAATAAAATGTATGGAGACACAACATATCCCATGAAAACCTTTCATATATTTTTAAAAATATATGATTTATAAATAATAGCATACATTTCCAAGATTGTAGGTGACACACCTACACACTTTAGGTGACACACTAATGTGTCGTGGCACACCATTTGGAAAGCCCTGGTTTAGACTGTGGGCAACTGCATTGGCTCCTGCCAATACTGAACCACCATCCCCTTTCATCACTACCTGGTTTTTTTCTTTTTCTGTCTTTTTCAAACTAAAAATGTTCCTTCCACAGCCTTTAAGAGGCATGGGCCAGTTTTTCCATATTGGGGAGGCAAGCTGTTTTAGACCCCAAAAGAGAACTCCAGAACTGGAATTACTGGAATTAAACTTCTGGCATTTAAAAAAAAAGGCCTCGGCTAGGTCTAAACCACCCCTGGAATGTGTGTGAGGAACATAGCAAAAGTGTTCCCACACCGTTTAGGGGGTGTTGGGACATTTTAGTTTTAAAACATCATTTTCCCCCCAAACAGGGGAGATGCTGGGGCCCTTTGGAGACTCAAAAAAACTTTGGGGGGCTCAGAAGCATATGCCACCTTTAGACAGTACTTTGTCCACCCTGCTTTAGAGATACAGTTTTGCCCATTTGAATACTCCATAATAATTCTACACAATATCTAGTAGAATTTTTTAAAAAAAAACAAACAAATTTCAGTTTAACATATAGGTAAGAGGAGACATTTTCTTTCAATATGAGGGTATGGCAATCTAACCAAGTGAGAAGCAAGTAAACTCTTCAAACTGCTCTCTAATTTATATCTATGAGTGCAAAGTCTGGTTGTGACACTTTACGTTTTCCAAACTGTGAAGGATAAGCCAATCTTGAAGAATAATTCTGTTCATAAACATAATAAATATGTTTTATTTTTTGTCCATAGGGTGACAGGGGATTTGATGGCCAGCAAGGATCCAAAGGTGACCAAGGAGAAAAAGGGGACAGGGTATGTTGTTCTTTCACTGAAGAATAAAGAAGTCTGCTGCTTCACTGGGCTTTCAAACCATGCTATTATCCTCTTATCTGCTTTGTGGGCTTCCTGTAGACATCTGGTTGGCTGCTGTGGAAAAACAATACTGGCCTAGATAGACATTTGGTTTAGTCCATCATGACTCTTTTTATTTTCTTAAGGTTACTTTCAAAATGCTGAAGAGTTTTTTCATTCAGCCCTGGTGTTATAGTGCAATACACAGTTTGTGGTGCATTGGGTGGGGTCCTCAGTCTCCATTTCACTGATCTGGTTCTCCCTGCCATCCTGTCCTGGAGATTGTTCACTAACTTTGGTATGGGTCTCAGCTCTCGCCATCATCTCTGGTCAAATGAGGTTGGCTTCCAGATGAATTTTCCTGAGTTTCAGTAACAGTAACAGCTTCTACTTTCATGGCTGCTTTTTTTCCACAAAAGACACATGCCCAGGTAGCTCCTGCTTCAGCCTATGATGTGGCAGCAGCTAAGCTGAGTGAGGTCAGATCAGAATAAACAGATCTCATTGACCTTGCTAAGTACGTAGAGAAGCAGGAGAATTGTGAACTTGCTCCATTCAAGCGATGTATTCTGCACTGTCTCTTCTTTACAGTGTTATCTCTGTCCTGGTTGATAGTCTTCTGAGTGGCACATTCTCTCCAACTTGAAGAGGGTAGAGGGTAGAGTAGAGAGATACTGTTAGGATAGAGAGATACTTCACATACAATAGTTGATATTGTGTTTAGTTGTAACTTAACTGCACTATACAGGAATTTGCTGAATCTCATCTTCATCTGCAGCAATTGTAATGTCACATGTTCTACTTTGTCCCAACTTCATATGCTTCCTGGATGTTTGGCATTAATACTCTTTGCAGCCTCTCTTCTTCTGAGACCTCATTGGTTTGAATTGTAGTACAGGATGAAAGCCTGACAAGATTCCCCCTACCCCCCTTTTTTTTCTTTTTTGCTGTTCTGCTCTGCTTTTGCTATTCTAGCCAGAGAACTTAATTCACATCACACCTCTCAGCAGTAAATCTGTGGAGAACTAGGCTAGAGAAAGGAGATCTGTTTGGGGCAACCGTGACATAACACAAGTAAGCCAGTATAGTGTGTAGTGGTTTAAGTATTGGACTGTGACCCTGAAGACCATGATTCAGTTCTCCACTCAGCCATGGAAACCCACTGGGTGACCTTGGCTGCATGATGGACTTTCAGCTCCCAGAAACCCCTGTGATAAGTTCACATTAGGGTCACCGTAAGTCAGAAACTTATGAAGGCACACAACAACAACAACAACAACATGACACAAAGAGTCAAGCCAGATTGGCTGTTAACAAATCTGTACAAAAGCAGCAACACATAAACAATTATGAACCTAGGGCAACTGAACACATTGCATAATATCCAGTCTCTGTCCTGTCCTGATGTGTGGTAAGCACACCAGATACCTTTTAAAAGTTTTTCAACCAATCAATCTCACCATTATAGAGTGCAAGATTAAATACAGGCCTATTTGGGTTACAGTTCTTCCATTGACAGTAATGTCAGGTCCTGTGACTGACCCTGAACTCTAAAATATTTGGGGTAGCAGAGAAAAATGTTCAAACCCTATCAACAAGAGTTCTTCTTCATGGTCTCTGTGCGTCACACACTAGGAGCTTTCGCACGTGCGTGGTAGCGTTCGGAAGATTCTAGAGCTTAGTAGCTTGGCGGGAACCCCTCCCCCAGGCCCGTACTGAACATGCTCAGCCCCCGAGCAACGGTCGCTCCTCAGTTCTTGGAAGAACGAAGACGACGAGAAGAGGAGGTGGGAGGGGGAATACCAAAAATAAAGTCCGTTATCCAAATATCGAAGCCAAAATTCGAAATCTGTAGTCAAGCCAAAAAACTATCTGAAAGCAAGCCAAGAATTGCTACGAAGCAAAAAACCTTCCGTTCGCAAGGGCAGACGAGAAAGAACTGAGGAGAGACCGTTGCTCGGCGGGCTGAGCATGCTCAGTAACAGGCATGGAGGAGGGGCTCCCGCCAAGCTACTAAGCTCTAGAATCTTCCGAACGCTACCGTGCACGCGCGAAAGCTCCTAGTGTGTGAGGGCACAGATGACCACTCGAAGAACCACAGTTACAGGTAAGCAACCTGTTCGTATGCTTTTTGAGGGATGGTAACTCCCAGAATTGTCCAGCCAGATTCTTATCCAGTACTTGTAGTTCTTAAAAGTAATGATTTTAAACTCTGGCAATAGATGTTTCCCATCCAGTGGGAAGAACCTTGTTATTTATAGCTGTAAACAACTTCTCCAGTGAGAAGTTCTCCAGTGAGTTAATGATTGAAATAGTCTTGCAGGAACAGTCCAGCCCAATATAGCAAAAGATTGACCCATGTGGAAGCAAGATTAGTAGTGGTTTTATTTGCAGGTGAAACTACTATTGCAGGATTGTTCCTAATGCTTCTCTCTCTTTCCTTAGGGTGCTCCAGGCACTATTGGTTCCCCAGGACCAAGAGGAAGTGATGGACCTTCTGGGCCCATTGGGCCTCCTGGCAGCATTGGGCCAAAAGGCCCAGAAGGCATTCAGGGGCAAAAGGTAAGTAGCAGTCATCTGGTAGTTTGACTATTTCCATTAGAATCCACTATTCTGGGCATAGTTACCTAAGAAAACGTTTGATCACTTGTTTTCTCTTGAACTCCATATGGGTGAAATGGCCTCATTCAGTTCCCTCTGGGAGCCATAGTCTTGTGGCAGTGAATTCACAGGATTGGCAACTTTTTTTCCATAGGAAATGGAAAGCAAAATTAAACAATGGGCAGGCATGGCAAATGTATAGTGAGAATGAGAGTGAAGGAGAAGACTTACAAAAATGAGGGAAAAAACCATTCAGTCAAAATACACCATTTGGAAAAAGTCCTATGCTGTATACAAAAAGTCATGAATCTGCTAACAGCACTGCTGTCTGTGTCAAGTCACCCTAGGCTTTACATGAGCATTTTAAGTATGTATAATTTTCCATTGCAGGGGGAGAGAGGACCCCTGGGAGAGTCAGTTGTAGGACCACGAGGAGTTCCAGGTATGGCAGGAGAAAGAGGAGAACAGGTTAGTAAAAAAGTTCCTAACTATCTTCGGTGTAGTTCAGATGCCATCAGGCCTTTATTTACCTTGATATTAAATCAGGATGTGGAATCTCTGTGATATATGATTTGGCATTCATTTGGATGCACCAGATTATTCTGATCAGCATATACTGGCTGTCCAGTGGTGCCATGTTGCCCGGAGGTCTCTAAACCCTGAGGTACACCAATATTGTCAGCGTGCATCCTTGCAACATTACATACTTTGATAAATATCTCTCTCTTACACACACACACACACACACACACGCTAAATACATATCCTCCAATTTTGCAAGGGATTTCAGGTGGCTGTGCTTCAAAATGCACTATTAAAATCTATTATTTTTGTGAAATCCTTTTATTGAACTTTATTCTAAAGTTCAATAAAAGGATTTCACAAAAATAAAGATAGCACACCTGGGATGCTACCCTACATCAAAATAAAAGAATTCTCAAATGAAATACTTTCTCTTTTATAATTTTGGAAGACAAAGTTTTACTCACTAAACATCCAGAAATTGTGTCACGTGAAGATGGAACACAGTCTACAGAACTGGACAATGATAATTCTTATGCACTCACCTGATATATAAAACACTCAAGTCCAGATGTATTTCTGTCCCTACAAGGTGCTGTCATCCCTTGAACAGCATGCTATGAAAGTATAATTACTTGTGTGAATACATTGTTGACGAATTTGATATTTTCAGTGCTCAGTTAAAACTTTATATCCAAACATGCTGTTAGATTAGCCTCAAACTCAAACTATGTCTGTTTCTGTCAAAATAATTTGCTTTGTTCATTACAAAATTTTCATTTTGTTCTCAGATGGATAAAATTAAGATAACATGAGCTTGAGAACAGCAGTTTGCAGTTCTGGCCTTAGTATAGTTATAGTCACAATTTTGCTTGTATAAAATTAAGACTTTTTTATTTTTCATAAATATACCAACTGGCACAATTTCATATGCTAACTAGGTTATTAATAAAGCATCTCATGTTGCTAAACTAGTGAAATAGGATTGGGTCTGATATGAAATTAGGTATTGCTTATTGTTCAGTTCTTCAAAAATCTCCGTTCCCATCCTCACACCATAGCTTCTGAATTTCCAGAATTTTATCTCTCTTGTCTCTTACAGTCACAGGCAAGGCTGACTAAAGTGGAAAGGCAGAAGGAGCTAACAGTTGGAAAGGCCATAGCTGAACAGAGTTCAATGAGGTAGTTAAGAACTAGAGATCCAATGGGTGCCATAGGAGACAGGGGATGAAGTGTGGATGTTGGCTGCAATCAAACAGTGGGAAAAAGAAGCAGGATGAGGAAGGGATGGGCCTGAAGGGATCTTTGGGTGTCAGTCAGATGAAATGTGTTTGAGGCTCCTGACCTTGACCATCCTTGACCATACCTGCTCTCTCTGTTAAACCTCAGTGATATACAGCTTCTCAGCATCTAATGCCATCTCTAGGTTTCTGTCACAGGAGTTTGTGAAACTGAATTTCTCAGCTCCAAATGCTCTTGTTTACTGTATTCAGCTTCTTGATTTCCTTTTCTGTTTGGTAACAGGGAAGTCCAGGGCTTGATGGCCCCAGAGGAGAGAAAGGAGAGCCTGGCATGACGGTGAGTGTGGAAGAAGGAAGGAAGAGAGGGAGAGAGACTTTTTGGTCTTTTGGCTCATGAAGTTCAGGATTAAAATGCTGACACAGGAAAAGAAGTTGCATATTGCTTGCTAGCTGGACAGTTGGTGCCTCAGGCCAAGATCCTACATAAGGCTCGGATAACATAAATCTTCTCATATGGAGTTGCTCATTCTGCAATGGGTTCATGGTGCTGCACTGTTAGTACATAGTTTCTGCAACTACATATCTGTGACTGAGCCCGGATAATCAGAGCCCCTGTCAACACTTCTGTTTACCTAGGGGCAGACAAAAAGAGAGAGAGAAAGGGAAAAAAACAAATATTTTGAAAAGCACGACTTCGATAAAATCTTTTTGAAATCTAAATAGACAGAATCTGCTTGTAGGTGATATTGGGGCAGGGGGAGAATGAAAGATTCCTGTCTGTACGCTGACAAGTTAGGCAATATTATGCAACCAAATACACAACTGAATGCGCAATAGACTGGTAAGCTAAAGGAATACTACTATCAATTTCAGCAGAGGCAGATGGATATACTTTTGCCAAGAATGCACACTTGCATGCACAAGAATACTGAATGTGCAATTAAGCTTCCCAGGTCAGGACTGTCTCTAAAATTTCTGTCCCCTAAAAACCTGAAACCTAAGGATGACCCTTTGTGATGTTATGGTGAACAGTGGCCTGGTGATGTTACAAGGTGAAAGTTACAAAGGGAGTTCTTGGTGTCCTCAAACATGATGCCTTAAGCATCAACCACTTTGCGCACACGCACACACATACACAAAACTAAACCCAAATATATATGCATACTTACACAATTTTCAAGGCAGTGCTCTGGCCTGAGATTCCTCTCCTTCACTCACCCTGAGATCTCAGAACCGTATGTGCACTCCATTTTTTATATATATATTTTATTTCATTCATATGCTGTCTTTCTCCCAAAGTGACACCCAAGTTAATGCAGATGTTGTACATCAGAAAAATATGTCCAACTGCTTTCTTAGGGGAACTTGCTGACATGTAAGGCACCGGCTGGGTTCTGGTCATGTGTTTTCCATTTAGCAAGAAGTTATTTTCAAACACTCAGTCCTTAGTTCTTACTGTGCAGTCTTTTACTGTTCCCCTGCTTACTCTTTCCACTTTGCCTGGGTTTTTGCATTGGTATATTTAGATTATGGAAGTTTGTTAATTTATTGTCACAGACATTTCACGTTATTTGCTCATCCTTGGGAGAATAGGAGCACTGAAATAGATTTCAGCGTGGATTTGTGTTGAATATTTCTGCAGGAAGAAGAGGTCCGACTGTTTGTCAGGCAAGAGATGAGTCAGCACTGTGGTAAGGCTCCACCCACCACTAATCTTTGACCTATTGTATTTTTATTCTGCTGTTTTCTGTCTTAAGACTATTTTGTCTTGATCTTTACATGTTTATTTTCTTCTTGTGAAAAGTGTGGTTCAGCTCAGTTGCTCCAGCTGAGCTTGAAGCATAGGTGTTGTTCCACAATGACAGCTACCCATGTGCTTCTTGGGAGTGTTCTTTAAGGTGGTTCTCTCCAAGACAAGCTATTCTCTTACATGAAAATTCAGTTACTGGATTATCTGACTTTTTAAAAACTGAATTACAGTCTTAGAGAAGTTGCCAATCACTTGCATCACTAGGGTTAGGAGGTGTTTAACTCTTTTCTCTAGTTCAAGGCCCTTTCTGCAACTCACCTTCCTCTGCCTCTTCCTTCTGCAGTGCAGCCTGGGAGTTTCCCAGGCTGCGCTGGGGCAGGAAGCGCGAGCGCTGCAGCTCCAGAGGCTCCGCACACCAGGTAAGTGCGGGCGGGGCCCTAGAGCAATGCATGATTGTGCACCATTTTCAGCTCGAAGCCGAAAATGAAAAAGTGCATAATCGGCGCCTACCAGCGCCTGGAGAGTCACGCGATTGTGAGTGTGTCATGCAGATCGCTCCTCACAATTGCGCAACACTCCAGGCGCCCTTTCGCATGGCAAATGCTGTGTGAAAAGGGCCCAGTTTTCCCAATTGAAATCTAACACCCCTTACCGCGAGGTTGCTGCAGGAAAAATGTAAGTATCTGTTTTCCCCATAAGAGAGAAATTAAAAAAAAAAAAACTGGTAAGGTGGTTGCCAACTTCAGCCTCCCACTGTCCTTCCTTTGCTGCTGCCTTGAAGATGCTGGTAGCCTCTCCACACCACTCAGTTCAAAAAGTGTGGAGAGGCCAAATCACAAATCTTTCATGTAATGCATAGTTTAACCCCCAATGTCTGACTGGAGAGCCTCCACACTAGTTTCCTGGATGGATTAATCACTGCTCCATTTCTCATTTCAGCTTGTGGAGGCCAGTTCTCCCCTCCTGAACGACGTGAGTATTTTGCATACTGTTAACTGCCTTTTTTCCCAAAGTACCAGAATCTTAGAACAGAACCAGCATGTGACCGATAAACCAGCACTGGCATTATGAGTACAATTTTTACTCCCAGACTTGCCCATGTGCAAAACTGTCAGGAATATGATGAGGAAGAAAACAAATTCCCTGATGGCTTCATTAATTCATGTACAATAGCAAAGCTACTGAGGTCCTACAAAGCATACTGTTGTCTGTTCTTTGTAAAATTATTATTGATTTAGAACAAAAGCCTACCTTCTCTTTAATGTTAAAAGCAGATTATTTGTAATCATCTTGTTCAGTCACACAACAACCCTGTAAAGGTGAACTTACTGTTCAAAGAAAAAACATGGAAAATGAGTGATAATGTCTTGAGGCTAGATTAGATGTTCTATAGCCAGGTTTCCACTGAACATGTGAAAAGTGATGGGAGAGTGCCATGGTTTGGAGGAGAGAAATAGCATGCAAAGAGAGGTTGCTTCATCCAGTGTCCTGCCAACTATTTCACCCCTGCATTTGCTCCATTTGTGCCAAATGTACAAGTAGGAGAAAAATGGTTGAGTAAAGGGAAAATGGTGAAGTGTCCAGTAAAAGAAGGTTAACCACATATATCGCCACACCAGAATTTTTCTTCTAAATCTTGCATCTCCTCTGTTTTTAAGATGTTAATCAATACCCCAGGCTCTCAATTTATGTCATGTCAGGCTCAGTATTCTTTTCCTCATTTCCCAAGCTAGGATTTGGTTCCCCATTTCCCGAGCTAAAATATAAGATTTCCGCCATTGGATCACACATATTTGCATATTTGGATGGAAATCAGCAAAATGGGCACCCCTCTTCTAGCTAAATATGTTATAACCTACTTGCCCATAAGGGAAAATGGTGTATAGAGCAGGGAGGAGGCATACAAAGAGAAAATGATAATATTTCATAGGCAATAGAATGCCAGCAGCACAAGTGATCAGGGAGGCAAAGAGTGCTCCACAACAGAAGACACCTAAGCAGATTCCAGGAACATGTCTGTAGGAAGTAAAGGGTATTCTTAAAAGATTAAATCCACCTATAATTCCATATAGCAAGGAGCATCAGTTAGTCATCTGTGCTCAGGGAGTTGTTGCCAGAATTGGATTGCAAAAGTATAGGAAGTATTTACAGTGTTTCTTAGTACTCATGTTTGTGTATGAATTCAGCCTTATTATCCTCCACTAGTGGCAGATATTGCATATCTGACAGCTTCAAATATTGTGCTTATTTTTTTCTTTGGCATGCACTTTCCATTTGTGTTTGATTAGTTGCTTCCCATGTTGTGTTATGTATTGCTTAAAGTTCAATCCACTCATACAAGTCAGTAGCCAAGACTACTCTGTGTGCCTCATCCAAAGTAAGATACGTAGTAAATTAATCTATGCAGAATGATCTGCTTTCCTGGAGGCCTTCTGCCGCTAAGAATGGAGACATCTAAGTGATTCAGTAATGCCATTGGACTGGACCGACATGAACAAAAAAATTTGACTGTTAACAGTCGCAGCTGGCCATCTTTACTTCAGGATTCCTCATATGGTATTTAATGCCTGACATTTATGGAACAGGGCAACACACGATTGGTTCTTGAACTCTGGCTGGTGGCTTGTCTATGTTTATGTCCTGAGTCCGGAAATAAACAGTCTGTCTGTTATTCTTATGTGCTTGTTGATGTGAGCATTGTGACCTTGCCCCTCCCAGGTGTCGTACCCAACTATCCATCCACCCAACCGTTCCCGTCTGTTAATGCTCAAATAGTCCCTGTGCTTAAATTGTCCCACACTGAGGAAGAGGAAGGTGAGTCTTGATTGCTTAGTGTTTTCTTGTGTACCACTTGATTAGGATATATAGAATTTATATAATCACCCTCACTATTTTTCTTAAGGCACCAAACATTTCCAATTGTATTTCCACTTTTCTTTGTAACTCTAACAGTAGGGTATATGCAGACTGTTTAGAAAACAGTATTTAGTTATAGATTTATTTAATTCTGGGCCACTTCCATATCAGGCCAATGTCCAGGGAGTTTAATAACAAGACTCCTTGAAAGCTGGGGATGGAAAGAAGATTCAGAAATATTTCAAAAATGTTGAAAAACATCTTTTTTATGCGTGTTGAGAAACTCTGATGAGAAGACTCGTGGACTGACAAGAATCTTTGCATTTCAAGACTTATTCTGTGTAAAATTCACTTATGATTGTTTCTTGCAGAAAACAGTATTTTCTATGCAGGAAACAGCATTTTCTGTGCAAAACAACCAAGTGCAAATTTTGTGCAGAATACATCCTGATCAGCATTTTGCTGTTTTCTGTGCAGAACAGCCACATGATAATTTTGCATAGAATAAGTCCTGTATTATAAATAGGCTTCAGAAACTGTGGTTTTCAAAGAATTTCTTGCAACAGAATCAAAATGGCCAAAATTATTCCTTGTTTCTTTTGAGAAGAAAATTAGTGAATAACAACATCCCTGTTCAAGACTGATAAACTGATTATGGCATATAGTTTTGTGAACTGGAGCTTTCTTGGTCAACTCTATGAAGTGGGTTCCTTAACTTATACACCTACTAGGACAGAAGGAATCAGCTTCAGATATCTGAAAAAGCCTCCAACCAACAAACCCATATGCTAGAATAAATTTGTTTTACTAGGTCTTACATTAAATATTAGTAGTTCTATTATGTACTCTGTTTTTGCACTTAGCGAGAGCTAAGTGCAACAGGAATCAACAAAGTTATACTTACTGTAGTGATGTAGCCTAGAATACTAGTAAATCATTTATTCACGTATTTATTGACTGATTCAATTTATATCCCACTTTTCTCCAAATTGGGACCCAGAGTGGTAGTCCATCCCTCACATTAAGAACAAGAGTAACAATAATTTATATGCACCCTTTTGTTAGAAAGTTGGTATGTGATTTTCCCCAGCATGTAAAGCTATACACACACACACACACACACACACACATCTAAACTATGGTACTTGTCTTTAGGCAAGTAACCCATCTGGCGCAGATTAGCAACAGGTTATGTAACAAAATATGTTCCTAGCTTTGCATCTCAAAGCCACTGCAGCAGCACTAACATTCTGCCAGTTACCAAATGTGGCATTTGAATCAGTCATGCTCTAAATATGGAAGAATAAACATGCTCGAAGTGATGAAGTCCACCCATTTGTTGTTCTTTCCTTGATATCTGGTTGTTTTCACTCTTGGAGACATTCTGAACCAGACATTCTGTTTCATAGGGGGCCAGGTGCAAAAAATAGTGGAGACAGGTGAGCCTGAGTATGAGTACTTCTACACAGAGGAGGAGGAGGAGGACTACGAAGAGGGCCTGGGAGCAGATGGGACAGAGAGTCCTATGCTAAGGGATGGTGAGCAGTGCAAAGCATGTTTGAAAAATTTGGGGATGAAAACCCTTGGGAATGGGTAGCTGCAGGATAGGGCACTGGGCTTCTAGTCAAGTCCAATCAAAATGTATTATTACTATGTAGTAATATACATAGTATGGAAACTGTTCAGAAACTTATGTGAAGTGACAACAGGTTAGAAAAATACAGTTACCAGAGTACATTTACCAGAATTCTGCAGCCAAAATAGCCAGTAGCCATGCTTAGCTTGGTGATTCTGGGAACTGTAGTCTGAAAGTAATTTTCCTAAGCTCTGGAAGTGACCTGACAGCTTTGCATCAAGTTTTTCATAGGACAAATGTTTGTGATAAAAGCTTTTATAAATAGATATTTGTTATTCTTCATCATGACCAGTAGCTGGCAGCCTTAGGAAAGCCATGAAGCCAAAAAGAAAATGCTAGTTAAAAGATTCAACTTTCGTGAGCTCTAGGAAAAGTTGCCTTTGCCAGAAGTAGGTCCTCGTGGTCTTCTTCCCATCTAGCATTATAATAAAAAACAAATGGCTGCAACATGGCAGCAAGGTAAAAAAAAACCACAAGAAAGAAAGAACAGATAGTGTTCTATGTGATATAGGAGACAGAAAGGAATCTTCAAAGTATTCTAAGCTGGACCCAGTAAACTAAGACTGTCCCAAATAACTGAATCAGATTTTGTGCATTGTCCCTGCAGAACTGGCTGATAGTAGATTCAGCTTTAAATGTCAAATGTTTCTTGGAATTGTATCTTTTTTTGGCAGAATTTATTAACAGAAGAGGAAGATGTGTAATGAATTAATAAAGTGTTCCAGAGGAAGAGCTTTGTAAATTCCCATTTTATTAAAAGTGGGAAGCAATAATAGATGGTCAGAAGGAAAGGACCTACTCTGTTCCTTCCTTTCTTTGTCAAATGATTTTTTTAAAAAAGGCTGTGCAACTATCCATAAAATACAAGGTCGAGACTCACAGTTTTCAGCTTAGTACTGTCAGGATATGATATTGCCTTCATACCTCAATATGTGTATACCAAATATAAGGCTACAGTATAGGGTTTTTGTTGTTGTTCTTCTACCTCACCCCACCAAAATAAATGTTTTGCCTCATCCATGAAGCAGACACTTATGTCATTAGTTGCCATTTTGCGGGTGGGTGAGGAAGAGGTAGATAGAAGGCAAAAGCTTCTCCCAGGGCCATGACCAGTACTCTGCTCCCTATTTGTAGAAGTAATGGGTCCAAGGGCAGCTCCTAAGCATGGACGGCAAAAGAGAGCTCCTTCTAAGGAAGGTAAGCAGCAGACCAGCCATATGGCCTTTTTCTCAAAGGAGCAGCTGTCTCCTTTCCTTCCATCCTCTTGGAATTTAAATCTATTCATTCCTCCTGCTTCTAATATAGCAAATAATACAACAGATTATCTAGGCTAAGTTTGGGGAGATACAGTCTGTGGTATATGTGTAGCTTGACCTCTGCTACTGTCCTCTGGGCCAGCTGTTTCAGGGGGAGAGTGACAGGAATCCTAGCAGGCTGAATCTGGCTCTGCTCCATTCTAATTGTGAGACAGTGCAGTATTATTGGTAGAACAATCACTTACTGATCAGAACAAAGGCTTACAAGAACTTTAGTAGGAGAATTTGGTTTAGTGATAGCAGGCCAGCATGACATTTGGGAGGGCATGTTGCTTGAACCTGTAGGAGCAAAGACAGTGGTGTTTTTCCATAGTGGCATTTCTTCAGTATAGCCCCTGCTCCCTAAAAATGTCTGCTGTTCCGTGGCTGAATAATAACCATCATCGTTACGATTTAGAAAGAAAAGTGTAGATTGAAATCATGAAGGCAAAGATCCTGTATCTGTAACCAGCCATTTTTAAAAATGAAAAAAGTCTTTCTCCATGCCCCAAAAGTCAATGCTGCCATTATAAAGAATTCAGATATGAGTGGAACAGTGAAAGATGCATCATCTACCAACCGAGGACCATATTATGAACTTACTAGAACCAAGTCTACTTGGTAATCATTAAGGATCAGGTGCCAGCTGCCCAGACTGAGGACAAGGCCTAGTTTCCAATGCAGTAAATACCTAGATAGCATATTATGACATCAGGATCTAGTCTCAACAGGGTGACAACACTTTATTTTCATAACAATATTTCTTTTAAGCAAAAGAAGTGAACAACACTTCCAAAAGGGCATATGAATCATCCTGAGTCTGCTTCATTCCATACCTGAGATGGCAGTGGGGGGATATCTTGTACTGTATATCCAGTAGCTGATTGCCATCTTGTTCTATGATTACTTTCGTACACACCAAGAAACATGTTCCTCCCTTGAATGAAGCAGGTAGCCCTTCCGTCTTAAGAGCAAAAAACTACTGCTTCATTCAAGGGAGGAACTATTGGACTGTTATATATCATACTTCCATTAGCTTGGAGAGATTTCACATGTTTCTCAGAAGCCATGCAGCAGCCAATAAGGCTGACAAAGTACATAACGTTATTCTTTAGGCAGAAGTACACAAGAGAGTGTAAGTCTAACCTTCTGATATGTTAGCTCACAACCTTCTGTGGCTCCTTCCATCCCACTGTTGCATTGTCTTACAGCTGTGTCTAGGGCATTTGCAAAGATGTTCAATGTTTTCTGTTGGAATTCTCATCTAAGAGTGGATGCTTAACACTGAGAAGGCTAACTTACAGGTTTGTTCATTTTTTTTTTCTTCCAGCTAATCTGTGTGCCTTGCCCCTGGATGAAGGAGACTGCAGCAGATACACACTAAAGTGGTACTACAATCAAAAGGTATCTGAGTGTCGCCCCTTCATCTACAGTGGTTGTAGGGGGAATCGCAACCGCTTCAACTCCAAGGAGGATTGTGAGTTTCAATGCAAACCACAGGCAAATGCAGGTAAGAGCTGACAAAGAAACTTCAAGTACGTTTTCCCCCTCATTTTTACATTTCTGAAGACTGCAATTTCCAATAATGTTTATTTTTTTTATAGGTGGCAATACATAGGGATAGGAACGGAAGTGTACAAACTTTGTAATGGATTTCAATTTTGGGAGAACTGGAGAAGTAACCAAAAGAAGAGACCCACTTTTGAGGCTCCCAACCCATTGTCAGCCTGCACAAGGTTTTAAGAGACATACACACACACACAAAGCATTTGGTCTGAGGCTTACTTTGCTGCCATCCCTATGGTCTGCAGCACAGTTGTATGTTCTTGTATATGTATATGTGTGTGTCTGTGTGTGAGTGAGTGGGCTGCTTCAACTGGAGCAGAGAAATGGTGCTATTCTTTTTATTAAGAAAAAGTATTTTTGTTGCTCTTGATTTATTTTTTAAATTAAGGTGAAATTTTTATCAAATGAAAAACATAGCAATAACCTCTTTTATATATAATATAAAAAGACGTATTTTTAATTAGAGCTTTCTTAACTTATTGATGATAGCTGACTGATGACACATGGAATGTATTCTAGCCAGACCAAACTGATTTGCTTTGCAACTTGCTTTAATTCAGGTTTATAGACCTGTCATGTTTTCCTCTGAAAGTGGATTAATAAGAAACCTGCCTGTCTCATCCACCTTTTCTGGGAAGCCAAAATGCCATTAATGAACAGTAATGCAACCATGAGGACACAGATATCCTATGTTTCACTGCCAAAGTTAGGATTCAGTCTTCTGTATAGCTGTTATCAAAGCTATCATTGCTCTGAAGAGCTTATTTATGTGGCTTTCGAATTAAGACAAGCACTCCCATCCCTGCTTCTTTGTAGTTTGTTCCTCCTTGTCAAATGAGGCTTCAGGAGTATATTTCCTTGCAAGGCTACAGGTTAAGAATTTCTCACTTGGAAAGAATTAATCAGATAAAAACTCTCACAGAGTGTTTGTTAAGGACATACCTGGAAAGAAGAAACTTTCATTTACTTGTTACCCTCCATCTCCTTCTTCTCTGCCTTCCGGTGCCCACATGGTAGAAGCACAGCTTTGTTTTCAAAATCTATTTGAAACATGGTGATTTGTGCCAACATCCTACACTGAAAAATATCTTAGTGGCACTGAAAAGGCAGGCAAAATTCAAGCCATCTTGGCTCCCATGCTGGGAAAAAGATGGGATAAAAATTAAATAAATAAATGAATAAATAAATAAAATATAAATAAATAAAAATCTTGCTATATTTTTCAAGATATTCTGGAAATCTCTGAAAACACAAATCCAGCAAATTGGATTTGGGTATCTAGGCAAATTCATGATTCACTACTATTATCAGTGGAAGATTTGATCAATTATGATCAACATCCAGTCATGTTTGCGGCCTCTAGGAACCTCTCCAAGGGCCTGTGCAAACTACTGCAAAGTAGTGAGATACCAAAACAAAAACTTCACTTGCTACCATTTAGGAGTTCCTGGGGAAAAAAAAAATTCAATCCACAGGCATCTCTACGGCCAGCGGAAAGGGGGGTGAGGATGAAGGAAGCTGGGTAGTCATTTTGGCCAATAAGCATTCAGATTTCATAATGCTATAAACAATTTCCCAATTAGAGATCTCGTTTGAGTCTTTGCTTGCTATTGGCTCTGAAGACCCGGATGGGCATGCCTTCTTTTTTAAAGGTACAATGTTCCAAAAATCTTAATTGTTCTGGCATAAAGACTCTGTGCTCTCCCATCACCATCTAGCAAAGTTGATATCAGAGAACCACACTTGTTTGAAAATGTATTTTTTTTGCTTCAGTGTATCCTGGAATAAAAAGAACTCAACTTCTAGGCAGAATTAAATTATTTCTATGTGAAGTCAAAGGCTTTTATAGCTGGAATCCATAGGTGGTTGTGGGTTTTCCAGGCTTTGAGGCCATGTTCTATTAGTATTTTCTCCTGACGTTTCGCCTGCATCTGTGGCTGGCATCTTCAGAGGAGCTGAAGATGCCAGTCACAGATGCAGACAAAACATCAGGAGAAAATACTAATAGAACATGGCCTCAAAGCCCGGAAAACCCAAAACAACCTATAGAAATTATTTCTGTTTATCCTGGGACCAGCCTCTGGATATTCCAGGAAAAGAGGAGCATCATGTAGACGTTTTAAGAAAAACCTGAGAATTTAACAACAGATAAGGAATCTACAGGAACATTTCCTTCATCTGTCTTCCACCTTAGCCTAATAAATGCATCACATGTACCAGGTACCACCCCATCCTGTGGCAGTAGGTGCAAAATAGGCTTCCTTTTCTGTTCTGAACCTACTGTCATATTTCATTTTATTTTAATAATACTAATTACTAACATCTATTATATCTCCCTTCAAGGATTCATTTGTTTTATTTACTAATTAGGCTTTATCTTGTAGAAAACCTTGGGAAAACTTTCCCTGAAATTATTATTTCCTAATAATTTGTGATATACAACTTACTTTTTTAAAATTGCTGTTACACAGAGTCAGCATTTTTCAGTTTTCTCGTTCATGACTAATCACATCCAATTCAGAATGCATTAAGAATTAACATTTCTTCAAGGCCAGCCCTAACATTAGGCAAAATGAGACACCTGCTGAAAGGATCGGATATGGAGTATCATGACAGAGCCACAGATTCTTAGGTGATTAGTTTGTTGCTATTGTATAATTAATGCTAGAGAGGGAAATGGAGACAGGAATGATTTTCTGCCTCCTGTGCCAAAACAACATGGTTTTGGATACTATGCATTTTGACCTGTATGAGTGGGCAAAGCCATTTGCTACTCCATCTCAAGCAGCAAAATGTTTTGAGTTAGCCTTGGATTTTTTTTTCTCCTAGCATGTATTTCACAATTTACTTTATTTACTCCTAATTTGTCATTGCTTGTTTGCTGATTTTGAAGTAGTTCTTTTGGAGTTCTTCCTAACTTGCTTGGGATTTCACCATATTGACTATTCTGAGTCATCTGTAAACTTGACTACCTCACTGCTCACTACTGGTTCCAGGTCATTTATAAATAATGAAACTAGAGAGGCCTGGTACAGATCCTTGTGGGATCCCTCTGCTTAATTTCCCTCCATAGAGAAGACTGTCCATTTACTCCTACTTTCTGCATCCTATTCTTCAGCCACTTATTGGTACCTTAGAGGACCTGATGTTTAATTCCATGGGTGTTTAGTTGGGAGGAGAGGCTGAACAGCATTGTTAAAAAATCAGAGTATGGTAAAATACTGTAGATATATAATTTTGTATACTTGCCACCATATAGGGCCAAGAGTCACACATCACTGTGAAAGAACAACTAGATCTAAGACGAAACACCCTTTTCTGTAAATATTACTTATCAAAAAGAAAGAAGAAATCATTTGAAAAAGTTTCACCTTAATCCTGAACACCATGCAGTAGTCTGAAATAACAATGTACTGGACGATACTACACAAAAATCAGAGCACATTTATATTCTACAAGTGGCTTCTGTTTGAAGCACTTATTGTATTGGCTTTTTAAAACCTACATATTATAGAAAGAATCAGTGAAATACTGAGTATGGTGCTATGCTATTGTTACGTTGCTATTACTACTGGGCATTTTTAAAAGCTTTGCAATAATGTGTGTTTCAATTCTGGTTTTCCATTATTACTTTTTCTCAACTGTTAAGCTTTCTATCAGTCCTGCTTCTTCTTTTCCTCTCCACTCAAATTTTAAAATTTGGGTGGAAATTCTGATCTAACCAATAGTTTTAGTGATCTCTGTGAAAAACTGATGACAATGGAGAAGCAACTGTATATATAAGTATATGGCATAGTTACTTGTGCATGTATAAAACGTGTCAATGAATGAATGTGTGAGTATTATCTGGTGCAGTTGCAATAACTATTTGGTGCTTCCTTGGCTGGGTAAGCAGCAATTCATAACCCACCAAATAATTCTAGAATAAATGGATTTGGATTATTTTCTTAGCAAGTTGCTTTATTAAACAACCCAGACTTAAGCGTTTTTCTTAATGTTAAATAGGCTTAACTAATGGATTCTGATTTTAATTTCTGTTGAATTTCAGCAATTCCTGTGACTAGTTTAGAGAAGGATTTGAAGTCAGTAGCATCTTACAGTGATACTTGATTAATTAAGACCATTTTTTTTATGTTGAACTATCTTCAGGGGCTCCCAGATACATTCATGAGTGGTATCAATAAACTGTAACAGTATGGCAAGACAGATAGTGGTAGAGTTCTGACTATCATTCCAGCCCTATCCCAGTTTATGAGGCTAAATGTGTTTTTTATTTCTATGGTACAGATACAAATATGATCAAATGTGCAGATTATCACCCCAGGTCAAAGCAACACAACATGTCTCACACACCAAGAAGAAATTTGGTGGTAGTTCAGTGCTGACTCGGCAGACTGTTTAGGAATCTGTGTCATCTAGAGATGTTCTTTTTGAAACTTCCCATATGTGGGACTCCATTGATCAGAATTTCTTGTGTTTATCTGGCTAAACCAGATGACTGGATGATGGTGAATTTCTCACATGATAGCTTGGACTGGATAATCTTTGGTCCTTTTAAGCCCTGTAATTCTTTGAACAAACGGAAACACACTGTTAATATAAAGTTCCCTTTCCAAAGAGGAGAGAGAGAACAACATTTAAGTGGTAGTCTCTTGGTTGGCACAGATATCTGCCTTTGTTGTAAGGATAAACCAGCTGTGTGCTGTTCAGTTTCCATTGCTTCACTCTTGGAAAGGGCATAAACATATGCCAGAGACCATTTCAACTTGATACAAGAGCTTGAACTTGTGACTCTTTATATTGAAAAACATGTGCTCTGTTATTTTGCTGTAGCCCCTAGTCTGTCTTTCCTGGATTTTATGAATGCCAGAAGAATATCCGTGTTTCGTCTCTTGTAAAATCAAGTTCCATGGCATCTGATCAGTTAACAAATTCACTGCAACAAGACCTTTTATAGATTCTGTGAGTAAATCTGACCAACAACTCAGCCACTCAAATTGTCAAGAAGCATCAGTTCCACCCTGCGGGGACCTGGCTGTAGCTAACTCCCCTTGTATAAACTACAAGGAAAAATTCAGCATAGCTGTCATCTTTTGTTCTCTGTCTAATACACTTGCTAAGAAGGCAAAAAAAATGCTAGCCAAATAGCATCATCCTTCCTTGGTATATGTTTTTGTGCTTGCCTGATATCACTGTTTTATTTCCAGGATACTGAATATAGATATGGCAGCAGAAATACAGTTGTTAATTCTTTTTTTTTAAAGCCTACGATTATGATGCAAAATCCCAACTGTGGTAAACAAATAAATGTTTTTGGTACCTCATTCAGTCAAGTGTTCTTGCATTTTTTGTCAGAACCTACTACAGATCTCCTCACTTTCCTTAAGCCCACATGACACTAGTGTTCATCCAAAGTTAGATCTGAAGAGAGCTTGTTGAGAGAGAGTGGGAAAGCAAATGAGTTATTTGTATTTGCATTTGTATGCAAGTCATGCGTTCACCTTTTCCCTGGAATCTTGGCAGAAGTCATGCCTGATCTTCTGCCAACATCAGTGATTTTGTCATCAAAAAGAACTAGAATCTGATCAGTGCAAAAGTAATGTGTCCATGTCATTTAGTCATAATATTTGAAACTTCAGATGACAATATGGGATGATCCTGTTTTGTTCACTGTGTGAGAGACTAAGCTATGATTTGGGAACTCCAGCACAAACACAGTGCTCCCATCCATCACATCATATTGGCTTATCCCTAGCTTATATCATTGTAGCTTCAGGTACAGTGTAACACTCAGTTTCTAATTTATGGACAGTATTCTTACCTGTTCACATTCAAGTAAGCCTATTAATAACACAGACCCCAATCCCCTGCTTTCTTTTTTCTACTTATGGTAGTGGATAGCAGAGAACTACATTCCATCACTGGGAGTTAGACTCCTTCCTGCACTGAAGAGAAGCTCAGGTGCCCAGGTCCACCTTGCCATGGGCCTCTCCTGGCCAGGAAGAGAGTGAGATTCCTTCCTCAGCCGAAAGAGGCACATGGGGCCCAGCTGCACCTCGCCATGCACCTCTCTCGGCCAGTGGTGGAGAGAGACTCCTTCCTTGGCTAAGAGAGGCAAGGAGGGAGGGCTGACTGTGCCTTGCTATGCACCTCTCTCATCCAGGAAGGGAGGGAGACTCCTTCCTCAGCCAAATGAGGTGTGTGGGAGGCCTGGACATGCACTTTTCTTCGCTAGGGAGAGAGGGAGATTTCTTCCAGAGAAAGGCATAGCTGTTCAGAGCAAGGACCTCAGCTAGCAGCAGCAGCCATGGCCCTGGAGTAGATCATGGGTAACTGAAATAATGGATACGCTCCTAGAGGATACTGGGGACCTACTGTATTAGAAAAAACAAGCACATAGTTGCTCTTTAACAGTAAATATAACAGTAGCAAACTTGGAGAAGAGTGTCTTGGAACTGTAACTGTAACGAATTACTTTTTCAAAGTAACTTCCTATGTTCTGAATAAAGTAGGGCTTTCACGCAAACCGTAATCCTTTAGCCCAGCCTTCCTCAACCTGTGCCATCCTGGTTTATTGCATACAGTTCTCACCATCCCTTACCATTGGTCATACTAGTTGCAGCTGATGGGAGCTACAATGTACATATGAAAGGCAATGCAGCCCTATCCCAAAATAAGGAAGGCAGCTTTATTCCCAGTTCCTGCAGCCCTGGATTTTAAATGCCATTCACAAGAGTAACACTGTTCTAAATCTACTTCCTTCAATCCTAACTTCTGATTGAGAACAGAGGAAGAAAATGATAGTGGTTGGTGTGGTTTATAAACAGGTTCAATTTTTGACACACACACACACACACACACACACACACACACACAAATAAATAAAATACAGGCATACCTCAGTTAACAAAGCCTCTGACAAAGAAGTTCCTTTATACAAAGTCTTTTTTATATCCGTCCAGCCCTGCCTTTCCACCTTCTCCTCTGTCTAGCTAGTTTGTTTTTTAAAAGCAGCATCAGCTTTGGAAGGATAGTGTTACCCTGTTTACTGGGGGTCCCGGGAGGGACACCTAAATAACCAAACTATAAAACACAATTTTGAGGAAGATTAGCTGGAGCACTCACTTAAGCTAGCAAGAGGCAGGGTAACTTAGCGGGATCTTGCAACCCAGCGTCTACAGGGTCAGGTCAGTCAAGCAGCCAGATGGGTTTAAAGTAATCAAATGATGTTTTATTGCATACAAACAAATATTAAAGACACCACAGTCACACGGCTAACTAAAGAGATTAGAGGTTGAATTAAGGATAGAGACTTTCAGGGAAAAATGGGTGATATGACACCTGTCTCGTCGTCCTGGACCTCGGGAGAGAAGCTGGGGGTGCAGAGAAGAAGCTCAGCTCGATTACCTGAGGGGAGCTCGCCAAGCACAGCAGCAGCAAGACTGGATGAAACTCAGGAGCGATCCGAGGAAGGTCTAGGAATCGGGGGGTTTTATAGGATGAATTGGGACTGCAGGCTGTGCCTTACTCGGGGAGAACAATGAGTTTTGAGTGCGAGACAATGTCTTGGAAAGGTCACAACTTTGCATGATGGAATCAGAGCCGAGTTAACAATAGTGTGGCCAGTATGCAAATGCGCAGCGCTTACCAGTGGACAGCACAACCTTTGTCCAGTAGCCTGCTCAGGGCAGGAAGCCTTTGTTAGTATCGCGCGTATGTAAAAAGGTGTTTGCCAGAGAGGTCCCTGAAGCGACGAACCGGCTGTGTCTGGCCTGCCTGGGTGGAGAATGGAATGTCCAGCAATTATCGGCCGTGCCTGTTTGCGTGCTTGTCCGGTGGCCTCGCAAACACGTGGAGCGGGGTGGCAGGGGAGAGCCGAATTGTTTGATATCAAAGTGATACTGGGTGCTATCTCCGGGTAGGCCTAGACTGCAGTAACAATAGTGAAGAGAGGTTGTAGCAGTATGTCTGCAGTAAACAATTCAATAAAGTTTGAGCTGAGAAAGAATTGGATTCTGTTCCAGCTGATCCAACTGTAGCGCCTACACCTGCATACAACAAGCAGGGTAAACAGTAGCTGCCTCCAGAATCAGCATTTGTGAACAACAAAACAGGGAGAAAAGGGGAGAGCAGATGATCCTGTCTCACCAACTACCATAGCATGTTAAAAAAAATGGTTCTGTAAGCTTGACCACCAAAATATAAATCACAGGAAAAGTAGAGACTGCTAAAAGAAAAAAATTCATTCCTGGACGCATTTTGGATGAAGCATGCGAGTGGTCTCTAGAAGGCTCAGAAAGGTTTTGTTTACTTATGAAAAGCTCACATGACTTACTTGTTTCATATCACACACGCACATTGTTAGTTTTAAATAAAAAGTTTGCTTAAACATATACTGCTCTTCTTTTTTTGTCATGTAAGAACCTCTGTCTAGTCCAGTGGTTCTCAACCTTCCTAATGCCGCAACCTCTTAATACAGTTCCTCATGTTGTGGTGACCCCCAACCATAAAATTATTTTCGTTATTTATATATTTGTTTGTTTGTTTGTTAGTTATTTCCAGCATCGAATAGATTGGAAACACTGCCCTAAATCACTGCTCTGGATAGACTTCTAATGCCTAAAACCTGGTAACCTTCCCCCTTTTTTTAAGCACAGAAAGCATCCATCAATGCCAGAATTAAGGCAGTAGTTCTAGTTCTGAATGTTAGGTTTCCACAGTTCAAAAAGCCAGTCACTCCCAAAGGCAACACCGAAACAGCCCACATTTTACACGAGGTGCAGGGAGGATAGGACAGGGAGAGAGGAAAGATGGCGGCGGCATAAGCAGACGCGTTTTGTTTCACTCCCGCCCACCCTCCTTCCCTCCCTTAAAGGGAGCGCGGCTGCTCGGACGCTCTCACTCCCACGTCGCACGGGCGCCCCTTCCTTCCTCCTTTCGTCCCTCTGAGGGCTCGGGAGTGGGGTGCGATACCCGCTGTAGCCCCTCGACCACGCTACACCCACGAGCCCCTCTCGGTTTCCCCACCTCCGCCCCCCCGCCAGGCAGGGAAAGACGGGGAAACGTTCCCACACGCGCCCAGCACGCCTCCTCTCACCTCCTGCCAGCGCGGGGTCTCCTCTCCCCACCTCTGCCCCCCCCGCCCGGCAGGGAAACGTCCCCACACGCGCCCAGCACGCCTCCTCTCACCTCCTGCCAGCGTGGGGTCTCCTCTCGCCACTTCTGCCCCCCACCCAGCAGGGAAAGATGGGGAAAAGCCCAGCATGCCTCCTCCCCCTCCTCCCAGCGTGGGGTCTCAGAAACAGCGCTCCCATTGGCTGCGAGGCCGCCTTCTTTCAAAAGGGGGCGGGGCGGGATAGAGGAGCAGCGACCCCTGTGAAATGGTCATTTGACCCCCAAAGGGGTCGTGACCCACAGGTTGAGAACTGCTGCTCTAGTCTTTCCATGTTATTTCTGCCTCTGGTATCAAAGTTTCTGCTAAAGAAGATATGCCCAGGAACACATCTACTTTGTTAACTAAGTTATATCTGTATACAGTGGACTTTCAATATCCACTAGGGTTTGGTTCCAGAACCCCCATGGATACCAAAATTCATGGATGCACAAGTCCCATTATATACAGCGGTGTAATAAAATGGTACCCCTTATATAAAATGGCAAAGTCAAAACTTACTTTTTGGATCTTTTCAAATTTTAAGCCATGTTTGGTTGAATCCATGGATACAGAATCCACAAATAAGGCCAACTGTATAATAAATTTCAGTAACTCTTTTTGGTGGAACCAGAACCAAAACCTCAGCTTCTATAACTAGATTCTTGAAGTTAAGGTGGAAAATCAAATAAATTGAGAACAGACCACCTTAAAAATAAGCTGTAGGCATTGGACAAATTGCAAACTGATTTTCTACTTCTGCCTATTTGTCTGATTCATGGTTTATGGCACTGTCTTCCAGAAATAATGCCTTTTAATTGGTTGCAAAGCTAGCAGAGAGCAAATCTGAAGTGTCAACTTTAATTGCTGGATGCTGACTCCAGCACCTTTAGTAAGTACATTGAGATAACAGTGCCTGGCAGTTTGGTGCAAAGTACACAGTCCACTTGTGCCGTGTAGGTTAAGGACGAATCACTAAAAGAAGGCCCTCTTTACACTCACTGGAGCTCACCATAGGCACTACCATGTTCTTCGAGGAGAACTTCGGCTACAGTAGGTGCACTTTTCTTTGTGTTTGGTCACAGTGTAGAAGAGAGCAGCATTGCAGGGTATTTTGAATAGGTTTCTTGCTTGCTTCTTCATTTTAAGCAAGGATTAAATCCTCCCAGTATACAGCAGGAAGTTTTAATTATCATTCTATATTTTATTCTATATTACCATTCTGTAATAACCATTCTATATTTTAAAAATGCAACAGCAGCAGCAATAATAATGCAATCTACATATCACAAAAGCAAAACCAGTGATGGAGCACACTTGTGGGTTTTCTACCATACAGTCAGTATTTCATCCTCCTGCTGGTTAGTATTTTCACAACATGCTCCTGAGCTCTCAGCAGTTGTAGTGAGAGCTAAGTAAATTTCTTTAGTTAAGACTCTTGAAATGTAGCTTTCACTTCTTGTAATGGTAAAAAAATGAGCTTTTTCTTGTGCCCAGCTATCAGGAAGATGCCACTCTTCTGAACTGCTGCAACAATTTTTGTTTCATTTCAGCAAAAGGTACAAAGTGGAATACTTCCCAGTACTCATGCTAAAGCAAGCATCTTGCATGGGCTGAGTAGTTCCACCCTCCCTAGCCTGGCACCTTCTGACAGGTTAGACTACAGCTGCAGTCACCATGGCCAGCAGCACATCTGGAGGACATCAGATTAAGGAAGACCTGGCACATACATTTCTATTGTTCAGTTCCAAATTGCAACAAACTCAGGTGGCAGCTAGATCAGGATTCCAACATGGATTTTCAGATACCGTTGGGCTACAGCTCAAAGAATCTCTGATCACTAGCCATGTTTACTGAGGCTTTCATGAGCTGAAAGCCCAGTAACATCCAGGGACTTAAATCTGTGAGCTACTAATCTAGCCAGACCTAGTTGTTATGTCCATCTCCTTGCGGTCCAATCTTTCTGTGTCGCGAGAATGACTTAGTAGGCAAATATACTCTCCAACAGTTAGACTCTGTAATGGGCTCTATAAACTTTTACAACCAGAGCTGACGACGCTCGTAACAGGGCTGGGGAATGAGCAGCCCTCCAATTCCCACCTGTCCTAGCTAGAACAGCCACTTACGAAGGAGGATGGGAGTTGCAGTCCAACAGCATCTGGAGGGCCACTGTTTCCTAGCCCTGGCTTATGGGCCATGCCAGTCTGGAAACTGCACACGAGCTGCATTGCATCTTTCAGAAGAAGAGCAGAGTGGAAAGAGAAAAATCCTACAGGGCCCGCATTTCCTACTTTAGGGAGGACAGTGCTTTACAAGGGACACCGCAGAAAGGAAATGACGGGAACCCCCCCCCCCGCCTCTTGGATTTTTGCCCATTGAGCAGCTTTCTAAAGCACCCAAGCTTGCCGGAAGAAGACAGCTGGCAAGCTTAAAAATGCAAACTTATCAAAACGAGTAAGAGTTTATTTTTCCGTTTCACTTAGCAATATTTCCTGCCAAAAAAAGAAAAAAAGAAAAGATTCAAATGACTCGTGTTGTCAGATCAACTAAAACTTAAAAGTAAAGGGTTTCGGAACACCTAAAAGGCATTAACTTCATGGAAGGTGTTTAGAAAGAAATCTTCTTCCTTTTCCACCCAACGCCATTTCTGTACTACACTGTTACAGTGCTATTATTTTATTTTCAACGTCCTACGGAATCCTGGAGTTTGCAGTTTAGGGAATTAGAATTTAGGCATTTAGAATTCTCAGCCAGGGAGCTCTCCGGTGGCAGTAAACTACAAACCCCAGAATTCCACAGGACGTTGAAAACGGAATAGCAGCGCCATATCCCTGCCGAGCGGAACGGCCCTTGGTCTTAAGCACTATTCGCTAACGCAAACTATACGCAGATCTCTTTCCGGACACCATCGTGCCCCCACACTCCCCTCATACTCTCCAGGCTGCGCTTATATTCCACCCGTTCTGTTCTGTTCTGTTCTGTTCTGTTCTTTTGTTTTGTTTTGTTTTGTTTTGTTTTAAACCGCAGCTCCACGGAAACGCAGCCCCGACCCCGGCCCCTGCATCCTCTGCCCGCCTCACAGGCGGCCTCTCCCGGGCAGCACTGCCCACGGCCATTGGCTGAAGGATCAGTGACGCCACACGACTTCCCCGCAGCTCCGCCCTGCTCTGGGCAGCCACGTCACCCTTTCTCTCGCTTCGCGACCGACGCGTGCGCGGGCGGGCCCACGCCGCGCTGAGCTGTCTCCGGACTGTCACGCTGGCAGGAAGCGGCGCCTTGGCAGGAAGCGGCGCTTCGGGGGCTCGGGGAGAGCTGGGAAGGGGAAGGGGAAGGGGAAGGGAAGGGGAGGGAGCGGCGGCAGAGGCAGCGGGCGCCTTGGTGTCGTGGGCCGCCGTCACACCCTGGGCTCGGTGCCTTTTGCCCCTTCCTTCGCCCCGCTGGGTGTTCTCCTGGTCCAGAGCCGTGCTTGCCGCCTCCGCCGCCATCCCCGTTCGCCCAGGGGCAAGATGCTGAAGAAGTTCGATAAGAAGGACGAGGAATCCGGTGAGTGCCGGCGGATCTCCGTATGCAGAGCAGGGAGGCGGGGTGTAGCCCCCGGCTCACCCTCAGTGTTTTGCCTCGCGCAAGGAAAGAGCGCGGATCTCGGTGTGCAGCCTTGCCTAAGTCTGATTTGGGGGAAGCTTTCCTCCCGTGGCTTGGCCTGAAAGGCCAATCTGGAAATGTTCCTGTCTCAGCCCGTTTAGATGAGTTATTGTCCTTGAAAGCTTATGTTTATCCTGGATTCTGGAGAGCGCTCCCTGCAGAGCTGCAGTCAGTTCCCACTCTTTTCTTCAAACTGACATTCAAAACTATATGTTGAT
Source organism: Iguana delicatissima (assembly GCA_948472985.1). Lineage (NCBI taxonomy): Eukaryota > Metazoa > Chordata > Lepidosauria > Squamata > Iguanidae > Iguana > Iguana delicatissima. The sequence goes on along the minus strand of CAOKZL010002312.1, from coordinate 149,282 downwards.
TATCGTAATGATTTCAGTGGTTTTACTGTTTAAAATGTTTGCAGTTATCTGTGTCAGCTGCCTTGATTGTTATGTTCTCTCATTGAGAAGAAGCATGATCGATACAATGAATAAATAAAAATCACACTTAATTAGTCTTTAAGGTACCACAGGACACTATGGCCACCCCTTTGGAAACTTTATAAAGGCTGGAGTGGTACCTGCTATTGGTTGGCAATCTTCCGTCCAAGTATCCATGGCCAACCCCGCTTAGCTTCCAAGATCAGACAGGATCTGGTGTCTTAGAGTATTTGGAATACACCAGATTTATATCAATTTGGTGCAGTTGATGGCCTAACTCCAATTGTTATTCCCAGTTAGAATAGGTCCCTTGAATCAATGGGATGTGCAGAAATACTGACTTACCATTGATTCAGTGGCTTTGCTCTAGTTAGGACTAACAGTTGGATACAGGTTGTGTCTGTTCACTTTGTTTCTTGAACATCTCACACACAGACTCTCTCTGGAGTATTGTACAAAATAGAACAGAGTCAGGTGCAGTAGAATTCACATCCAGTTAAATATACCAGCATGGATTAAGCAGTGTAACAAACACAAACTGACTTAGTGCTACAAAATACATTGTAGATTACAAAAGTTAAAATTGCCAACAAGAGTTAAAGTCAGAATGATGGAACTAGACTGAGGATCTTTAAGAATTTCAGACAGAATATTTTTTTTCCAATTAATTAATATCTCATGTTTCTCCCAGCAGGTTATTCAAGGCAACGTACAACCTTCCAAAACCAGAATATGACTAAAAATCTTTAAGTACAGAAGCTGAAGCACAGTTAAACCAAATTTCTAAAAATTTAGCTAGGTGTGTTAAAAACAAGTAGTATAGAAAAAGTGAAATGGCAATAGGCTTTGAATAGTCATGTTTTCTAACAGTATAATATTACTGCACTTATCAAAAGGGTAGGTTTGTAAAATAATTCTCATATATACCATGGGGATGAATATGTTAGGAAAGATTTGATATACTTTATTTCAGGTGTTTTTTCTAGCTATGTTGAACCAGTCCTTTATGAAAAGCACTCATCAGGAGTCCCATTTGATGGTTTCTTAACACTATCCCAGAACTCAGCGGAGAAATTATGGGTGGCTCAGGATTACTAGGGTAGGAAGTAAACTGTATTGTATTGAGTGGCATATGTTTTATAGTAAACATGTTTAAGATTACACTTGAAAGATAGTTTCTTTGTAAGTATTCTGTTTTATGTGGTTTGTGAATAGTAGGCTATGATCTAAATTCATTTGCTATAGTACACTTATTAAAATGTTGGTCTTTGTTGTTGTGTGCCTTCAAGTAGTTTCCAACTTATGGTGACCCTAAGGTGAAGCTATCATGGGGCTTTCTTGGTGAGATTTGTTCAGAGTGGGTTTACCCTTGGCTTCCTTCCTCTGACACTTCCCCAAGATCACCCAGTGGATCTCCACAGCCCTGGTCGCAAACCACTGCACCACACTGGTTCTCAAGTGTTGGTCTTACCAATCAGTAATTGATTCAATGGGTCCTATCTAGCAAAGACTAGCTATTGGATTTAGGCTTGTACTATAATCTTGTATCCATTTACCTGGCTGGGAGATTCTGAGAGCTGTAGTCCAAAAACCTAACACTGTCAAACTCCTATATGGAGTCTTTCCACCTGCAGGAATATTCAGCACAGGGAAATTGCCATGCTTCTGGTTTTCTTACCTAGGTCAAATTATGAGAATTGAAAGATTTCAAATATATGTTGTGCTAAATTAGTTAGCTAGTATCCATCTCAGATAGGAAGCTGTTAGACATTCTTCTCTGAGGACTGCAAGAATGTTAGTATTGACTGCCTCTCTGCTGGGCTGCTTTGTGCCTATAGGTGCAGCTTCTCAGTTTAACCTACAAGGTGCTATTCACTTGACTTTCACTAATTCTGCTATTGCAGCACAAAGAGATCAGGCCAAACAGTGAAGCAGGGTTTTTTTGATCAGTAACTATTTTTCTTCAGGAGTTCAAGATGGGAACCAGGCTAAAGAAAAACATATCGAGCAACCAGTGGCAGCTGGTAGTTTTTACATGTCGGTGGAGGTGTGGGGGGGTCTAGTCTCAGGTACAACCCAAACTTTAAAGAAGCTGTCCTAGGTGTTGAATGCTATCCCCAAACTAGCTGTAGCACCTTGGATAGTTCCTTTCAAGATTGGATTAAAACTCAGAAGAGTTTCGCCACCCTGCTAATACAGAAGCCACCTGTCTCCACTGTCAGCTACTATAGCGGCTTAATTAGATTACTATATGAGGAGGTCTGTGCTTGATTTTCTGATGCAACAGACACTCATTTTCTCATAACAAGTTTTAAAAAGGCCTTTGGTTATGGCTGCTTTCTGAAGTATAAGTACCTGTGAATATTTCTTGATTAGCAAGACCTTATGAGAGACAGTTTGGATCAGTGGTAGCACACATGATTTAATTGCAAGATGCCCTAGCTGCAATTACCAACATTTCCAGTTAAAAGCTCTGTGGTAGCAGGGCAGGAGAAGACTACAAAGAGTAGCCTTCACTAAGAGAAGACAGTAGTAGCATCAATGAACTTACAATCTGACAGCTTCCTATCCATTCATGCCTAAAACCAAAAGTAAAGGGTGCCAAGAACCTACCGCCCAGTCAAAGACTGACCTAAAGTGGGCTGCAGTAGTAACACTGCTGTTCTACAAATATATGGGATAATAATTAAGAGGCAAGTTCCCAAAACACATGTTTGAGCGAACAGTGGGTCTTGGATCAGAAAATGTTGAAGACTACAGAGCTGAGCAAACTTTTTGCAAGGTAAAAAGAAAGCCAGTTGCAGATTCTTTTTAGTACAGGGATGGTCCTGACGGAATGTTGTCAGAATTACAGACCTGCCAATGTTATAGACAGAGTTTTTAATAGTTAATTTTTTGGGACTGCAGCTCCCAGAACCTCCCAGCCAGCATGCCCAGTACCCAGCAATTAAACTGATTGGGGCATTTTGAGAGATGTAGTGAACAAGTAACTTTTCCAAGCTCTGGCTAAAATTTCTCACTAATTCTTGCTTCTACCAAACAATCATTGCTCTTCCATTTCCTCAATGTCTAGATTCTCTGTCAGGAATGTCACTTCAGTCTTCTCCCTCTACCCTGATCTCACTCCTTGGAATTCCTTTGCCTCCCCACTTCCTTGTCCATGCTGATTTTTTCTTTTCCAATTCTCCATCCTTCAATGTACACGATTTCACCATAAGACAAGTTTTACAGACTGGCAGTGTGGTTGACTGTCTGCCAGGATGCTGACTTGTGATCTGTGGGTGCTCCATGTCTACTGTGCAGCACAAGTGGGGCTGATATCCTTACTGTGCAGCAAATGAGCTGATCTAATTTCTCATCACATCTTTCCAGACTTTTATGGTTTGTGTTTGGCCATGGATCAGTACTAAACCAGTGTTGTGGGGGGTCTGCTGTCTTTTACTAATAAACAAATACCTTTTCCTTACCTTTTGATTCAATACTTACTGCAGATGAATCTGTAATAGTTGCAAAGTATTTTGCATTTTTTCCGTCTGTCTATTTCGTTAGCTATATCTGATACTTTTCCTTCAGAAACAGGCCAAAAAAAATATTTTTTAAAAAAAAGCATGCTTCCCCGCTTATTCTTCCTGTTGCCTTTTACAATAGTGAAAATTCTTGCTTGTAACTGAAATCATTACTCTTATGTCTTAGGTGGGGGTTCCAATCCATTCCAGCACTTGGAAAAAAGTGCAGTGCTGCAAGAAGTAAGTGCTTTCATTATTCCAGTCCTTCACTTTCCCTGCCCCAAAAGAATGCCATTTGACTTATTCCTGACTTCTCTTTCTCTACTCCTAGGCTCGAGTGTTCAATGAGACACCTGTAAACCCTCGGAAATGTGCTCATATCCTCACCAAGATTTTGTATCTCATAAACCAGGTAGTTTGGAGATGCTTTTTTTACATTTATAATGACTTTGTCCTAAAGGTGAAGCCCAAAATGGTCTGCTCATCAAGGGAAGTGAATGTGACTGACATAAGACTGCATAAAGGAATGGCTGTCCTAAGTGTGTATCAGCAGCAGATAGTAGCTTGGGAGCTGCTAATGTTTTTCTCCTGCCCTTGCCCGCCTGGGCTTCTAGTGAAGGAGGCAGCAGCTGCCCCTGGGCTGTCTGGTGAAGGAGGAAGCAGCTGTATGTTGGCATCAAAGAGCTCCCACTGGCCTGAAGAGGTTCTGAAACTGACTCTTCACGGAGGACTAACTGGTCCTTGCTGATCTTTTCTCTCAACTAATGTATACTTACTCTGTTCACTCTGTTGCTTAAAGGGAGAGCTTTTGGGAATGTGGATCAGCATTAGTTGCTGTGCTTTCTACAGTGATACTAAATGTGGTTTATTCAATCTTCAGGTGCAGCAACCAGCAAATGTTGATTTTTGTTCCCATTTCAGGGAGAGCATCTGAGTGTGATGGAAGCCACTGAATCCTTCTTTGCAATGACGAAGCTGTTCCAGTCCAATGATGTAAGCCCTCTGCTTGTGTACCTTGCATCTAGGCTGGGGAATTCTTGGGGTTATAATCCAAACAAGTAACTTTTCCAAGTTTTGGGTCAGCAAAATGTTTTGCCTGAAGACTATTTTGGCAGATTTGAGTATGGAAGGTCAAAACACAATGCCCTACTCCCGAAATGTCTGATTGACACTTCTCTTTCATCCTCTGAAAATATGCCCCATTTCTGTATTATCAAAAACAAAAAGAAGGGTTCTCAGCATAAAACAATCTGCAAACATCACAGTAGGATATCACTGAATGTGGTAATTAAATGGAAGTAATATCCACAGCCAGTACAAAAAGAAAATTATAAAGAATGTCAAAATTTCACAATACAGTAAGTTCCCTTGTGTCCATTGCACCAGTATCCACAGTTTCACTTACCCAAAATCTGCTCCAGCACCATGTCTGCCACTGCCAGCCAGGGTCCTTGCTCTGTGCAGCTACCCCCCATCCCATGCTTCTCTTGACCAAGGAAAAAGTCTTCATCCTTCCCTGGCCAAGAGAGGTACACCAGAAGCAATTTCTTGGCCAGATTGTTGTTGCTTTCAGCAACAGCTGAGTAGAGTCATTCATCTCTTTCAGCCAAGGAAGGAGACAGGCTTCCCTTCCTCAGCCAAAGGATGCACAAAGTTCCACATAGCTGGGCCTTCCACCAGATTTGGTGAGCTTCCTTCCCTTGCTGCCTTTCCTAGTGTGGGGCACCAAGTGTCAAAATACAGCGTTTGGTATTATCTGCATTTTTCACCATGTGTGTTAAGTCTGGGAACCATGCGTATGGGGAACCTACTCTGTACACCAAGAAGAAAAGCATAGATGAAACGTAAGAACATAAGCTATTGCAAAAAATCAAGATGCGTAGAACAGTACCAAATAAATAAATAAATAAATAAATAAATCACTACATAAAAAGCTCAATTTGTCTTTTCCGTATTGATTATAAATGTTGCTTTCATTTAATTTCATTACCACATTTTATTATAGCCTACTGTTATTGTTCTGAGATTGTTTTTGTATCCATTACAGGTTTTTTTCTTTATTATCAGTCAGTTGCAGGCTCCAAGGTATGATGAAGATGCTCCAACAGTAGAATGTGTGGTATTAGACCACTGATTTTTCAGCAGTAATGGCAACCTTGTGTGTCAACAGTATTTGTGCATCTAAACGCTCTTGTTCCTTGTTCTTCATGGCAGCCCATCCTCCGCAGAATGTGTTACCTCACCATCAAAGAGATGTCCAGCCTCTCTGAGGATGTCATCATAGTGACTAGCAGGTGATTCCTTCCTGAGGTTTTTTTTTTCCTCGATTGGCTGCTTCTTTTTTTTTTTTTTTGGTTGTACAGAATAGGTTTCTTCTAGTGAGATCCTCTTAATCTTGCAGGGAGACATGGGATGGATCTGTCAGTTCTGCTTTTTCTCACATTCATTGTTCTATAGTCTCAAACTCTTTCTGTAGAAATTATAAAGAAGCTTGCAAACTTTGGAAAGTTCTTATTTTAAAAAGAAAAGAAAGGTAATAAAATTCTCCATGGTCTACACTAGCCAAATTCAGCTGGAGCACATGCTTCCATTGTGAAAAGGATCCAATTGAACCTGCCCTCCGTGTAGCTGTTAAAGATAAGGAGCCTGTCCAAACAAAAGAGCTGACAGATCTGCTTTAGTATCAGAAAAATGACAAAATACACAGATTCAAAACTAGGTTTTGAAAAGCTAAGTATTCAGAGCCCTGCTCATAGATCAGTGCATCCACAGAATTATACAGTTGGAAGAGACCACAATGGCCATCGAGTCCAACCCCCTGCCATGCGGGAACACACACTCAAAGCACCCCCAGCCAATGGCCATCCAGCCTCTGTTTAAAAACCTCCTGAAAAGCCTCCATCAGCTTCTCTTTTCCTGCATTTATATATATTTTTAATGATTTAGAATTCTTTCCATTCAAGTTACAAAGGCATTTTTGAATGTTATAAAGCTCTTATTAGAAAAAAACAACAACACCAGACCAAGCAGATTTCTCATTCAGTCCATTTGCTCAGTTAACAGCAATGACTGGCATTCTGTGTTGCAGTCACAGACTCATAACCCAGAGTTCTGGATCCATAACTGCTCCATATTCACTAACACTACGTACCCCATGATTATGGCACTCTTGCCACAACTGCAAAAGCCTTCACAAGCCCACTTTACCAGGCAGCAGCCTCACCAAGAGATGGAGGCCCATTCGGGTTCCAACTTCGGCACAAGGAGGATGGTGTTTCCACTTCCCTTCCACCAGTGAGCAAGGCTGCAGCAATCAGAAGCAGAACTGTTGTAATGCCTTGTCACAACCTCACTCATTGCTGGAAAAGGAGGTGGAAACATCATGTTCCTCGTGCCTCCAGTTGCCCCCTGAACAAACCTACATCTCTCTGTGTGGCTGCTGCCTGGTGAAGTAAGTTTGCAGGGAGGAGGATCAAGCCAGGAGAAGTTAATTACCTACACATAATAACTGAGTAGGCAATGTAGAATGTGAGCTAATATGTGTAGGAAATGGGGATGCTGTATCATTGGTCAGAAGAAATTCTCCTTTTGCACAAGGCTGCTGAAATACAGCTGCTGAAAGCCTAACAGCCTCTCAGGGTCTGTTGTTGTTGTTACCTACTTTATTTAAGTGCTGCCTTTCCCCAAAAACTGGGTCTCAAGGCAGCTTACAAATCAAAATTGCAAAATAGTTAAAAACGTACAGAACATCAACATTAAAACAGAATGAAACTCAAACATGTTCTGTATAGCAAAGGAACCAAGACAAATAAACAAATAATTACATTTTTTTCTTCATTACATCTCTTACCAGTCTGAAAAAGGATCAATCAATTTTACTCAGTGAGTTTTTCAAAGTATGTGTCTATTTTATGAAGGGATGATAAGATGCTATTTAATACATTGAATAAACATGGAAAAGGAAGAGCATGTTAGCCCCTGCGATGTCATTTCTGTTGCCTTCTACATGTGGAGGGTGGCAGTCTGAAGAGGAGAGCAAAGGGTCTCCAGAGCAGCCCCCTCCATCCATAGAGACCAATGGAACTGACAGTAGAAGGGGCAAGACTAGCATACTGTTTCAGCTCATGTGTTCATTCAGCATGTTAAAATAACATTTAGCTTAATATTTTGAACAAATATGAACTGTTACACTGTGAAGCTGTGTAGGCCAACTCTTGAACAGTAGTTGTGGGAGGTATAAGAAAAATGTCTTTTGCTTCTTCAATATCTGCTGTGTTCATATCTATCTATATACACTCAGAGAGTGAAATCCACCGTGAAAGCAGTATTAGTATATTTCCCTTAATGTAGAGAAGATGCTTAGTTTACCTTGGAAATCTTGCTGCTATTGTTTGTTTGTTTTTGAAAGGTGGTGGGATAAATGTGCAATACTAAATTCTCATTCCCATTGTTTTTATCTAGTTTAACCAAAGATATGACTGGAAAGGATGACAATTATCGAGGCCCTGCTGTCCGAGCCCTTTGCCAGATAACAGATGTAAGTATCCACTGCTTCCATCTGGCTGAATCTCTTTCTTACTGCAGTCCTGGTTGTTTTTTCTGCACCCTTTCCAACTTTTCTTTAAGTACTATTTTGTTGGAGCTTAACAAAAACAAATGTACGTCACATTCAAACAAAACATTTCTCATAAAACTAGAGTTAGACTGTAAACTAGACCCTCTAGAACAAATGTTGATCTGCTATAGACTTGTATGAAGTTGCATCCATATCAGTAATAAACAAGGATCACATATTTATAAAGAAAGAGTGGTTTCCAGTATACTTTGTGCCAGGTGAGCTATTTTACAAACTTCATTTTCCAGGTTCTGTTTAACCATTTTCTGATTGTTTTGTAGAGTCTTCCCAATGTACCAAGATTTCCATTCTGTTGGCTACCAGAAGCTACTTAAAGAGAGATTTATGTAGTATGTGTTCATTACCATCCTCAAAAATAGATAGCATTAGAAGTGGCTTTCTATTATGAATAGGAATTAGGATTTGGGGATAGTATGTGCAACATTTGATTCCAGAATTTAGAAACCAATCAATATATGAATAAGGGTAATTTAGTGTACCTACCCCAGCTTTTTGATACTATTTCATGACACTAAAGGATCTTGAGAGGAGTGATGCGCCACCTCTGGAATATGTATATTTAACTCAGATTTCCAGACCAACCTTAATCTTTTGGGGGAAGCCATGTTTTTCCTCAGTTCACCCACTATTTGTAAGGAATGCCAACTTTTCAGTTACGTTTACTGGCTGAATGTAAAGATATTCATACAAAGTAAAGGAATGCAGGCTACTTTTTCTTTTTCTTTTTTTTTTTTTGACAAATAGAAAGTTAGCAAATGACAACATCTGCCATTTTTAAAGCCTTGTTATTGGCAGATTTTGCAGTTTTCTCTCTGATGTAGCTTGATCAGCTTATACTTACAATGATCTCTCTATTCTTTCTGTCACACTGCCATATGTATGCAACCTTCTCATCTATATACTCCCTTTCTTTGATTTGATTTCTTTATTCTTATTTGACTTTCCTTCTTTTCCCCTTTCCATTGCTCCTGGCTTGATTGATCCTTTTTTTTTTCTTTGCTCCTTCCCAGAAGTTCTGCCAGGTTTCTTCTCTCTAAAATTATCTCTCTTGTTTTGTCTTCTCTGCAGACTACAATGCTGCAGGCCATTGAGCGTTACATGAAGCAGGCAATTGTTGACAAAGTGCCCAGTGTCTCCAGTTCAGCCCTTGTGTCATCTTTGGTGCGTAAGCCCACAGAGTGTCGCTGTGATAAGCCATATGTCCATATTAGGAGATGAGTAGCACATTGGCCACTCATCTATAATAACAGTATACACTTTTTTTAAATGAAAAACTTAATAGTTATGGCTGAAGATCATATTCAGAGATCACAGAAAGAAGGAAACACCCTGGGTCCCAAGGTGGGCCATTGTTCCATTTTTTGGAAGATTGTGCAGTATAGCCACAAAGAGATGGGGATGACACAGTGACACTGATGTATTCCAGTTAGTGGTCTATGAAATATTTGGTCCATCAAGTTCTTTTCAGAGCTGGTAAAAGTTATGTTGTTGGACTGCAAGTCTCAGAATCTTCCAGCTAACTGCTGGAAATTGTCCAACAAAGTAAAATTTACAGGCTCTAGTTTTTTAAAATGGATTTACCAAAAATTCTGTACCCCCTGGGCTGAACACTAGAGCAGGATCCAATTTGCATTTGGAAAACTGTATGTTTCCAAACTTGTAATATATACCATGAAAGAAAAAAATGTATTTCTCACAACAAGCACACAAATATTTTGTAGTCAGTGGAGGCATTTGACTGTGAATGCATCTATTTGAAAAAAATGCACAAAAATACAGAAGACCTTTTTCCCATCAAAAATAAAATCTGCATGGAATGGATATGAAGGTGGAAAAAGGAGGGTGGCAAAAAGACTTTGACAATTCTGTCCATTCCTGATTGTAGTACAATTCACAGAACAATGCTTGTTCTAAACCTTTCTGGGCATAATCTTTGCCTCACCTGGAATGACTCTTGCTTGACTTACAATGGCCTATTCCTGATGTGTCCCCCTGGTTGTCTTGTTTCACAGCACCTTCTGAAGACCAGTTTTGATGTGGTAAAACGTTGGGTGAATGAAGCCCAAGAAGCAGCTTCAAGTGACAATGTCATGGTCCAAGTAAGAATCTTAAGGTCACATTGTATTTACGATGGCACTAGGTTTTAGTTGTGTCTCTGTGTAGTAAAGATACCAATGTAATGTTAACCCCATTTCTTCCTTTGCTTGCTCCTTCCAGTATCATGCTCTTGGCTTGCTGTATCACGTGCGCAAGAATGACCGTTTGGCTGTCAACAAAATGCTGAACAAATTCATGCGCCATGGCTTGAAGTCTCCCTTTGCCTATTGTATGATGATCCGGGTAGCCAGCAAACTCCTAGAAGAAGAGGCAGGAGGGTGAGAACACTTCTACATCTCAGAACATAATTCTGTGGACTGGACACCAGGGAAAGGACTGTTGGGGGTGGGGGGTGGGCAATGGAGACTCTGAAGTTGGGTGAGGGTGTGCAACCATGTGTGTGAATGTTCCACGACCATAGAAAGGTTGCTGGTGGAACATCAGAATCACCTCAGACGCAAGACACTTCTCAAAAAAGTCAATTCCTTCTTTCCTTGGCAGCTCATCAATTTCTAAATCATATAGTTGGCATTCATGACCCTGACCCTCCTTCTCTTTTACTGTCCTAGCCGTGATAGTCCCTTGTTTGATTTCATTGAGAGCTGCCTGAGGAACAAGCATGAGATGGTGGTCTATGAAGCTGCCTCTGCCATTGTTAACCTGCCTGGCTGCACAGCCAAAGAGCTAGCGCCTGCTGTGTCTGGTAATTCCTTTGCTTTTTCATGCTTTAATTCAGGGTGGGAGTCATGCAGCCCTCCAGATGTTGGAGAATGGCAACTTACAGAAATCCTAAGCAATATACCCAGTGATGAGGAATGCGGGGAGATGCAGTCTAATAACATTGGAGGGCTGCATGAGTCCCACACATAGCATAATTGTTGGGGCTCACTGGTTTACTTGATGGCTGCTAGTTGGGTTTACTGATGGTAATATTAGAAGGCTTTCTGTCGAAAGGAGGTGTTCCTGTGCTGTGTTCATTGCAAGGTTGCCAAGTGTTTTGAAGTCTTACTACATATTCTGGAACAGGCCTGTACTGCAGAGCAGTATTCAGTGGAGTGATATGTAGACATTTTGCTTGAGATGGTAGATTCAAGTTCTGGGGAAGAGTAGATACATGTAGTAAGAATGCCCCTGCCTAGTGATCACAGCAAAAAGGAATGGTATTTTAAAAGGAAGAAGGATCCAGTTTAAGTAGTCAAAGAGGAGAGAGGCTTCAGTGAGAGGTCAGCAAGGAGCAGAAGTCTTGTACAAATGCTCTGTTTCTAAAACTCTTTCTCCCTATTCTGCCCCTCCCATTCCTACTCATGTCTCCATTGGGCTTTCACATCTCTATGAAGGAGATGAAACTGGTGGAAAAACTGATGATCATAGAATCATGGAGTTGGAAGAGACCAGAATGGCCATCGAATCCAACTCCTTGCTATGCAGGAATGTTTTACTGACTCCAGCTGAAAGTTTAGAGCAGGGATGGGGAACATGTGAGGCTTCCAATCTTGCTGTACTGCAAATCCCATCATCCCTCACCATTGCTAAGCCTAGGGATGATGAAAGATGGATTTCAATAACATTTAGAGGGCATGTTCCCTCTTCTATAGCCTAGAGGCTAATGGGAAGAACAGTGCATAAACTAAGGCTATATACTGCCTGGATATGCAATATGTTGCAGACAATATAGAAATATTTTAAAATAAAACTAGGTTTCTCCAGTACCTTCCTTTTCATTCAGGCTGTTAAAGTGAATCTGAATTGTTTCAGCATTGCCAGGTATTAGCTCTGTTCCTAACAAAACTGACCTTTTCTACAGTGTTGCAGTTGCTCTGCAGTTCACCCAAAGCCGCCCTTCGTTATGCAGCCGTTCGAACTCTCAACAAGGTAAGAAGCATCTGTGAAGTTTGGACTGATTTGGTTGGCCTACTTGGTGGGGTATAATGTGTGCCACTGACTCAGCCTTGGAATGCCAAGGCACTGGTGGCTTAGGCCCTTTCTGTACTACACTGTTATAGTGCTATTATTCCACTTTCAACATCCTGTGGAATTCTGGGGTTTGTAGTCTACTGAGGCCAAAGAGCTCTCTGGCTGAGAATTCTAAAGGCCCCCTCCTAAACTGCAAACCCCAGGATTCCATAGGAGGTTGGAAGTAGAATAATAGCACTATAACAGTGTAGTGCGGAAAGGCCCTTAGTCTTTCTCCTCCAGGTGCTTAGACCTACAGTCTCATCAGCTATATTCAAGACAGGTAATGACAAGGCACTGTGGCTTCCTGGTACTTTGAAAATGGTATTTAAATGTTTTTTTCTGGGAGGGAGCCACTAGCTTGCATCAGAATCTTAGAGGTATCTGTGACCAAAAAAGGTTAAGAGCTAGGAAATGTCTTGGAGCCTGTGAGGCTGAGGGAGGTTCTAGACAAAGCTCTCACTGCCCACTCACCTTGTTTAGTTCACAGATTTTTATGGGGGCTTCAGATAGCAATTTCAGCTTATAAGACACCAGCATTTTCTGCCTCCACATTCTCGAGGCACACAGCCCCAGTGAAAGTGGGAAAACTGTGAATATCTATAGCCCCTCCGCAAACCATATTTAACACACACAAAAAGGTGCAGTCTGTAGATTCAGCACACCATGGATTCAAACGTACAGTACACAATACATTTGAATCCGTGGCAGGGAGCACGCCAGCTGCCTGGTTCTGTCTTTGAGACAGTGGGGTTTCTTCAGAAGGCAAAAGCTGGCAGGATTTGCTGCTGCCTCTGCTACAGCCCTATGTCATTTTTAATAGGGACTTACAAGCTTCTCCTTCCATTTGCAGTCTCTCTCAATCTCACAAGGCTTGCAGAGGGACTGCAAACACAAGGCGAGACTTACAAGTCCCTGTTAAAAATGGTGTAGGGCAGCAGTGGAAGCAGTTGCAAATAATCCACGATTAAAAAAAAAGTTTGTTGAAGAGGAGATAAATGTCATTCTGCTAGTAATGCTAGGGGATGGCTGTCAGTCTGGAAGCATCTCAGCTCTGAGGGCATCATTTAGGGAGCCAAGAATGAGCATAAGGCCCATGAGCTACTCTCTTTGCATGTTGGTTTTGGCACAGGAATCTGGTTGATTTAAGGTACTGTTCCTTGTTGCATCTGAGAAATGGAACTGCACTTCTAAAGTTGGTTTAATAACCAGGATCAAATGGTGGTTAAAGCTCCTGGCTTGTTATGGATATTAAACCACAGCTCTCTCTTTCAGAGAGAGAGATACTTTGTTTTAAAAAGATCATAACTGAAGAATTGAAACCACCATCTGAGAGGAGCACAGAGGCCTGACATATTCCTAACAAGCCATAATTTTGTAAACTAGGAATACTGCATCTGGCATGATCCATTGTGCAGAAATTGTGAAACAGTCCAGAGTCTGGAGAAGTTACCATGGCCTGGGACATTCTGGGAACTGTAGTTCAAAAAAGTAACGTTTCCGAGCTTTGCCCCAGCCATACAAGTGGTGCTGGTCATGGTGGTGAGGATGTTGATGATGATAGATATCCAGGCTTGTATGAAGTAGATTATTTTGTTTCTGTTCACAAGGTTGCTATGAAGCATCCATCTGCTGTGACTGCATGTAACCTTGACCTGGAGAACCTAGTGACAGACTCCAACCGCAGCATCGCGACCCTTGCCATCACAACTCTCTTGAAAACTGGCAGCGAGAGCAGCATTGACCGGCTCATGAAGCAGATCTCCACCTTCATGTCGGAAATCTCAGATGAGTTCAAGGTATGGAAAGAACCCACATGATTTAAACAGGAGTGGGAGTGTTCATGTGAGATAGAAGTCCAGCTGTTCAAACTGCTTGTTCTCCTCCCAAATTCTGTATGCCAGGTTGTGGTGGTTCAGGCTATCAGTGCCCTCTGTCAGAAGTATCCACGCAAGCATGCAGTCCTCATGAACTTCCTCTTCACCATGCTTCGAGAAGAGGTAAGCATAACTGTTTGGAGTGTTGTCATTGTTCTTGACTTGAAGTATGGTTTGTTCTAAGATCTTTACAATGTGAATTTTCAAACTGTAGGAAAGAAAAGTAGGTTTAATGCTGCAGCAGTCTACATTTCCAAGTCTGACCATTAAAGCTACTTGAATACATGGTTGTCAATACCAGCCAAACCTGGCTTCCATTTCCTGCAGAAAAATAATGTTGCTGCTTATGCCATACATACTTTTTATACCAAATACAGTGAGTTCTTATGCAGTCTCCATCAGCCATGCCAACTAGGGAAGATGGGAGTTATAATCAAGCACATTTGGAGGGTACCAAATTGGGAGGGGCTGGTACATAATGTATATTGAAGACCCTTTCCCCCAGGATATTTCTTGGTATGTGTTTTGTTCTAAAATTGCTTCTATAATTCTATATTCAGAACATCTTTCACTAAAATGGAGCACTCTGTGAGTGTTAGATTACAATTCCCATCATCCTCTGCCCGCAATACATTGGGATAAGCTGTTAGAGACACCTTCACTTCAGAATTTGAGCTTGTTGCACAAAGTTTTAACACCCATTATATGTTGAACACCAATCTTAAGAAAACCTTGTGAGGATTCTTAGACCCATTCTGCTATGCAGCTTGAGGTCTAGACTCAATATGCAACAACAGACCCCTGGCACCTATGAAGAAATGAAGTCTACTCAAGAAATATAAAAAGTTACTTTTGGAATTATAACTCCCGGAATCCTCCGGATAGCTAAACATGATGGCTTGGGGCTTTAGTCTGTTTGATTTCCTCTGTCTCTGACATCCTCTGTGACACAGACATGTGCTTCCTGCCAGTTGGTGGCTGTCCCAAAAAAGTCTACTCTCATGAATTTTATCACCAACCCAAAAAGCATCAGTCTTTTCCTTTTTGGCACAGTGAAGTAATGCTTGCAGTCAATCCTTGATTCCTCTTGACCATTCTTATAGGCAGCTCACAAACAGACATTGGTTATTTTTTCCAGAACTTTCCTGAGATTTTCTCTTTCTTCTCAAATGTTATGATGCAACATCTGTCTTTCTATCTTATCCAGCCTTCACTGATTTTTACCTATCACTATGCTTTTGTGTAGCAAGAAAGGCCTTTGATCTGGTAATATTAAGCTTATATAGGCAGAATTATCTTGCCACCTACACAAAATCTGGTGGAACAGAACATTTCATTTTCATCAGGAGAATCTCATTCTGGTATATTCCAGTTTCAAAGTTCCTCCCACACAAGCTTGTACCTGACAGCTCCAGGGCAGAAATCCAAAAGGCCTACAACATCAAATATGGGTAAAGTTTTAAAAAGGTATACTTCATTGCAGCAGTTGGAGTAGTTACCTCTCTCTCTCACACACACACACACACGCACACACACGCACAGAGGTCACAGTTAAAAACAGAGCAATTGTCTTTTATTTAGCTTTCCTACTGACCTGTTTGCATTGCTACCCAGGGAGGCTTTGAGTATAAAAGAGCCATTGTTGAATGTATCATCGGGATCATTGAAGAGAACTCGGAGAGCAAAGAAACTGGCCTGTCCCACCTGTGCGAGTTCATAGAGGACTGCGAATTCACTGTCCTGGCTACCCGCATTCTCCACTTGCTGGGCCAAGAAGGGCCTAAGACAAACAACCCTTCAAAATACATCCGTTTCATTTACAACAGAGTTGTTTTGGAACATGAAGAAGTCCGGGCAGGTACGTCCACTGGAAAGATGTCTGTGACAGGAACAGAAAAAGCTCTCTTAATCAGAGTCAAATTATGGGTCAGAGTGGCTTGGATGTTATGGCAACTGGCAATATCTCTCTAGGGTTTGGGGCAGGGCTTTCTCCAGGCTTATCTGGAGATGCCAGAGATGAAACCTGGAATGTTTGGCATGAAAAGCAAGTAATTTACCACTGAGCTGTAGCCTCTTGCCTGGATGCTCTTTACCATAATTGAATTTTTCTGACTAAAATTCAGATAGAGCACAAGATAGCCATTCACTTGAAACCAGGGTTCAGATTTTAAAACTGGAACTTTGCTTGATTGCTCCAGATGTTGTTGGAGTACAACTATAACAGTTTGTTCCAATTGGCCATGCTAACTGGAGCTACTGAGAGTTGAAATCTAACAAACTCTGGGGACCAAGATTAGGATCCACTAGCCTTCCACAACTAGATGGCTACTAGGTATTTTGGATTGGGGCTCATATCTCTCCTAGCCTGCCTGGCATACAACTAGGGATGGTGGAGGTTACAGCTCAAAATAGCTAGAGGGTGCCAGATTGGGGAAAACTGTTCTAAAAATATTTATCAATTGTTTATTAGCTACATTTATATCGAATAAGTTATGGGTAAAATTTATTATGGCAGACAGCCAGCAGAATAAAAAAAAGTAAATATTACATTACATTTTCACACATATATTACATACAATTAAAAGCAGAATAATAACAGTAATAGTAGAAAGAGAAATTTGAGAAGTCCATTAACAAAGTTTGAGTTTGAGAAGTCCATTAACAAAATACTTAACAACATTGCTTTTCCAGACATCTACAACAATTTATGGTTGCTGCACAAAAGCTAGCAGCTTAGCTGTAACCTGGACTTTTAGATCTGACAAAAGATATTCTAAATAAAACTTATCCCACCTACCTGAAATTTTTTGTATGAGTAGGGTTGTGAAAGAAATTCGAAGATCTTGGTAGAAGGTACAGTGAAGTAACACATGGCTCACTGTCTCTACTTCTTCCAGCCCATATCTGATTTCTCTTCAGATTGTATAAATCTTTCGCCTTTTACTACTTTTATATCTAGCCTTTCCTTTAGTGAGTTCAAGGCAATACACACGGCTTTCCTTCTCAACCAGGCTAAGAGAAGGTGAGCCCACTGGCTCGGTGGGGAATAGATCTTTCCTCTAACACCAACCACTGTACCTAACTGGCTCTCATTCTCAAGATCTTGGGCTGCAAGGGAGGGTTACAAATGTGTGTATAAGTGCCTTCAAGTCCCCTGTTGACTTGTGACCCCATGAATTTCACAGGGTTTTCTTAAGCAAATTCCTTCCTCTGAAATACAGCCCATAGCACCTGGTATTTGTTGGCAGTCTCCTATCCAAGTATTAACCATGGCTGACTCAGTTTAGCTTCCAAGATCAGATAGGATCTGGTGCCTTTAGGATACTTAGGCCCTGGGTTACAAATACTTCAATAGAATACCACTCCTTTCACATTTAGGCAATCACCAGAATCTATTTAGTCCCAGAACAATTCTGAGAGTTTTTTCCTGATTCATACTTTTCTGTAAAAACTTCCTATATAAATAGCCAAATAAATTATAAAAACAAAAGGAAGAAAGAAAAGGTGAGCCAATTTTCCTCCCTTGTGGGGGAGACTGCCAAAAAATTCAGTTTTCCATTGTACAGGTGAGCTTTCACTGTGGAAGCCTCTGATACAGCCAAGCAAATTTGGGAAGGATACACCATGAGAATTACTCCAACTGCCAATAGCAACTGCTGTATATTGTTGCCCCAACTGTTTTTGTTCTTTATTTTGGGAAATAGGCGTACTTCTGTTAACTTGATAAATTTTTTTAAAAAATGTAAACCCCAAATAACAACTGGGAGTGGCCAGAAATTCACTTCTGGCCTCTAACAAAGGTTATTTTTTGCAGGAGGACCCCATAACCTATTTGTAAAAGGTGAATTGCCTCTCCTGGAGCTTATCTTTCTTTGTGGCTGGGAAAAAGGTGGTCTGGAGAATTTAAAGGAACTGAAGTCTTCAAAAAACAATTGGGGAAGGTGTATGTGGTCCCAGAGTCATACTTTGACTGCTCCACTCTAAAGATCTTTCCAGATAAGACCATCTCACTGATCACCTTCCTTTCCTGTTTTGCATTTGTTTGCAGGTGCTGTGAGTGCTCTTGCCAAATTTGGTGCTCAGAATGAAGAGATGCTACCCAGCATCCTTGTGTTGCTGAGAAGGTGAGTTATGAGTAGATTGCTTGATGGTGTAGCATAGTTCTGGAGAGCCAGCAGAAACCTTTGGGTAACAGTGTTTCTTCAGACCTGGACAGATTAGAGAGCTGGGCCATGGCTAACAAAATGAAATTCAACAGAGAGAAGTGTAAGGTCCTACACTTAGGTAGAAAAAATGGAATACAGAAATATAGGATGGGGGACAGGTGGCTGGATAGCAGTATGTGCGAAAGGAATCTAGGAGTCTTAATAGATCACAAGCTGAACATGAGTCAGCAGTGTGATGCGGCAACCAAGAAAGCCAATGCAATTCTCGGCTGCATCAATAGGAGTATGGTGTCTAGATCAAGGGAGGTACTGGTACCACTCTACTTTGCTTTGGTTAGACCTCATCTTCAATACTGTGTCCAGTTCTGGGCACCCCAATTCACAAAGGATATGGTCAAGCTGGAGCAAGTCCAGAGGAGGGCGACCAAAATGGTGAGGGGCCTGGAAGCCATGCCCTATGAGGATAGTCTTAGAGAGCTGGGGATGTTTAGTCTGCAGAAGAGAAGGTTAAGAAGGGACATGATAGCCATGTTTAAATATCTGAAGGGATGCCATATAGAGGGAGAAGGCTTGTTTACCGCTGCTCCAGAGACCAGGACAAGGAGCAATGGATTCAAGCTGCAGGAAAGGAGATTCCACCTGAACCTCAGGAAGACCTTCCTGACAGTCAGGGCTGTCTGGCAGTGGAATACGCCGCCTCGGAGTGTAGTGGAGTCTCCTTCCTTGGAGGTTTTTAAGCAGAGGCTGGATGGCCATCTGTCGGGAGTGCTTTGAAGGTGTTCCTGCATGGTAGGGGGTTGGACTGGATGGCCTGTGTGGTCTCTTCCAACTCTACATTTCTATGATTCTATGATTCTGTAATTCAGTGTTGTAGCACAGGGCCAGAAGTTCAAAGAGTTCTCCCTCAGAAAGGAGGGCATGTTTTGCAGCTGGAGCAGTCCTAAGTGAAACCAAGCGGAGTGCACAATCTAAAGTGGTTTTTGTCATGATTCCTGGTGCTGTATGAGCAGAGTGAGTCCCTGAATAATTTAGACAACAAGAGTGTGATATTATGTGGAAATGCTACTGATTTTCACAAGTGAGCAATCCACAAACTTGATGTAGTTCCATGTATATATGACCCTTCTTTGTTTTCTTCTGATATAGAAGAGGTGGTCTGTGTGGTCTGGGCTACTGCTGTAGCTAGGAGTGTTGGGATCTTGTTCTCAGGCAAAGTAGTAGAGCCAGAAGTGTTACATGTCAATGGGGTGGATTTGAAGATAGGATCAGTTTATAAATGGCATGAAAAAGTACCCAAAGCTCCTCTCCCCTATTAGAAATAAGAGTATGGTGCTTTGCAGATTCCCCAAACTACACAATTTATAAAAAGGAGAATGCTGAATTACTAAAATGACAAAATACTAAATGAGAAATAAAAAACTGACAGTAAAGTCAAAAGAAAGTGAGTGAAAGCACAATATCTGTTAAAGCTTTGTGTGTGTCTGTCTATGTGCCTTCAAGTCACCTGTTGACTTATGATGACCCCATGAATTTCATAGTGCTTTCTTAGGCAAGGAATATTCGGAGGCAGTTCTGCCAGTTCCTTCCTCTGAAATACAGCCTATAGCGCCTGGTATTCCTTGTTGGTCTCCCATCCAATTACTAACCAGGGCTGTTCCAAGGTCAAAGAGAATCTGGTGCCTTTAGGGTATTAAGGCTCTATTAAAACTGTAGTGAATGTCTTAGATATTCAGATTCCATAGGCACTGTAGCAGATTTAGCCTAGGTCTTTAAGCTTTGATGTTCCTTATGGAATAGAGGGATGCTCAACAGAATGACTGCCAACTCAGTTTTGAATTGAATCCAGATGGAGGATTGTTGGGAGGTGCAGATTCACATGCATTCATAGACACCAGTCTAGCCCTGGCGAGTTTAAATGGCAGATTAGGCTGCACAATCAGCACAAATATCATAGTTCAGAGAAGGGACTTTTTGACCTTTAGATGCACTAAATATTGCCACCCACTGCAAATTACTCCTATCCTCTTAATGTTCTCTTTTTAGTGCCTCAGCATAATCTTTAGGAGCTCTGAGTAGGCAGTTGTCTTCCAGAAACTGTCTGCTCTGGAACTTAGAATATGCTACCAACACACCATGGCAGCACATGACATCTCCTTTCCTGAACAGCTGGATTGGGTTTAATTTTCTGGATGCGTCTGTGAGAATTTCAGTGCCTCCCACTGAACTGAGCACTCATGATTTTGATTTCAGGTGTGTGATGGATGATGACAATGAAGTGAGGGACAGGGCCACCTTCTACCTGAGTGTCTTGGAGCAGAAGCAAAAGGCCCTCAATGCTGGTTACATCCTGAATGGTAATTAATGGAGAGAGAAACTAAGAGAGAGAGAAAGAGAAATTACTCAGATGGTTTTTTAAAAAATTGACATCCTTCTTACTGCCAGAACTTGTCACTATGCAGATCAAGCAAGTCTCAGGAAGCCTAAAATACCCAGAATATTGTGACTTAGATTTGATGGTTAAAAAATAAAATCATAGCTGCTGCATTTTGGTTTATTGGCAAGGTTGTGGTTTACATTTGTATTAGGCCATCTCTAAAGATAGCTTCTGAGTTGCTTGGGCAACATCTAGAAATTGGTCAGTGCAACCTACCTTAACCAAGCTGTTTTATACCTATGCAAAAATTGCCTCCAATGATGTAGAACAAAGGTAGAAAGGAAAGCCATGTTTAAGTAGATCCTCTGTCCTCATTCTTGACTGATGCAGGGAACTCAGAATTCTTAGCTCAACATTTTAACTCTGACACTGGGGGAAGAATATTGGATTACCACTGGCATTCTGGGAACTGGCTGGGAATTCTGGGAATCATAGTATAAGAAAACTAAATTTTCTCAGCTCCTACATAATCCTACACTATTCTTCCTCTAAAAGGGCAATACCTGTTATTCCTAAAATCTGTTTACCATGAAATGCTGTCTCATTCTTGTCAAAGCTGCATGCAGACAATCCCTAGGCTTCCCTAGTAGCTGTCATTTTCCAGTCACCCCTTTAGTTGCCTTTTGAACCCAGAGCAGTTCAAGGTGCTGGTTTGAACACAATATGAATTCTTATTTATTTTTAGTCACTTGATCAAGTTTTATCGCATCTTTCCACTAAAAAAATTAGTGCTCCAGTCAGCTAACAAACATCATTAAAAGCAAATTTTAAAGAAACAAATTAGACAGTAAAATCATTAAAGTCATGATGATAATCACAACCATTATGACTATCAGCCAGAAAATCACACCAGTAGACTGACTGAAAAACCTCACACAATTTAACTGGCTAGTTTGAAGAGATGCGTTTAACACTCTTCCTAAAAACAAGAGTGGGAACTGGTTGCAATGGGGGAAATCCCTCATTTTCCTTCCTCCTCCTCTTCCTGCCCAGCAGCTGACACCCTCTGGTGCAGTGCAGCATTGATCATTTTAAATGCCAGCTGGCCAGAATGAAGGATGGAAAGCTTGTTGTCACTGCCATATTGACTCCTTTTAAAAAAATGCCTGTAGGTCAGCAGAGATGACTTAATGCAGCATGAAGGGCAGATGAGGATTTGCTCCTGGTTTCTAGATCTAAACCTCTTTAGGTCGCAACGTGTTAGCTGTCTTAGTTAGCTATGTCGCGATGCATGGTAAAACTTCTCTGCCCCCTGCTTTTGAGCCCTAAATGGGAACAGATGTGTACCAGATGTTTCTGCACTGCTCCAGGGAGAGAGTGATTTCCAAAGGATACACTTCTGAAGTTATGGTTCCCTCCCTGATATGCAGATAGTTGTTAAAAATAAGATTTTCTGACAAACTGATAGATGCCTTCACATCTGGAGAGATTCACAATGTGTGGTTTGCTTATGGCTCAATTTGCAACCCATTTAAGCTGTTGAGGATTAAACTGGCTATGGTCTAAGCACTTTAAATAGATGAGTTTTTTGTTTTTGTTTTGTTTTGTTTTTCAGTGAAGCCATAAGGAACAGCAGATTTAGACAATTAATGGTGATCTGATTTATAAGATGTCTGGTTTCCTGTAGATGCAACCTTTTGTCTTTTCTTTTCTTTTTAACCATTCCTCTTTTCTAGGCTTGACAGTATCTATCCCAGGCCTGGAAAGGGCTCTTCATCAGTATACTCTGGAACCCTCTGAGAAACCCTTTGACATGAAATCTGTTCCCTTGGCAACTGCCCCCATCACTGAACAAAGAACAGGTAAAGGTAGAGGGAAAGTTCTCTGGTGGCCTTTCTTGGAGGCCTTCCAGTTCTTTCTCTTCTTTCAAGGTATCCCAGCTTCAATTTCATAGGGTCCTTTCATCTGTAGCACCTGTGATACTCTGAATTGCTTAAGTTTCATTATCTGAGATGTTTGGGGCAAGTTTCTTTCCCCCTTATGCTGCCATCTTACTAGGATTTTGGCATCATCATCTCACATTACTGTAGCACAACCTGCTGTTTATTTAAGCCTGTCTCCTCTTCCACCTGCCACTGCTGCCCTTTTCTAAATGAAGAACAAAAATAAGATGGTGCTTCACTGTGGGAGGACAGAGTCCTTTCTGAATTACCACAGTATACTTTCAGGTTAGCAAACTTGTGCATTATTCTATCTGTATTGTGTCTTTTCTTCAAATTCAGCAGAAAATGTTCCTATCTCTGCAGTCAAGCAGCCAGATAAAGTGGCAGCAACCCGACAAGAAATCTTCCAAGGTATGTCTTTGCCTTGAATTTGGGGACAAAATAATAAGCTGTGAGGTTTATAGGATGAAGAATTACTGTTTCAAGAAACTCTGTATCAGAAATTTTACTGATTAAATAGTCAGATTTGCTACCCAAGAACACTAAAGTTGTATTTGTGCAGAGATTTCTGTCTTGCCCTTCTAGTGCTCATACCTGATGCAAGACAGAGGGAGGCCTCAGGATCAGCTTTTTAAATACCACCCTTCTTCAGGGAATTCAAAGTGGCATACATCAAGAGTGAGAAACTTCTTTCAGTATGAGGGCCAAATTTAATCACACAGTTTTTTGAGATGAGTCACTTTCCAATGGAGCAAGTGAAGGGTGGGACATCAGAAAAATTCAGTATTTTTTGATTTGAAGCTCCTGTAGCCAGAAACTATGTCTTAGGATTGCTATTTCAGCTGTATAGAATGGAAGAAAAAACAATCTGTACTTAAGCTGGGATGGCACCATATAACTGTTTCAAGGGGAGTGGGGTGTGATCCTCTGGAGAACCCCAGATGGCCTGGTTTGGCATCAAGGTCTGAGGTCCTGCACCCCTGGCATAAAGAATTCTCCATACACACCCAGTTTGTCTTCACAACACCTTCACAACAAGATAGTGTAAGGTGAGATATGGTGAGTGGACCAAACTCCCCAAGAAATCCTGCTGCAGGCAAACCTCTTTTGAATAGCTAAAATTTAGTCACTAAGCATGCAAAAGATCCCTGGCTCAGTTTCCAGAAGTTTTTGTGAAAGCTGGAGAAGATCTTTGATAGCACAATTAGGAAAGAGATCTCTTTGAGGATAGGTATGCAGTGTAAACATAGACCAGTGTAGACCAGGTATATAACAGCTTCAGATGTTTATGTTAGAGGGGAAATCAGCTATACTAATAGCAATAGCATGTGTATTTCTATACCACTTATCAGCTAAGTGCTGTCTAAGCGGTTTATAACGTGTTAGCTAATTGCCACGAACAAGCTGGGTACTCATTCTACCAACCTGCGGAAGGATGGAAGGCTGAGTCAACTAAAAATATGCTTGGTGCCTGCTGAAGCATATCTTAACATCTGTCCTTGAAGCAGCCACTCAGAGGTATAATATGTTTTGTGTAGTTGAACTACTCAGTTGATCTAATCTGAACAGATTGCACTCCCATGAATTTTGGAAAATAACTGTGCCTAAGGTGTACATAAAATCTCTGTGCTTGGTAAGAAGTTGATAGTACAGTAGTCCTATTGGGACATGAGTGGCATTTTTCGTTTCATATCAGGCCTTCTTCACTCCATATTCCAAGACTGTGGGACCCCACACTGCTTGTGTTATCTGGGCCATTTTGTGTAAATTCTATCCCTGTTGAAATCTCTATCTCAGTTTTTACAAGTAGAGGCTTTTGAACCTACTTTTTTAGTTGCAGTAAAATTTAAAGTTAATTCTTTACACAGATCTAATGGAGTATTCTTTTAATCATTGTTCACAGATAAGAGAACTGAGGTTGGCATTGAACCAGCCCTGCTCCCAGTCATGCTTTAAGGCAGCCTTTTCTAACTTGGAGCTATACAATTGTGTTGGACGACAAAACTTTCAACATACCCAGTGTGCACATCCAATTATGCTAGCGGAGATGTTGGGAGATGTAGTCTGACACATCTGAAAGGGACCAGGTGGACAAAGCCTGCTCTGAACTCATCACTGAGGAAGATTTGGTCAGACTGGTCCGTGTCCAGTACTCTGGGTTTCAAGACACACGGGCTTTTATTCCTGGGCACTTCAGCTTATTTGTAGTACTTGTGGGAAGAACACTGGTCTTATGCCAGGGAAATGCCCTGCAGTGCCCATAAAATATATTCTTGTGGTTTTAAAACCGTAATCTTCCAGTCACCTTTTCTATATAAGGAGAGCTTCCCCACATATGTATGGAAGAGTCTCTTTCTGAATATACTTTGCAGCCCAAATGAATAGAATATACCAAATGTACTTTTAACTTTCTCTCTTCACATTTATCTCACCAGATAACACTCTGACAATGAATAGCAACTTCTTTCTTTTCTCTCTTTAAATTGCATTTTAGAACAATTGGCTGCTATTCCGGAGTTCCGGGGCTTGGCCCATTGTTCAAGTCCTCTTCTGAGCCAGTGGCACTTACAGAATTGGAGACTGAGTATGTGGTCCACTGTACAAAGCACATGTTCACCAGCCACATGGTATTCCAGGTGCGTGCTGTGTAGAAAAGATATTAGTATAAAGAATCTCCTGTGATGTATGATGCTGGGAGCAAAGTCTAAAAGAGGAATCCACATTGATAGTGCAAGATAAACAAATGGCTCTGATTTCATTTGCTACACTGGCATGGCCTTAGGAATGTTGGCAGCCTTTGTGCTCTGCAGTAAATAGACAACCATTTGATGGTATTGTATTCATTTATCCACTGCATTTGGATAGGATAGTTTAGTTCCACAAGAATGAGCTTGGCCAAGCCTCAGACTCATATAGTTAGCTCTCCTCCTGCAGCACAGCTGTGAGAAGAAAAATGAAACATCTGTTTGTACCTGAATGATGACCTTGGGTTTAGTAGCTGTAATTTTTCACCAGTACAGTGGTAAGAACCACTTTTGATGCTTGTCCTGCAGGGTTTTTTTTTCCACAATTAAAGTATTAATGTGCTCTGGGGCTCCTTATAAGTGAAGGTGGTAGATATATAGCTGTTGTGAAATGTTCTTCTCTGTATCTTAAGGAAGAAAATAGGTACAGTGTGACATAGGAAGTCATCATGTTGAACTGTTCTCTTCATTGGAGCAGGTGTTGTGCCTGCACTGATACAGGAACTGCACCAGCCTGCAGTGCAGTGGGATGGAGGGTCAGCCCGGGAGTACTGAAGACATTTGACTTCAGTAATCAGATCCACTAAAGAAATGCATCTGTTCCCTGGAAAATACCTTAGCTGGACATCTCCTTAAACAGGAAGCTTTAAGCTGTGTGTCTTGAAACCTGTGAGGCTATCAGGAGTCATTCTGGAACCAGCCCTTAAATCAGGAGTGGGCAAGTGTGGAAGACTAGGATGCTGTGTTAGCACCCCCAGAGACCTGGAAGGAGCTGTATCCCCCCCACCCTTGCGGCCCCTGAAAATCAGAGTGGTGTTTTTTGCCCCCAAGTGCCCTCTCCGGGAAATTTTACCATATTTCAGGCTTCCAGGCCATTTTACGCCCAGATGTCACTTCCTGTTCACTTCCTGTTTTGGGGGAAAAAAGCCTCTCCAGGGGCTAAAATGATCCAGAGCGGCCAAAATATGTGGCCAAAATGTCCAATTTTCCCTCAAGGGCATTTTGGGTCTTTAAAAAAAATATATTTTAAACTTGATCCGTGAAAGACCCACAAAAATGACCCAGGCAGCCACATGCAGCCTGTAGCCCATACTTTGCCTTTCCTGCCTTAGATCTTCCCAGCATGAAATATTTGTGAGACTATAAACATTGAGGAGTAATGACTGTGCTGCAAAAATGAGACTTCCCAGCATCTGTAGGTTCACTGTTGATTATCAGATATCAAGCCAGGATATATCTTCATTTTTCCAATGACAGTTTGATTGCACAAATACATTGAATGATCAGATCCTCGAGAATGCCACAGTACAAATGGAGCCAACTGAAGGATATGAAGTCATTGGATATATACCTGCCAAAAGTTTGCTGTACAACCAACCTAGTACTTGCTATACGTTAGTTGCATTGCCTCAAGAGGACCCCACAGCAGGTAGCAATCTTTTCTCTGTTTCCTTCATCTCTCCTTCCCTTCTCAAGAAGACTGCACTGCCATAGTTCTGAGCCATATCCGTGCCCATTTTGGTGAACACTAAGTAGATACAGATTTTTGCATTTGTTTCTATAGTTCAGTGTACAAATTGTAAGTGTGAAGGTTTCTAGGCAGATTTGTATAAATGTCCTTCTATAGGCTGGATGGCCATCTGTTGGGAATGCTTTGATGCGTGTTCCTGCATGGCAGGGGGTTGGACTGGATGGCCCTTGTAGTCTCTTCCCACTCTGTTACTCTGAGATTCTGTACCTATAGGGAACAGGTGGTTAATTTAATCTATGACTTCTACATCTGTAGAAAATCGGTCTTGCCAGAAAGATACAGATAACTTCACAATCACTCTCTATCCTCACAATCTGCAATGGCTTTCTAGTTAGTAGGAGCACTAGGCCAGAGACAGGATTAACCATTAAACCTACAGATCTCTGAGTAGCATTAATGTTGTCTGTGGTTGTGTTTTTGCTGTCTTTGCAGTGGCATGTACATTCAGCTGTATGATGAAATTCACAGTCAAGGACTGTGATCCAAACACTGGAGAAGCTGACGAAGAGGGCTATGAGGATGAATATGTGGTAAGAAGGAAGCTCTAGTAACTCTCCTAATTTCAGGTCCACTTAGCCAGATGGCCCCCAGTTCAGTGTCATAGTAGATGTTCCAAGACATGGCTATGAGCCTGTAAAATGCTTTCCTCCCTTTTTATGAGGAGCTATGGCTTGAAATAACAAATACACTAGCAACCCTGTTGCATGAGGGCCAAAGCATGGATTTGATAAAGGTTCTGAGCTAACAAGCTGTTAAGTCTCAGCATGTCCAGATGGTGAAGTGTCAAGCCTGTAGTCTCCTGTGAGAGGGCTCGTGCAGAGATCTGGCTTGCAACCAGCTGAATTTTGGCAGCCGTATAGTAGAAGGCCGTGACATCTCCCTCAGGGATGTTTGCTGTAAGCTATCCACACAATTCATATATTTCATGGATAAAATGTGTTGGCAAAACTGTTTTGCTTGTTGATAGCTATTTTACAATTGTTTTGCTTGTAGGGATTTTTGAAACCACAAAACTGACAATTCCCCCACCCCCAGCACGTGTAAAGTACTAACAACAATAATGGTTCTTGCCTGAAGTAAGAATCCATAATAATATGCCCTCGCTGACATGCTAAGTAAAGGACACTGATGAGCCTGCTTTTATGCCAGTGGACTTCCCTTGTATGTATGAGAGCCATTGATTTCCTGTCAGCTTAAAGCACTGCGGGAATGTCTCTGTGGTGGATTAAACCTGAAGGGGTGTTTTGAAGAGCTTTTTTTTCTCGGCTGGGACTTTTTTTTTGGAACTTACCTCCCTGCTTGACATTTTAAGTCAAGTCTGTTTTATATAACCCTGTGCAGAAGATTCCCTCACTAAAGGATTGTTTTCTGCCCAGCAGTCTAAGTTGCTTCATGTAAAGTGGGTTTTTTTCCCCATTTTTGAAAAGCAGATTGGACAATGCAACTTGAACCCTGTCCTGATCTGTTCACAATGCCCCTTTTTAGCTCCTATAGGGAGAAAAGTGGGATACAAGTAAACTAAATAAATACTGGTTTTTTTTATTCTGTTTGTCTTTCTCACTGCTAAGTGTCTGGCCATGACAGTCACATCCACAGCCATTTTTGATACTCAAAAAAAGCTATTCAAAAATAATTTCACTATTTGCAGAGAGACTGGATTGTTCAGCAGCTTTGTTCTATATGAGGAATAGGTGCACTAGAGTAACCCTTTGTCATACTGCTGAAGTCAAAGACCGGGACAATGTTCCTCCTATGGCAAAAAAATAAAAAAATTTTTTAAAAGTCTTAGGGAAAAGGCAGGTTATGAATAAAATGATTGATTGATTGCCCCTGCCCCATTTCAACACAGAGAAGCCCACTGGAGTGGCAGTTGAATCCTGCTTCCCCACTGGCAACAGGAGGTGTCTTCCATAACAGGCAGAGGCAGAGGACAAGATAAAGAAGTATAGAACAGGCTGTTCTCCAAGACAGGGAAATGGTTAGGCTGGAGGGCGGTCTTGAGGAGGAATGGCTGGGATACTGTTGCTTCTGCTGTCCTGGTGTGGCAAATAAAAACTTTAGAAGAGTAGTAAAAGCCTCATCCATAAGGAGGCCTATATGCACAATGGCCTGGTCTAAGCAGTTCTCCCAGTACCCCAGAGAATATCATGCAAGTAAGTCTGTTGCATAAAAATGTCCATGCTGAATTAACCACTTTGGCTTTGATATTAGGTATGTGAGGAAGGAGGTACTGTGCGCTCATGCCCACATGCAATGCCAGACCAGTGAATACAGGAATGAAGCCTAAGTTGCAGTACTTGAGCTGGTGGAAAGCTGTGGAATTGTTACCTGATCAGGGACTGCACTGGCTTTATCATAGTGCTATAGCTCTTTCCCAAATACAGGCAGGTCCACTCTTAAAACTGAGAATCTGCACTCACTTGGGTTTTAAAGCTTAGTTATAAAGCCAGGCTGTCCTCTGGGTTGCACTGAGCCTTTTGAACAAAGTGTTCAAAGGTCCTGTTGGTTCAAATTGTCACTGCTGAGTTACTGTATTTGCCAGCGTATAAGACACACTTTTCCCCCAGAAAATGCCTCCTAAAATGGCATGCGTCTTATACATTGGCAAATGCTCCTGCCAGGGCATAGGAAAGCAAATGGGATGAAAGGAGTGCTCATGCAAATGGTGGAGAGAAGTCTCTGCTGAGGAAAAAGGAAAGGCAAAGCACCTTTCTGTTCTTTTTGCCTCAGCGGGGAGTTCTCCCCACTGAGGCAGAAAAAGCAGGAACAAAGGAGAAGGGAGCTTCTCTCACCCCCTCTCCCTACCCTTCTAGTTCTTTCTGCCTCAGCAGGGAGGTCTCCTCATGAGGCAGAAATGACAGGAATGGGGAAGAAAGGAGCTCCTTTCACACACATACACACTCTGCCCTTCCTTTCTGCCTCGGCAGGGAGGTCTTCCCACTAGGTAGAAATGACAGGAATGGGACAGGGTACTACATTTTTTTTCTTAAAGAATACAGTCTGAAAATAGGGTATATCTTATACACCAGTGTGTCTAATACACTGGCAAAAACAGTATTTCCCTTTCCTTTTCTTTTGGTAAGTTATCTGATTTTGACTGTCCGCCAGGCACTTTGCCTTTGGTACGTTCAGTTTTCAGTGAAGAATTTTCTTTGCATGAGGAAGAATAAAGTGCAATTTAAGCCACAGTATTAGAAGTGTAATTGCTTTATAATACAAACAGATACTACAGCAGAAGAAAGCAGTTTAGAAAGCAGTTTAGAATAGCTAAACTGAAGATGGAGGATGCTTTTTGAATGATGCTTTAAATTTAAAGTGAATATAGTCACTGCTATTGCAAGAGTCAATGTTCAAGCCTGATTGAGAACAATATCATGTTTCAGTGTTTTTTCCTATGTTAGCTTGAAGACATTGAGGTGACTGTCGCAGATCACATCCAAAGGGTTCTGAAGCCCAATTTTGCAGCGGCCTGGGAAGAAGTTAGTGATGAGTTTGAAAAAGAAGAGACTTTCACATTATCCACTGTGAAAACACTGGATGGTAAGGAAACATTTCACATCAGCACTGCTCTTGATATCTCTTCCTCTGAAAAATATTTTTAAAAAAACACTTTTCTTGGATTGTTACATGATTTCCCTTATACTTACTTCGCTCCTTAAATTGTATAGTCCACAATCCCATAGAAACTTCAGCTATCCATAGTATATCTCAATTAGAAGTCTTCAAATTATCTATATCCCACAGCACCAGATTTGAATGAATTGCTCCCAGTGCCACTCTGTCTGTGGGCAAAGAAGAAATCAGAATTCCAAGATCCATGGCAGTGTTTTGACAGAGGGCCAGAGGGATTTGTTCCTCCAACTCTCATTGGCCTTCATCTTCAATGATGTTGGAGAGCTAAAGGTTCCCTTCCTCTGTTCTTGATGGAAATGGGGGAATACACTGGCCAAAAGGGTTTAACTTGCTTTTTAATACAGAAAAAAAAAAGACTTTCCCACACATGTTCATGAAAACTAGTGCATTGTAAGATAATAACAAGAATGTGTGTATTACAGCAAACATATGGTTCAGCTAGAGAAAAATGTGCATTTGACTTTGCTGTCTCTACAAATACTTGCTTAAAGCTGTTACCAGTTTTTAAAAACTGTACCCCAATATTTATTTCCACAGAGGCAATCAGCAATATTGTGAAGTTCTTGGGAATGCAGCCCTGTGAGAGGTCAGATAAAGTGCCTGAAAACAAGAACTCACATACGTTGTATCTGGCAGGTGGGTTGTTCTGATGATTTTAATGGATAGACTTTGAAAAAAAAAATCATCCTGCTGTGCCTTTCCATTCACTGTCTCTTTTCTGAATGAATTGCGCAGGGAAGAGGAATCTGTCTATGTGATACCAACTTAACAGGTTCTTCTGTTTTCCTTAAATCACTTTTTCTTATTCCCCAGTGTGCCACAATTGCCATAAAACAGTTAATTCTTCTCCCAGCCAAGTGTGTTCAATAGGTAGGGCAGTACCATGGAATCCAATTGGTCACTGGTCTTTCTCTTGTGGCCTCTGTGTACTGCTATTCCAACAGATCCGTTCTACAGTTAAAAAACCAAGATAGTGTCCAGTCTTCATACCCTCACTCTCTTCCATTACATAGCAATAGAGATGCAATGGTATGGCATCAAGGCATAATTTCTCTACTGAGAAAAAGAAAAAAAGGGGTTGGAAAGGCCCATATACTGTTTGATTACAAACTCCATCTGAAACTCATGAAGGGAGTAAGGTGGAGTGGGCTGTAGAAACATGGAATCATATAGTTGTAAGAGACCACAAGGTGATTCGAGTTCAACCCTCTGCCATGCAAGAATACACAAGTAAAACACTCCTGACAGATGGCCATCCAACCTTTGTTTAAAAGCCTCTGTAACTCCCAGAAATCCCACCCAGCATGGTCAGTGGTAAGGAACAGGGAAAGTTCAGTCCAAATCTTCTAGAGGACCAGATGTTCTCCATCTCTGGCATAAGGAGTTATTCTTCTCTGAAGCCAGGAGTTACATGCTCATCTGCATCATGACTGTATCTGCCAGTAGTTGTAACCCCTTTTTGATGAACAAAAGGAGATTAAGGTAAAATAAGGCTTCCCAGGTATATTGCTAGATAGCCATTGTCAAAACAATATGCAATAAGTATTCTTAATGGCCATTATAAAAATTAGTGGTTAAGTCCAGTATGAAATCTTATTAGAGCAGACTCACTATAATGAATGAGAATTCTTAGTCACCAGTAAGATTTCAATGGATCTGTTCAACATTGGATTTAGCCCATCCAAAAGTGTCTTTGAAATATTTGTTGAATTCTTTCTAGGGATAGGAGAAATGGTTCTAGACACACAAGCTCACAAGTGTGTTACTGTCTTGTCCATGTTTTATATCTCCTACAGGTGTGTTTCGGGGTGGCCATGACCTCTTGGTTCGCTCGCGCCTTGTCCTAACAGACACTGTGACAATGCAAGTCACAGCACGAAGCAGAGAGGAACTTCCTGTAGATGCTGTCATGGCCTCTGTTGGCTAAACAAATTTTAGGACTTGTATTTCAGACTCTGAAGCTGAAGGAGGCTGTTGGAAATCTCTTTCCACTGTTCTGGACCCTGAGAGAATCATTAAAACGTGGACATCTTCTCTTTTCTAATTTGGGGGAGAAAGTGTGGTGGTTTTAAACTGCAAGAGTGTTTGTGAGCTGTGATAAGAGGTTTTATGAAATACTGAATAGGTCATTTTTTTTTCAGGATCATTAGGCTTTTTTCATACCAAATTGCAGCCTTTCACTGCTTAAGGATCATAAAAATTGTTTTCATCAGCTCCTTTTGTCATAAGGGTGTGTCATATCCCTCTGTGGTCAGTGAGAGCCTTTACAATTGGGGAAGTTTCTGTTTGTGTTTGATTTTTTAAAAAATACCTTCAAAATGGATTATAGAAATAAAAGCATTACCTTTCTCTGAGTAATGAAAAAGGCTGTCTAGCTTTCTCAAGAATTTGAAATAAGGGCTAAATCCAATGTTAGTCCTTCCTAGAGTTGAATCATTGAAATCAATGGGATTTAAGTTAGTTGTGATTTAGAAGTCCCATTTATTCAATCCGGTCTGCTCTAAGTGGGAACGCAGTTGAATCTGATTGTTAAGTGTCTACAGCTAATACCTCTCACCCATTGTAAAGGCATCTGCAAGCTTTAAATCCAGGTCATGATACAAAGTAACGTTGTACACACAGACAGCCTTACTGCCAGTTTTGTCATTTAACAAATGCTTCTGAAACAGTTGATTGGCAGAAGCGACAAGAGATGGCACAAAGAGCCACCCTTACAAGCATACATCTTAATCCCCCTTTGTAAAGGAGTCCAGCTGGTAGATTAGTTGAGAGAAATTGCAAATGGGAAAATGTTTAAGCATCCTTCCATTCCTTTCTCTTACTTTGTTCCAAATCTTCCCCTGCCAAAGTTTTTTCACGCTAAAATAAAAAGCCATTGGACTACCATAACATGTACCTAGACTTAAAGCACTTAAGTTTTTGTGTAATATATGGCAAATTTTTTGTAGTTGCACAGTGTCTGAGAAAGGGAGTGGTTGTACAGATTGCTGATAGTCATATTACTTCATCTTCCTAAGTGCAACCTGTTTTAATAAGAGGCAAAGTTTTTATGCATTAACTGGGCATCCTCTGCTGTTTTGCTAGATTTTATAAAGGCTAATGCTGTGCTTTATTCTACTCTCCATAGCTATGTATATAGTAGCTGTGCCATTAAACAGACTGTACTACTCTTGCACATCTATGCCTCAGTCGTTATGGTTGTGAAAGAAGAAGTGATGTATTGCTGCATTACATATCTATATGGCAAGGGAATGGACAACTTCCACAAGTCTTTATATCACTCTATAAACTTTTCCCTGCAGTAGGGAATACTTGGTTAATTGTGTGCTGTTTTTTTTTTAATTATCAAGTTTTAACTCTGTGTTGTTTTAGTTTTCTTATTAGGATCCCTTGTCAGGAAAAGGCAGGATATAATATACATATATATCCACTTATACATAAAGCAGAGCTGTTTACACTCAGCAAAATCCATACCCAGGGTTAGGTAACCTCTTCAGAAGTTTCTGTGTTAGCTCCCAAATTCTCTTATCATTAGCTGTGCTTGCTAGAGCTAGCCATTGGGGTTTATAGGCCTGAAAAGATCTAAAGCCTCACCTCTGCTTTAGCCACTAAGTACTGGATCTTTCTGAATCTACTGAAGTTGGTCCATAATCCCACTGTTCAAAATACTAAAAGGCGCTGATGGAAGTTGCAGTTCAAAACTTTGAGAGTGTACAAGCTTGGGGGAAAATAATCCATCTGGGGAAAAAATGCAAACATGTCTTTTATACTAGACACTATCATTTCGGGTGTTGTGCCCAAAATATCCTGAGTAAACCAGAAGAAAAAGGTAGTGTATTGAACCCTAAGAATTATCTTTTTTTTTTTAAAAAAAAATTGATTATAAAGAAAAAAAGGACAAAAAAAGAAAAACACCATGTGATACACATAACAGTGAAAAAAGAAAATTTCAACAAACCAAACTTACATTATTTCTCTCCAATTCCACTACAATCATCTGCTTATTCAGCATATTCTATATCATACTGCTTATATACTTTTGTTACCTATATCTAGATCTTGTTCTCATTATACTCATTATTATTATAATAATTTCATTCTTAACTCTATACTTTTCCTTTACATTTAATCTATTACTAAATATGATCTTATTACTAAACATATCAAACTATTTCTAAAAGTAAACCCACCCCCCAGAGCTAATTATGTTTCAACTTACTCCATCCTCCAGAATTGTAATTCTTCCTGTGGAGCTATGACACCTTCCTCTTTTATTAAAGCCGTTTCCACAAATACCTTCCATATTGCTTTGAAATCATTCCCCTTCATTATTCCTTTTTTGGCCTTCATTTGACATGTTAACTTATCATTAATTGCAATTTTCCACACTTCTTTATACCAATCCTCTATTTGAAAATCTCCATGAATTTTCCATTTTCTTGATATAATTAACCTTGCTGCAGCTAATAGGTTTGTAATTAAATCCTTCATTGCCTGGGTGCAATTAACAACCCTAAGAATTGTCAAAGATTGTACCACATTATGCCCAAAGACTTGGTTCCCCCTCACTTAATTGTTCTGTTGTCTCTGTTCATTTAGCAACAAAACCTCTGAATTCTGAAAATTCTTGTTTGTAGCAAGTTTATACTTTCTGCTTTTTCTTCTGTTGTCCCACAGCTTATTTTGGATATTTGGTTTTCAAGACTTGCACCATCTGGTTTTTTAGCTATTGCACATGTCTCTGTTTGCTCATGGCAGTGTGTTGGCCTCTGCCGAGAAGATATCCACTGGATGTGCCAGCTTGATTATTTTTCTGTACTCAATTAATGGACAGCTTGCCTGCCTGTCTCCTCTTTTAACATTGTTTTTAAAGTATGTAGAACAACTGCACGCAGCTGCATAAACTGAGGGGGGGCCACACAATCAGAAAATAATCTGCTCTAGAATATTATCATGTTATGAACCAAATGTGACAGTTCACTGCCGAATGTCTTAATAGCTTACGGGGGGGAGACCAGGTGATCGTATCGCCAGTGATGAGGCACAAGGGGTGGCAGTGACAGGCAAGATGTGCAGTCATCTGCTATAGATGCTTTAGCTTCAGATTTCCTGCAATCAAGCAGGGGATTAGACACTAGACAGTTTACAAGACCCTCTCCAACCCATCCTGTCATTCTGGAAATAGGTGGGTGATCTTTAGGAGAGAGTGACCATGCCCTATTAGAATTTTGCATTCAGTGGGGAAGAGAAGGCAAGTGTAGCCAGGCATTCGTCTTAGATTTTAAAAAAGCAGACTTCTGTAAACTGAAGGAGCTGCTGGCTGAAATCCCGTGGTCAAGTATAGTCAATGAGAAAGGAGTTCAGGATGCATGGGAGTTCTTTAAAAGGGAGGTACTGAAGGCACAGGCTAAAACTGTGCCATTAAGGAAGAAAAATGGAAGGCATCTGAACAAACCGGAATGGTTGACTAAACAGCTCTCAGCTGAGCTAAGTATTAAGAAAAACATGTACAGGAAATGGAAGACGGGGGAAATCACCAAAGAAGATTATAAGCAAGTAGCCAGGAGATGTAGGGAGAAGGTCAGAAAGGCTAAAGCACAGAACGAACTTAGGCTGGCCAGAGACATTAAAAACAATAAAAAGGGCTTTTTTAAATACATCCGCAGCAAAAGGAAAAAGAAGGAGACGATAGGGTCACTGCGCAAGGAAGATGGTGAATTAATAACAGGAGGAAGAAAAAAGGCAGAACTCCTCAACACCTTCTTCGCCTCAGTTTTTTCCCAAAAGGATAAAAACACTCAACCTGGCGGTTGGGGAGCAGGTGAGGAAGTGGGGGAAATGCAGCACAGAATAGATAGAGAGGTAGTACAGGAATACCTGGCCACACTGGATGAATTCAAGTCTCCAGGGCCAGATGAATTGCATCCTAGGATTTTAAAAGAACTAGCAGAGGTCATTGCGGAACCTCTTGCTATAATCTTTGAAAACTCTTGGCGGACCGGAGAAGTTCCGGCAGACTGGAGGAGGGCAAATGTTGTTCCCATCTTCAAGAAGGGAAAAAGAGGACCCAAATAATTATCGCCCAGTCAGCCTGACATCAGTACCTGGAAAGATCCTGGAGCGGATCATCAAACAGTCAGTTTCTAATTACTTAGAAAACAAAGTCGTAATTACGAAAAGTCAACATGGATTTCTCAAAAATAGGTCATGCCAGACTAATCTTATCTCTTTTTATGATAGAGTTACTTGCTTGATAGATGAAGGGAATGCTGTGGACATAGTATATCTTGATTTCAGTAAGGCCTTTGACAAAGTTCCCCATGACATTCTTGCAAAGAAGCTAGTAAGATGTGGACTGGACAGGACTACTGTCAGGTGGATTTGTAACTGGTTGACTGACCGTACCCAAAGGGTGGTCACCAATGGCAGATTCTCATCCTGGAGAGAAGTGACTAGTGGGGTGCCACAGGGTTCTGTCCTGGGCCCGGTGCTGTTCAATATCTTCATTAATGACTTGGATGAAGGAATAGAGGGCACGCTGATCAAATTTGCAGATGACACCAAACTGGGAGGGGTTGCTAATACGCCTGATGACAGGATCAAAATTCAAAAGGACCTGGACAGATTGGAGAGCTGGGCCAAGGCTAACAAAATGAATTTCAACAGAGAGAAATGTAAGGTCCTACACTTAGGCAGAAAAAATGGTATGCAGAAATATAGGATAGGGGACACGTGGCTGGCTAACAGTACGTGTGAAAGGGATTTAGGAGTCTTCATAGACCACAAGCTGAACATGAGTCAGCAGTGTGATGCGGTAGCCAAGAAGGCCAACGCAATTCTTGGTTGCATCAATAGGAGTATGGTGTCTAGATCGAGGGAGGTATTGGTACCACTTTATTCTGCATTGGTTAGACCTCATCTTGAATACTGTGTCCAGTTCTGGGCACCCCAATTCAAGAAGGATATGGATAAGCTGGAGCAGGTCCAGAGGAGGGCAACCAAAATGGTGAGGGGCCTGGAAGCCATGCCCTATGAGGACAGACTTAGAGAGCTGGGTATGTTTAGTCTGCAGAAGAGAAGGTTGAGAGGGGACATGATAGCCATGTTTAAATATTTGAAGGGGTGTCATGTCGAGGAGGGAGTGGGCTTGTTTTCTCCTGCTCTTGAGACCAGGACAAGGAGCTGGATGGCCACTTGTCGAGAGTGCTTTGAGGGTTTTCCTGCATGGCAGGGGGTTGGACTGGATGGCCCTTGTGGTCTCTTCCAACTCTACATTTCTATGATTCTATGATTCTATCAACCAAAATGACTGGAGTGAGCGACCTGTGATGCTCCAGGTGTTGGACTGCAGTTCCTGTCATCCATCACCATTGGCTGTGCTAGCTAGAGCTGATAGAATCCACAGCCCAACATCTGGAAAACTACAAAGTGCCAAGCTCTGAGTTAAAACTTGTTCCCAAGCCCATGTTAGTTCTGCCTCTGGCCCAAATACTGTATTCCTGCATTTGAAGAGATATTCCTCTCAAAATGTTGTCTAGAAGATATGTCTATTGGGCAGGGTATTAACTGAAGGATTTTTAGTTCATTTAGTTCATCTGTTCATTTATAATGAAGTTACATATGAGTGATATAGGTGCCCTTTGAAGATCTTACTGTATATGTGAAAATTTATATTAAAAAATTATTTTAAATTTCTTTCTACACTAATATGAAACCAAAATCACTTCAAAAGAAATATGTACTGTAAAGTATCAGTTCTGCTAATGAAAATTGCTCATCTATATTAAACTTATATGTATGTGCCTTCAATTTGCCTGTCAACTTACATCAACCCCACAAATTTCATAGGCAAGGAATACTCAATCTGGTTTTGATGGTTCCTTCTTATGAATTATAGCCTGCAGTATCTGATATTCATTGGCAGTCTCCCATCCAAGTATTAGCCAGGGCTGACCTGCTTAGCTTTCAGATCAGTGACAATGTGGTGCTTTTAGGGTATTTGGGCCTGTATTAAAGGTATCCCCAGTAAATTTATACCATTTCGCAGAGTTCTATTCAGATGTAAGACTCTTTGGATTCATTGGGACTTACTCCCAGATGAGTCTAGGACTGCTGCTCAAATGAAATAGAGTTTTGGCTGGATAATCTATCAGTGAAGCATACTAAGTATTGCCACTCCAATATGTGTTGAGATCAGGAGATATAGTGGGTTTGAATTCCTGCTCACAGGATAATCTTACATAATCTATCAGTCTATGCTGCTTCCAAGGATTGTGTAGTATTTTACACATCAGTAAGTCCTATCAAAATTTGACTCTGAGATATATAATGAGGAATCTATACATAACACAGAATCCAGCAAGCAGCCATAAAACAATTTCCTTGGATTATTAGTCTAGCTACTCTTTTAAATTATGCTGAATTTTTAAATTCTAGTAAAGATAAGATTCCCATGCCACAAATACAGTTTTTAAAAAGCACGTACCAAGGTAATGATGGCCTAATCTGGATATCTTCAGAGGATGTTAGACTTCAGCTCCCATAAGCCTCCGCCATTGGTCAGGATTTTTGGAAACTGTGGTCCAACAAAGTTTTAAAAATCACTTTTCCAGAAAGTTACAGGAAAATGAACATTTTCCTTCTGTTCCATTTCATCATACAGCTGCAAACAGATAGGGTCCCAGCAATTGGTTTAGTAAGAGTGTTTAGCCAGGGAACAGCATTTCTCAATTTCAGTATCTCAAACCAGTTTTCAAAAATCAAAATACTGATTTGGCAGCACAGTTTGATACTGTTGGAAACATGACCCTCAAGCTGTTCCAACCATAATATGCAGTATAGGCTTTGATTAAAGTAGTGGAGTTTTGCCAAAACTAAATTAGAATTGAGATCAGTTTATTTCACAGATGTAAGTGGAGTTTATGAGCAAAAGATGTAGGGATCAAAAACATTTTTTTAAAAAAAGAAAAACTCACTGCATTTCTGAATGTCAGGGGCTATTAATTCCTTCACAAACCATTACGTGTTACTTTTACATTTTTAGCTCATGTTTCCTGCTATGGTCTGCCCCTCGTCATTCTAACTTTCTGTAAACTATAGAAAATTAGGTGGCAAATTGTTGTACAACTTCACGATGGAGATGAAATGAGTAAAAAATGCTGCGTTTCTGAAGGTTCTTCCACATCAAATATCCCTCAGGTGCTACATGATGTCTCTGTCTAATTCTGGAAAAAAAAACCTACCTCTCCCCGGGAGGCCAGGCTGCCATAAGCACTGTTCTCAGGTGAGCACCAAATGAAGGCCTGACAATATGCCCAAGCTTTTGGGTCTTACCAGCTGCAGCTCAGTTAGTATTTATTTGTGTGGGTTATTAACATCTGTTTGTTTTTTACATTGGTGATTACTGCAACAGCTTGTAAATTATTTGTGTTACTCTTTAAAAAATTATGTCCTACCCTGAAACTGACTGATAGAGGATGGGTTACAAATGCTAATAACAACAAACAAATATCCCTATGTATTTATACAGAAAACTAGCCTGAAGGTGAGAGCTTTATGGCTGTCTAATGTTTTCTCTCTGAGTTGTTAGTTACTTGTGATTAATTTTACTGCCTCATTCTATACAATGAGAATGGCTAGCCCAAAGCCATCCACTGAGTTCTATGCATTTGATGGTCAACTTGCGCTGCATGTGGTAAGCAAGTGTTGCCCTGAAAACAGTAACTCTTTTTTGTAAGTGGCTGAGCTCTATACTTGCAAATCCTGAGTCTGATGTAGGGGTGCATGGAAAATTACAGCAATGACCTATGTCATGGGGGGTGGGAATCACATCATACCTTCCTTTTCTTCTTCTGTGATTTGACAAAAACACATGCTCTTCTCTTCACCTTGTGCTTGCGGTGTGGAAGAGGCTTCTGTGCTATTCTCATTTCTCTTCAGATGTTCCTTTATATACAGAAACAGATAGAACTTGCCTTTAAAAACACAATGACATACATGCCTGTGCTGCAAAGGATCTCAACTGTGTAAACCTTCCATTCATACCAAGTTGTGTTTAAATTAACATGGCATGAGAGTGTTATCAAACTAGCCCTGATCCCCAGCAAAGCTGAAGAATGTGTTTGGATGGTAAGACCACAGCTCAGTTTCCACCAAAAGTCTTATGAGTGGTTTATATAAGCATTCAGATGTTTGATATTAATCTTACATAAGACTGTCTCTTCTCTCCCATCACCTTAACAAAGTGTCATTCTTGGTGCACGTAATATTACATGAATTTGCAGTTTCAGGAATACACCTCTTAACAACTGTTGATCACACACCCTGAATCTACACATAAGGCCAGAAAGCCTGTTCCTTACAGGCAGAAATCATTCTTGCCTCCAAATGTTGTTGGACTGCATTCCTCACAATGCTGACAAGCTGGTGGGAGTAGCAGTTCAGCAACATCTAGAAGTCTACCTTATTGTTGTTTTTGTTATGTACCTTCAAGTCATTTCCTACTTATGGTGAACCTATCATGGGGTTTTCTTAGCAAGATTTATTCAGAAGGGGTTTACCTTTGCTCCCCTTTGAGGCTGAGAGAGTGTGATTTGTTACCCAGGAGGTTTCCATGGCTGAGCAGGGATTTGAACTCTGGTCTCCCAGTGCCCTAGTCCAGTGCTCAAATCACTACATAATGCTGGCCATCTACATGATTTATTGTTACCCTTTTATGACCAGTGAAGTTTCAAAAACTTGCATGGTTACTGAACTAAGTGTGAACCTGGATGCCCGAATAGACTTTTAGAGATTCATTCCCTGTCCAGTGTCTTGCTCTATAACCTTACTTAATTTCCTGAAAGGATGTAATGCATAAAACAGAAGAAATTTTTCTCCCGCTGTCAGGGAGTGCCAGTGGATTCAGATTTCAAGAAAAGAGATTCCACCTAAACATTAGGAAGAACTTGTTGAGTAGAAGAACTATTCATACACTTGCGGGAGAAAATGTTGGACTTTCCTTCTTTCTAGGCCCTTTAACAGAGATCAAGATGAGCATCCTTCAGGGCTGTTTTATTTGTGCGTTCCTGCATGGTAGGGGCTGCACTCTATGGCCCTTGTAGTCCATTACAACCCTTGTTGTTGTTAATTGCCATCAAGTCAAATTTGACCCTGTGGATGACAGGAGAGCCAGCAAGGTGTAGTGGTTTGAGTGTTGCACCAGGACACTGGCGAACTGGCATTCGATTCCCCACTCAGCCATGAAAACCCACTGGTGGAGCGCCAGAACACCCCGTGACAGGTTTCCTGAGGGTCTCCCTCAGTCGGAAACAACCTGAAGGGACACAACCACATCCCATGAAAGACCTCCGTCACTGTATGATCTACTGCTCCGATCAGGTCTTGCAGATTCCTTGATTTGAGGTCATTGCCACCCTAGGTTGCTATTATAGTGCTATTATTCTACTTTCATCATCCTACGGAATCCTGGGATTTGCAATTTAGGGAGCAACATTTAGAATTCTCAGCCAGAGAGCTCTTTGGCCTCAGAAATGGCAAACCCCAGAATTCCACAGGATGGTGAAAGTGGAACGATACCACTGTGACGGTGTAGGGCGGAAATGGCTCAAGTCTATCCGTGTATAATAGTCTTTCTACTGCTTTTTAACTTAAGAAGCATTACAACCCAGGATTTTCTAATTTGAAGCAGGGTTTCCAGCGTGAAAACTCGAGATGGTTCCATTAATTTAATAGCTGCGTAAAAGGGGGTTTCAGCAATTGTTACTCGACTTAAAACCAGCTAACAAACCACACCTGCTGAAATTCCAGCTTCCACACGCCCATTAAAGGTACAGGGACCGTCTCCAGCTTCCACGCCGGCAGTCCCACCTGCGAAAGACAACAGCCTGGGCACTGCAGGGGCCGCTTAGTCAGCCCGCCAAGGTCCGGAGGAGGGCAGAAATGGCACGCCGGCCTTTCCGGAGTCTCCCACCCCTGCTCTGGGGCGTTCAGTGCGGTGGGGGAACGACATGGGAAGCATCTTCTGCACATGCCCAGATGAGCTCTTGGAGAGAAACTCTGCCTCTGTTTCCAAGGCAACTGACGGTGGAAGCAGTCTGCGCGCACGGGGAAGAGGGGAGAGCCGCGG
Organism: Iguana delicatissima; assembly: GCA_948472985.1. NCBI lineage: Eukaryota > Metazoa > Chordata > Lepidosauria > Squamata > Iguanidae > Iguana > Iguana delicatissima. The sequence goes on along the minus strand of CAOKZL010002312.1, from coordinate 106,635 downwards.
AGGAGGAGGGCGGGACACTTTCCCGCCCTCCCCTCCAAAAAGGCGCAAAGGAACCCGGGGCGCGCTCTCGGGCAGAGGCGGCGCTCCGAAAACCCAGCCGACAGACGGAGGCCCCCCGGGCCGGAGCGGGACGAGGGGAGCGGCGGGGCCGCGACACACCAGGCGAGCGGGGCACCGGAAGGGCCCGTCCTGAACGCGCGCCTCGGTGGAGCTCATTGGAGTGGAGGGGAGGGGAGGGGAGGGGAGGGGCCGCCCGGCTCCCCCCTCCCCCTCCTCCGTCTGGGCGCCCGGTCACGTGCGAGCGGAGCAGGCTCCGGGAAAGGGCGGGAGGCGGCGGCGGCGGCGGCGGGGGGGACCGGAAGGGCTCTTTCCGACGCGCAGGGCCGCACGCTAAGCCTCGCTTCTTTGGGGCGGACTCCTCAGTTCCCCGGCAGTCCCAGAACTCTCCTCCCTCCCTCGCGAAGCCAGCGTGGGAGCTTTTCCAACTGCGAGAGATCACAGGTGAGGAAGTCGCCCTCTCCCCGCCCTTCAGTCTCCTCAGACGCTCCGGCGGTTTTCTGCCCCCCCGCTCGCCCGCCGACTGCAGGAGGGGAGGGAGTCGGTAAACATCGCCTTTCCCGCTCCTTTGGATTTCTTCTGGTAGAAGCAAATCCCGTCCTGCTTGGAAGGAGCTATTCTGTGCGTGAGGAGTTGCGCTGGATCTAAAAAAAAAACCCTTGAGAGAAAACTTTGTCTAAGATTCCTGATTATACTTAAAATGTATGGCACAGGTGGGCTGGTCGTCTCGTGGGCCACTAGTAGGTTACAGGTGAGGCGACAGAGAACAGAAATAAATGGGCAGTTCTCACACTGTAGGGACCTTAGAAGGGTCCCTCCAGCATCTCCATTGGGACGAGTGCGTTTTAACTTGGGAAGGACATAAAGTTAAGGGACTCCATCTTATGGCAGTCTTATCCTGGCGGGGGGGGGGTGTTCAGCAAGATTAATTCAGAGGAGGTTTGTCGCTGCCTTCCTTTAAGACCGAGACAGTGTGACTTGCAAAGGTCACCTAGTGGGTTTCCAGGGCTGAATGTATTGGCATCCAGGTCTACTGGAGTCCTAGTCCACCACTCGGATCAGAACATCTTGCTGTCTCTAATTTGCTAACTGCTGGTAAAGATTCAGGGTGATAGTAACAAAAGTCGTTTTGAGAGGAGCTCCAAAACTATCTCTCCGCATTGGCTGAAGGGCCATTAAGATGCCAAAAATGGTTTGAGTGTTGTGTGATGTGCGAATGAGTGCAACAGTTATGAAAAAGATTATGAAAATCATTAGGAATCATGAAAGGCCAAGAACTCAAATGACCTGGACAAACAGTTGGAGCAACTCTCCTTCAGTGGTGAGCTACAAGGTTGTTTTTAGTTTAGAAAAAATGTGAGGAAGGGAGAGGGCATGGTAGAGATGTGGATCTTGTGCGTGCTGTGGAGAAAGTGTACAAGAAGTTTTTATCTCCACCCTAATACTGACAGCTGGGGTCATGCAATGAAGAGGAATGGTTTTGTCAAGATAGACAAAAATAAATACTTCTTTATGCATTTGTATTAGGACAGTACATGTATTATGTGAATCAGAACGTCACAGGTGTGTAGACTTTCAGATTCTCCAGAACTCTTCCTCATGCTAGATGGTATCAGTTAAGGGTAGGGAATCTGGCTGGCGTTTAAGCCACAAAATGTCAGAGGAGGTAGAAATCATTCTATCTTAAAACTGGCTAAATGCCTATTTAGTGGCTTCAAACATTTTGACATTACTAGTGTGATGACATATTTTTACATTTCTCTTATGGCAGAGCCAACTTCTTATGCTTTTGTATGACTTTTTCCAATAAATAATTTACTTATGGAATTGCCTACTGTAAGATCACGTGATGAGTGCCAATTTAAATATCCTTAAAAGGGAGTTGGGACAAATTCAAGGTGAATAAGGTGGTCTGTGCCCACTTCTCATGATTGCTGTATGTTACCTCCAGAATCAGAGACGCGTGTCTCACAATACTACTTGCAGACAGTGAGAGGGTGAAATTGCCCTCACGTTCAGCTCATGGGCTTCCCATAGGTATCTGGTTGGCCACTGTGGGTAATGGGATGCTTTCCTAGACAGGCCTTTAGCCTTATTAATATCACTGAGCTCTAAAGTCCTTGACATTCTCCCCACCCCTCATGTGAAAATAAAATGTGCAGAGCTATTGTGTACAACAGGGATGGACAACTGCAGCTCTCCAGATATTTTCGGACAGCTGCTTCCATGGTCGCTCATCACTGCTGGCTAGAGCTGATATCAGTTGCAGTCCAACAATATCTGGAAGACCTCAGCTGTCCAACTGTACCCTAAATGTGCTTCTCCAAAAGCACCAATCGTCTTCAAAAGCCTGCCTCTGAGTACATGCTTCTCAAATGTGTTGGATTGTAATGGGAAAGATTTTACTTTATTACCTATTGGTTGATTACCATGGGAATGCTGTGAAGGGAATATGTACTTCGAATTAAATTACACAAGATGCAGCCAGCTCAAGAGCATTCTGACTTTAATGCTACAGGTTGAAGGCTTCTCTCTTATGTATTTGTCTCTAGAACTGGAATCTCAATCAGACCTGTAGACCCTCGAACATATAGGCCTCTGGTGAACAATGTGTGGTCGCACAGCTGTTTCTCTGGGAGTAGACCGTATCCGCCGTGCCTGTGTATACCATGATACCCAAGGGAGGAGAAGACATCCTGAATGGAAAAATGCTGACCAGTATAGCCCATCTTACAATAAGAGCCCACAGTCTTACAGCCCTGTGCTCCTCTCCCGAAAGCACTTTGAGAAGGTGAACCATCAAATTATGTGTTAATCTGGTGTTGCACAGTGCTCAGAATGATAACTGTTTGCTTGTCTAGTTTCTGGTATTTTTAAATTCGTATTTTGTGTCTGAACCAGGTCCGAGATCAACAGTCCAGAAATAAGAGGAACTATGATGTCTGTTGTATGGATTCATTCGTGCATAAACATTTTGAAATGAGAGACATCTGTTGTATTTTATGCTTCTGTGATCTTTTAGAAAAAAGAGAACTTTAAAGAAATTGTGCCTCTTAAAATAAGACACTTGGCAATCTTTTGCTTTACACATGTGGCTAAAGTTTGACCAACAACAAGTCTTTATTCAAGTCGCTTAGGTCAGCATTGCCTACTTTTGGCAGCGAGATGAGGTTACAATAATGTGTGAGCTTCCTTGTGTTTCTCTCTATATTGCTAAAGCACAATAGAGGAAACTGTGCCTTGTCTGAAATTATTGGGCTCCAATTTCCTTCAGCCCTAGCCAACATGGCCAATTGTTGGAGACAGTGGGAGTTATAAACCAGCACCTGGAGGGCTACAGGTTACACGATCTGTTCCTGAGACTGGCAAACAGTTTTCCTGCAATAAAGTACTGTGTTATCTGCTTATAAATCAGAAAAGTGCCTACATGTGTAAGATTCATACAAAGAAACATTAAGTGAAGCACAGATCTGTAGAAATGTTTAGCCATCCTGCATCATGTTGAACAAGTAAAACCTAGATCAGTAGATGCTGGCACTAGCATTGTGTGTTGCATCACACAAGTAGATTCCTGTTCCTTCTATGTTGATTGAACTACCAATTTATTTGATAGTATGAGAGGAAAAATATTATGTTGAAAGTTTGGGGGTGACTGTTGAGATGCAGAAATTAACCTGTACTAGACCTTTGTGGTCTGTGAGTCAACTCCAGTGCTGTCTGTCCACTGAAGGAACTGCTTCTCTTGGTGGAATGGGGAAGAGAAACGGTTTCTCCTTTTACCCGAAGCCCTCCCAAGTACGCTCAAAAATCATCTGCAGAGGGCTAAGAGATTCTTCAGAGCAGGTTTTCAGGTGGCATGGAGTACTCTGACTGAGAAGGAATGGAAAGGAAGAAAGTTCCATAATGGTAGAGTGTATCTTCTAGTATGATGCAGAATTTCAGTCTATATGTGGTAGCTTTTCCATTGCCAAATTTCTTATGTATTACAAATGAGATTTTTTTTTAAGAAGCATGAATTCACATTAATGTTTCAAGGTTGCTGAGGCCACACATGCTTACTTTTCCTCTTTTATTATTTCCTCTTATGTTTCTCTTGTATTAGCAGTTAAGTCATGATTTTCAGTTTAGAGTAAAGCTCAGTGATACACAACTGCCTCAACATGCTTTCCTTTGTAGAGCAAGGGTAAAAAAGTTTTGACACTTTGAAATATTTGAGTCTGTAATCAGTGAGCGTGCACAAACCTAAAACTGTCACACCACTCTTTTTTCAAACATAATATTTTGCAGACTGTTTCCTCTTTCTCTTTTCCTGTCTAAACATAGTAAGGGTGCTATTCGTTAATAAACAAGGGAAATCCCCCGCCCAGCATACCTACATACATACAACATCAAGCCATCTGTACAGGCCATTTCCACACTACAATGAAGAGTGCTTTAGTCCACTTTCAGCCTCCTATGGAATCCTGGGGTTTGTAGTTTAGCGAGGGACATGTAGAATTCTCAGCCAGAGAGTTCTTTGGTGTCAGTAAACTACAAACCCCAGAATTCCACAGGATGTTGAAAGTGGACTAACGCATTCTTAACATTGTAGTGTGGAAAACTCTTGTCTTCCTTTTTGGATAAGAAGCATTTTTTTTTCTGGCAAACTAAATAATAGTCCTTCTTTCATTCCTGATCCCAAAGTGGCAACTGTTGTGCAATGCTTCATTGGCCAGGGCTTCAGAAAATACTTTCTCCAGGCAAAGGAAAAAGCAATATACATCAGGAATAGATGGAGGACAAGATAGGTGTGCAGAAGGGAGTCTCCCAAGGGAGAAACGAGAGGGGTAAGTGCCTGGAATGTTCATGCCTGTCTGCAGCACTGCTCTGGCAACATGGATCCCAAACATTTCTTACGCTACATTGATAGCATGTGGTTGAAGTTGGGAGTGGATGAATGAGGAATGCTTCCTGTTTAGATCCCAGAGCACCCTTTCTACATTGCAATCATGACCATTACCATTAACTTTAAATAAGACATGTCTTTGTTGACTGTTGAATTAGTAGTATTTTGTAGTGTTTGGAGCACTAATCCATGTGTATTGCAAAGATTTGTGGTAATAAGGCTATTTTAGCACTTGTTTTTAACTCTGACATTACATTACAAAGGTCACTCTTTGAAAACATTACAAAGGTCACTCAAGAAGTAACAGCGAAAGTAGATTTGATTAAATTTTGGCAAAAAGAAGAAGTGAAACCTCTTGGTCTGTTTCAATTGTTTCTACTGTGAAAAGTGAAAGAGATGACTCATATAAGCAGTAGAAAGTACACTTAGAATTGGGCAGATTTTATTGTGTGATCCATATTTACAGATCTAACAGTCTCGCTGTGTTGTTGGGGCTTACTTCCAGGAAAGCCTGCATAAGAGCACTACCGGAGATTATTTAACAGTACAATATTGTGCATGTTTCCCTATAGGTAATTCCTATTATGTTCAGTGGAGCTTACTTCCTGGTAGGTGATTATAGCAGGGGCAGGAAATATGTAGTCCCTCCATACATTGGACTACAATTCTCATAATCCCTGACAAGCATGGTCAGTAAAGAGAAATGGTGAGCGTCATAGTCCAACAACTTCTGTAGGGGCAAATTCTTGATCCCTAATATACCAAATGCAGTCCTAAATTACTGCCCTAATTGCACTAGCCAAAGGCTCCATTAAACTCAGTGGGAATTATGTCTAAGCAGACATACATACAGTGTGTTTGTCCAGTTAGAAGAGTACTCAAGTGCTGGTATGTGGCTTCTTGGGAGCACAGAGAACAACTAAAAACACGCTTACTCCTCTAATTAACAGCTGCAAACTAAAAAATAATCTAGAGCAGAATACAGTGCTGACTATTGGTGAGAGGAGGTAATTATTACTAGCATTAAATAGTGTTTTGACAGTTTAATATGTAGTCTGCTTTCATGTTCTGTTCTGTAATGTGACTTGCCTACATAACAGATAACTAGTGTATATACCCTGCGTTGCCCAGGATTTTATTTTCTCACAGGTAATACTTGTTAGAAAGATTTGAGATCCTGTGTCTCTAATTCCCCAAACTGTCTTGTGCAGTACCTGTAAGTTTTCTCCCTGTTTCCCAATCCAATCCATATTCAGAGTTATTAACATACAGAGGTTGGGTTCCTGAGGGAATACACTGCCCTCCTCCTTGCTGCTAGGCCTCATCGCCATAGCAACCAGCCAAGCCCAAGAGCTCTCTAGCTGAGAATTCTAAAGGCCCCTCCCTAAACTGCAAACCCCAGGATTTGCCCGTAGAATCTTCTTAAGGCAGCCAATCATATGAGGTCTTTGCCTGACACAGCCAATCATATGAGGTCTTTGCCTCACACAGACAAACAGACAAACTTAGACTTTTATATATTAGATGTCAAATTTGCTTGAATATTTTCCATAGCTTTTGTGTTTCTCTGTGGTATTTGCAATCATATTCTGTATATGGAAGATGTTCATCCCTACAGAACTAAACTATTTTTGAAAACTAATTATCAGCAGTTCCATAAAAGGATAATTACCATGACTATGGATTTGGTTTTCTGATCAGCATTCAGTAACTAAAAAATCAGTAACAGTAACAGCGAAAGTCACAAATACAGTATAGCTTTTCACCAGCTGAGAGATGCATGTGGAAGCCTGTTATCCCTAGTTGGATGGGAAGCTGCATGTGCAAATGGGTGCAACAAACACTTCAGAGGAACAGCTGTGGTTTGTGTGTGTACTTTTTAAGTGATACAAATCCTGCTGATTTAGAAATGATGGGCGAAGGTTCCTAGATACATCCCCTTCTGTACTTTTCCAGCAGCAGGATTTTGGTGCTTTAAAAAATCTCTGTTCTCTTCCGAGCTCTGCACATAAATATACATTGCAGTCTTTATGTGGGTCTGTGGATACTTTTTCTTAAGGCCTCTTTCTGTTTCTGCTTTATGAAAGGATGCCGACTCTTCTGAGCGTATCCTCATGGCCATGCGTTGGGGACTGGTTCCAACCTGGTTCAAGGAATCTGACCCATCTAAAATGCAGTACAACACTGCCAATTGTCGTAGCGATACCATGATGGAGAAACTCTCCTATAAGGTTAGTTCTTGTTTATTTGAAACAAATATTTTGATTATACTTCACGTTTTCTCAGCCATGTGCCATTCATGTTTTTTGAGCTAGACACACAAAAAAGGGTGCTTTTTCATAGAGGCACCAGTAACAGTTGCCTTGATGCACCAAATGTAAATAATTCTGAACTGCTTGCTGTGAACTTGGCCCATTGATTTTCCTGAAAGGGAAGAGCCCAGCAGGTGATAGCATTTCAAATGGTACACTTGACAGAGTGGCTTTGAGATAACCTGCTGCTTGGTCCCTATGCAGGTTAGATTAGAGAAAACACAGATAACACTGAGTGTGTGGGAGGCTTTTAGAAACACAGGAGTGCAAGTGGAGGTCCGTAAAACCTTGCTAAAAAGGTTTGTTCTGATTGCTCTTTTCCTCACAGGAAAATAACCTTCCTCCCCTTTCTGCCCTACATACTTCTCTCATAAGGAAACAGAGGTCAGAGTGGAAAGATAATTCTTTTTTTCTTTATGTACCTTCTTTCCACCAGCAGCAGATTGCTGCTTCTAACAGAGTGGAAGAACTTCCTCAAATACACGATGACACAGGCGTTGGGCCAGTGTAATTAGTTCACAGAGGCATATTCTGCTTTGTCTTGCTCTGGATCTCAGCTTCTTTGAGTATGCAGTTTCTTCCACCATTTTTCCTTTGGTACTTTTACTTCCTCTTTCCTAAATTCCTGTCAAAGTGTGTGTCACAGGGATCAACAACAGTGACTCCCCAGGTGTTTGTGAAGTATAGTTCCCATAATCTCTCATTATTGGCTATCCTGTCTTGGGCTGCCAGGAGTTCTAAGCAAATAACATCTGGATAGTCTCACCTGTCCACTCCTGCTCCATTTTCTAGACTTTCTTTAATGTTTGCATCTGTTACAGTTGGAACCTAACCTGACTCCTTTTACAGTTGGCCTTTCACATTCACTAGGATTAGTGGAGAAGGACCCTCACAAAAGTGGAAAAATTGCAAATATCAAAGTGTGTGTGTGTGTCTGTCTGTCTGTTAGAAGGGGGCCAAGGCATGGTAGGGAGAACAGGCATGCAGGATCCAGACCGCTCAGGGAAAGGAGAGGGAAGGGGGGGAGTTAGCATAGTGACCCTACACTTCCTCTTTCTTGCCAATCTCTTTCCTTGGGTGGGTGAGGGGCATGGGGAGAGGGTTTGTGTCGCTGAGAAATCCGGCTGCAAGGCATCCTTGCTGGGCAGTCGTGGTGGAGGAGGGGGACCAGAGGCAGGTTTTTAAAGGGTTCCATGGCCTGATTGGAGTCAGTGAGAGAGAAAGTTCCCCCAGAAAGGAAGCACCTGAAGAGGGGGGCAGAGGTTGAAGAAATTGGCAAATAATCAGATCAGTGAAAGTCAAACCCACAAATGTGGAGGGCCAATTGTATATCTTTTCATCCAATCACATTTTCTTTTCTTTTCAATTCCTTCCTTGAGGCCCTTGTTATACCACAGCATCTCAAAACAATGGTTAGCATGTACATACAAACTTAACACAGGTAACAACCAGTCTGTGTTTCCCAGGCTTTTATCTGTTTGCTTCTTTTGACTAATTTTGGAAAACTATCAGAACAACTCTTTTCCAGCAAATACACACATTACATAGTTTAATACTGTATTTATATTCTGTACGCTGATTCCTATCATGGGTCTTAGAATTTACAGAAAATCAAGAATAAATTTATCTTTGATCATACTCAGCACACTGAACCCCTTCACTGTTTTGTTGAGGGTGTAGGCTGGGGGCTTATTTTCTCAGAAATGTAAGCCACTGGTTATGTGCCTGGATAAAGACATTCCCATGCTGTCATGGGCGGAAGCACCACTGCCTTAACCTTTGGCATTTGTGAGTCACGTTGGTGCAGAGAATAAAAGAACATCCATATCAACAGCTGGTGCTTTGGCTCCTGAAAAATTGGTCCCATCTGTGAATGCACCATAGCAGATGGTATACTCCTTGATAGCACTTCTGTTTCCTATGAAAGACCTCCCAGCCTCTGCACCTGCCTTGTAGATCCTTTAAATGTAACTCACCTAGCTCTGATTTTTTTCATTCTAGACTAACAAGGACACTGGTCTGTCAGTGTTGTCATAATCTCACTTTCAGTGTTTAAGTGCTCAAGAACAGAACTGATCAAAAATGTTTTTTGAGTACTTAAGGCTTTCTTTCATACAGTGCCATAACTTTGTGGCAGGTGGGCACACCTCTTCTTGTGAGAAGTATGTGTGGTACAGTGAGAGTTTGGGGGTGAGTTGGCTCTCTGCCCCAAATATCCCTACATTTGGTTGCCAGATTGAAAACTGGAGAAAGTTCCTATAGCTTTAATGACTGCAAAGTAGAGGGCATTTCAACAGGTTTTGCATCTCATGCAACCAGAAAATGAGCAACATCTGCTGAAATGTCCTTTCTACACAACTGTTAAAGGTATAAGAGCCCTCTCCAGTTCTCAGTCTGGCAACCCTACCCTGCATATATTTCCCTGAACATGAATATGGCAAATCCAAGGAACATAAAGAATCCTCTCATATCTGCCCTATGTGTATTTCTCTGTTATAGGTGGAGGTTCTAATGCAGAGCTTTTTGACCATAATTTTCCAAACCCCTCAACCAGCGTGGCCACTGCCCATGCCAGATGGGGAGGGAACTCTGGGAACTGTACTATTAAGTACCTATTAAAGCTGTGCATTTATCTCAGTAGGCCAGTTACTGCATTCTGCTATCTTTTAGGTAATACTAACACACAAGTATGGTACTATCTTTTTTTCTAGAAATAGTCCACTCACCAAATCCGTTCTTCATTGTTGCTGTTGTTGTGTGCCTTCAAGTAATTTCTAATTTATGGCGACCCTATCATGGGGTTTTCTGGGGCCGAGAGTGCCCATGTGAGTGTGCCCATAGTCAGTGGATTTCCGTGACCAAGCGGGAAATCAAACCCTGGTCTCCAGGGTCATAGTCCTGTGTTCAGACCACTGCACCACTGTGGCTCTCATGTCTTCATACATGAGCTAAATAAGATTCCTGGGAGATCACCGGAATGTGGTAAGCTCATCCTGCTGAGTGATAGGAGGTTGGGAAAAGGGAGGACAGGATTCAAATATACATTTGAAAATATGGAAAAACCTCTTCTTTTACGCTGGTATGGAAGTGAAATGTTGTCTGCTCCTTAGGAGGATGAAGACCACAAAATGTAGCAGAGAAATATGAAAATGACTTAAGGCAATCTATTAACAGCTAATAAAGTTTCTTAAGTTGGATTTGTAGTACTTGTAATAGTACAGTCCCCCAGTTTGGGAAGATGAGTAAAATGCCTACAAACTTGTTTTAAGGGCAGAATGCTAATTGGAAATAGGGGGATTATTCTCTTTTTACCTCAATATGCAGGAAACCATAAGGTATGAACAGTATCCAAAAGGCTTATCTTGGTTGCACTGAAAACTAGTGCAGCTATAGGCACTAGCACCATCACTTTATTAAACAAGACCATGTAATTTGCATACAAGTGATGAAGCAAGAACAGACAGCAGCTTTCTCTTTGTATTTATCCTCCCCAGTAAGATGACATAACATAAAGGCTTCAATATATTTATCTGTGAAAGACTACTGCGAATCTAGCTGATAGGTAAAAATAACACAGAATGTTACAGAAAATTCACAAGTGTTGCAATTTCTAGAAAGATAGACCCCCATCAGCCTAAAGATAAAAAGGTAACTTCCAGCAAATAAATTTCTCAGTCCTTCAATTAGGATGACTGCACCTTAATGTGACAGTGAATGTTGAGGAATCTGTATGAGGTCATGAAATTCACAGTAAGTATAACTGTAGTCATTTCAATTTTCTTTCCTTCTTATGACTAAAAACAAATGAGGAACAAGTCAGCAGGATCTGTTTGCAGACTTCCATGTAAAAACACATTTGTTTTGAATATCACTTCATAGGGTCCAATATAAATCCTGCTGTGCTGCTTTATGTTTTTAAACGTGTATGAAACTATTTGCATAACTTGACAATTTCTTCTGCTCCTATCTTTGTCTCTGTGTCTTTGAAGGGACCTCTTGTAAAAGGCAAACGCTGTGTGGTGCTGGCTGATGGTTATTATGAATGGCAACAATGCAATGGACAGAAGCAACCCTATTTCATTTACTTTCCCCAGATTGAGCAAGAAAAGGTAAAACATTCAAGAATTAATAGTACTAGTGCTAAGGTGCGTATTGCCTTTTCTCTCTGCTTAGTTTAGTTCAGAAAGTTTGGCCTTTATGATTCTGCTGCATGTAATGAAGCAGATATTTGAAAGCGTGAGATCACATGCATAGAGAGAAGATCTGGCTGCACAGCATATGCACAGGTATTGACTGGTGCTAGGGGAAGTAAATTACTTTTCTTCTTCATGGTCTCTGTGCCTCATACATTAGGAGCTTTCACGCCTGCGTGGTAGCGTTCGGAAGATTCTAGAGCTCGTTAGCTTTGGCGGGAACCCCTCCCCCACGCCGGTGCTGTGCATGCTCCTCCCGCCGACTAACGGTCTCTCCTCAGTTCTTCTTGTACGCCTCAGCGTACAGAAGGTTCTGCTTGTTGGCTTGCTTTTCGATTCTGCTTTTGGTATTTTTCGACTTTGGATTTGGCTTTTGACTACCCCTCATGGATTTTGGACTTGGCTTGGTACTTTCTCGATCGGTTTTGACCCTTTTCTGGCTTTGACTTCGATTTCGGATCTCGGACTGTGTTTGGCGTTCTCGGACTCTTGTTTCTTCTTTCCTGCCTTGCGCTCGGTTTATGTCGGCTCTCTTCAAACGCTGCGCCTCCTGTGGAAGGAAGGTCGCCCTCTCTGACCGACATTCTAAGTGCCTGATTTGTTTGGGTGAGGGGCACAACGTTCAGGCCTGCCCCATTTGCAGAGAGTTTACGCATCAGACTCTCCGCAACAGGGCGGCAAGGCTTAAATCCCACTGTTGGGAGGAGTCTCTTCGTGTTCAGAGACCTGAGACGATGGCCGAGAAACGCCCGTCCTCTTCTTCTTCTTCGGCAGCAGCGGCGGCTGCCGTGCCCTCTACCTCGTCGGTATTGGTACCGGGCTCAGTACCGATAATGAAGTTGCCGAGGATACCGAAGGTCTCGGCAACTCGGGCACGTGAGGACCCTGCGGGCTCGCAGGCCTCAACCTCCTCCTCCAGGCCGTTGACCGCGGCCCAGAAGAAACGCCCTGCCGCCGAGGGCCTGGGGGAGAAGAAGAAGAAGAAAAGGAAGGAGAAGCGGTGCTCTTCACTGACGGTGGTGCGACCCCCGACTCCACCACCCACCCAGCCCGCCGAGGAACCTCAACTGATGGAGCTCCCTGTGGAAGAGGAGCCTCCGGAGGAAGAGGAAGTCCTCGAGGTGTCGGACGAGGAACAGGCCGTGCAGGTCTCGCCTCCTCAACCGCCTGAGCTGATCGCGGAGATCACTCCGCCGAGTTGCCGTCCACCCTCGGCAGAACGCCGAGAGGAGGCTGTGGTCAGGCAGCGCCCAGCCTCTCGACGCGACGAGTCCCGCTCGCCGGAGCAGCGGGCCAGGCCTCCATCCCCGTGATATCGGGAGATGCGCCTGGAGAGGTGTCGCTCGGGCGAGAGCGCCTACTCTCCTGCCTACCTTGGGAGGTACGCCCAGGAGCAGGTGTGGCACGAGCCGGTCGGCTCATACTATTCGTATTCGCCGTCTTACAGGGACCGGTACCATCCAGATCCAAGGTACTGGTCACCTCGTCGCCGGTCTCGCTCGCCACCGCGGGAGGCTCACTACCCCCGCTATGAGAGGTCACCGCTGCATCGTTCGCCGAGTCGCCGTCGGTCCCCAGAGCCCTCACCCCGCTACAGGGCTGTTTCTCCACCACTGCAGACGACGGCCACAGCTACCCGCCCGACGCCACAGCCCACCGTGGCCCAACCGGCAGTAGCTGCGACTTCTACCACGCAGGCAGCACACTGACCTAGGCCCGCGGTTGTGCCCCTGCAGGTGACTCCGATACCGGTCACGACATTGGCCGTATCGGTACCGACGCAGCCTGCAGCTCCAGCTGTCACCCTGGCAGCCCCGGCCCGTAGGCCGGCCGAGGAGGAGGAGGAGGAGAGGTCGCCATCACCATCCGGCGACTCTTATGACTCTGACTCTGACTCTGCTGAGTCCACCCCTTCTTCTCACGAATCCCCCCGCTGGGGTTCGGAGAGCCAGGCCCGGAGTCTGCACCGGAGGACATACGCCAGTTTTCGGCGATCCTCCTCCGGATGGCCACAGCCCTTGGCCTGAAGGTGACCGAACCTGCTCCACAAGCCCAGGACCCAGTCTTCCAGTACTTGGAAGCTCACCCACCATGGACCGCACCGCTGCCGTTCCTGCCGACCCTGGTGGAAGCGATGAAGCAGCCGTGGGCGAAGCCGGCGTCAGCACAGCCTATCCCACATAGGCTAGAGCATCTGTACAGGACACAGAAGGAGAACGCGGAGTTCCTCTTCAATCACCCTGTACCGAACTCTATTGTGGTCGAGTCGGCTCAGACGAAAGGAGGCAACCGAGCGCATACCGCCCCTCCGGACCGTGAAGGACAGAAGCTCGATGCCTTCGGCCGAAGGTTCTCTTCAGCATCGTCCCTGGTGGTCAGGACGATGAACAAGATGGCATGCCTCACGGCCTACCATCGGAACCTCTTTGACCGACTCGCTCCACTCCTTGCTGACTTGCCGGAGGAGTCACGCGCCTCAGCCACGCAGATCTTTGGCGAGGCCGTTGCGGTGGCTACACAGCAGATCGCCACCTCGAGGCACGCTGCGGAGGCTACCTCGAGGGTGATGGTCGGTGCCGTAGCTCTCCCTGGGCTTCAGGAGGACAGCCGTCGGCGGATTGAAGACCTACCGTTCGACGGCGAAGGGCTCTTCCACACCTCCACCGACGAGGCTCGAACTTTGGAACTGGTGCGTCCCGCTCCGGATACACCCTGTGGCGGTTCACCTGGCGGGGCAGGAGAACACCACAGCGGACGCGCTCAGCAGGGACACCACTTCCCACCACGAGTGGTCCCTGTCCGACGAGGCCTTCCGGATGCTTCGGGACCGATGGGGCGAGCCGACCATCGACCTTTTCGCGACCAGCCAGAACGCGAAGTGCCACCTGTTCTGCTCGAAGGCCGGCCACGATCGCCGCTCCATCGGCAACGCGTTCCAGTTTCCGTGGGACGAAGGGCTGATCTACGCCTTCCCTCTGTTCCCGCTCCTGGGCCGCGTGATCGCGAAGATCATCGCGGACCGGGCGGACGCGATCCTCGTGGCACCGTACTGGCCGAGGCAGCACTGGTTCGGACCCCTGATCGAGGCCGCCCGGGGCAGGATTCTCAGGTTTCCCACGGTACCGGACCTGCTGTCCCACTCCGACGGACTGGTGTTGCACCCGGACCTGGCGGTGTTGGCCCTCCGTGCCTGGAGGATATCGCCCTAGATGACCCGGCCATCGGGAACGTCTTGACCGCGGCCAGGAAGGAGTCCACGCGAAGGAACTACCACTACAAGTGGCAGCACTTCGTGGCCTTCACTGAGGAACGTCGAGAGCCGGTATCGCCTGTCACCCTGCGTACCGTTCTCCACTTCCTCCTCCATCTCCGGCAACAGGGCTTGGCCTTCCCGTCGCTCAAGGTCTACCTCGCCGCGATCGTGGCATACCAGCCGCCACGATCCCCGTCGGCCGCGCTCTTCAGGGACGGTACCGTCAAGCAGTTCCTGAAGGGCCTGCAGCACCTCTACCCACCGGTATCACCGCCGCTACCGCCGTGGTCGCTGTCATTGGTGCTGTCCCAGCTGACGAGGCCGCCCTTCGAGCCCATGGCCACGACGGACGACAGGCTGCTCGCGATGAAGACCGCGTTCCTAGTGGCCGTCACCTCTGCCAGGCGGGCGGGAGAGTTGACGGCGCTACGGTGCGATGAACCATAATTGGTCTTTCATCGGGACAAGGTGGTCCTCCGGCCTGACATCTCCTTCCTGCCGAAGGTGGTGTCCAGCTTCCACATGAGCCAGGACATCACCCTGCCGGCCTTCTACCCGGACCCGACGACACCTCTGGAGCGATCCCTCCACTCCCTGGACATGCGTCGGGCGCTGGCCTTTTACAAGGACAAGACTGCAGCCTACAGACAGACACCCCACCTGTTTGTCTGTTATGGCAGGCGCCGGAGAGGCCACAAAGTATCCCCCAGCGCTTCTCTAAGTGGGTGGTACAGACTATTCAACTGGCGTACGAGCTTGCCAGGAAGCCTCCGCCAGACCTGCTTCGGGCCCACTCCACCAGGGCCGTGGCGACATCTGCTGCCCTCCTGCGAGGCGTCGACCTGTCGGAACTCTGCCGTGTGGCGACCTGGTCCCAGCCGTCGACCTTCGTGCGCCACTACCGGCTCGACTGCCGTTCCAGGAGAGATGTCCGGTTCGGACGTGCTGTGCTGTCTTCTGTGCTCTAGGATCTGGGACCTGACCCACCATCCTACTGGTAAGCTACACAGTCTCCTAATGTTTGAGGCACAGAGACCACGAGAAGAAGAACAGGTTGCTTACCTGTAACTGTGGTTCTTCGAGTGGTCATCTGTGCCCTCATACATCCCCGCCCTGCCTTCCCCTCTTTTTCAGGTCCCATCTGCTTCGGCGGACCAGAACTGAGGAGAGACCGTTAGTCGGCGGGAGGAGCATGCACAGCACTGGCATGGGGGAGGGGTTCCCACCAAAGCTAACGAGCTCTAGAATCTTCCGAACGCTACCGCGCAGGCGCGAAAGCTCCTAATGTATGAGGGCACAGATGACCATTCGAAGAACCACAGTTACAGGTAAGCAACCTGTTCATCTAAAGAGGCCTGCTAAGTCAGATACAGGTACTAGTATTTTTGGATCTCCTTTGATACCTTGTGTAGCAATACCTGCTGGTTTAAAAGAGGAGAACAAGTGATTCCCAGGCTTATCAGAATGAGGCGGAGAGGCACTGTGCTTTCACTCTTTCCCCTTTTAGTTCTTGCCCTCTGCTGTTGTAGTATGAACTAGGAGTAGTGTCAGACCTGGGGCATGGTCCTCTGTGTAGCAAAGCAACATGAACAACTTGCTTGAAAGGCTGTAATGTGAGGAGAGGAGATACAAGCCTGTATCTTTGGTTCTAAGCAGTTGAAAAACAGTCAAACACTTTGAAGTATAAAGAATATAGATGTATTAAAAAAAAACAGTTGTGCCATTAGCCTCAAGTTGGTAATGGATAAACTCCTGGCAAATATGGGAGAAGATGTTGTCTCAAGTTATCCAGGTCCAAAGCCATGAAAGCGTTTGAAGGTAAACATGAACACCAGTTAAGTATTTTGAAATGGACCATGAGCTGCGTTCTCCATGCCTGGTTTTAATTAGCAGTCTGGTAATTAATTGTGTATTGAAGCAACTGCAATTTCTCATCAGTCTTCAGAGGCAACTGCCTCACACATACACATATGATAGCATTGTAATAATCTGTTCTTGTGATTTCAAGGGCATGTAGCCAAAGTTTCTCTATTTGGGAGGATTAGCAGCTAAGAAAAGGAATTCTGTGCCACTGAGACCACTTATTAGTCTAAGATAAGTGTGCATCTCCCTTCATTAGCTAATGTGATGATGTAGAAAAAAGGTTTACTAGAACACACCTTGGTGGAGATCTCAGTGCAAATCTGAGCGTGTGCAGTTAAATGCTCCTTATTGAGCCTACTCTGAGGTTCAGTTAAGATGATAGCAATAAAGAAATACCTCCTTACCATCTTTGTGGTCTTGGAATTCCCTCCAGGAGAGTTTTTTTGTAGTGGTTCAGAACCTACTTCACCTTGGTCCATAGGGTGCTCTCAGAGAACTCTTTGAAACCTTCTGTGACCTATTTGCTAAGCACTTTAAAGATTGATTATGTTATGTATGGTATGGTATGGTATGGTATTTTGCACCATCATTGTACGTGGTGCTGTATAGGAAAAATAACAACAAAAAAGTTCCCTGCCCTCAGGCTTACAATCTAAACATATGGCACAAAAAGGAAGGGGGATGGCAGTCGGGGAGGGGATTAAATCCAGCAGATAATTGCCTCTTCTTATCTCCCTCAGGGCCCAGGAAATTGGCTGTTGAGTTGGAGGGAGGGCCTTTCATCTGCTCAAAAAAGACATTGTTCGTATTAGCCTTGGCCTGGACTCACTTAGTTCAACAGTTCAATATGTGGATGTGTACTGTCTTGTCTTGGTCAGTCTGACATCAATACCAGGAAAGATTCTAGAGCAGATCATTAAACAGTCAGTTTGTAATTACTTAGAAAGCAATGCCATAATCACTAAAAGTCAACATGGATTTCTCTAAAATAAGTCATGCCAGACTAATCTTATCGCTTTTTATGATAGGGTTACAAACTTGATAGATGGAGGGAATGCTGTAGACGTAGCATATCTTGACCTCAGTAAGGCCTTTGACGAAGTTCCCCATGACATTCTTGCAAAGAAGCTAGTAAAATGCAGGCTGGACAGGGCTACTGTTAGGTGGCTTTGTAACTGGTTCACTGACCAAACCCAGAGGGTGCTCACGAATGGCTGCTTTTCATCCTGGAGAGAAGTGACTAGTGGGGTGCCTCAGGATTCTGTCCTGGACCCAGTGCTGTTAAATATCTTCATCAGTGACTTGAATGAAGGAGTAGAGGGCATGCTAATCAAATTTGCAGATGACACCAAATTGGGAGGGATTGCTAATACCCCAGAGGACAGGATCAAAATTCACAATGACCTTGACAGATTGGAGAGCTGGGCCAAAGCTAACAAAATTAATTTCAACAGAGAGAAATGTATAGTCCTACACTTAGGCAGAAAAAATGGAATGCACAGATACAGGATGGGGGATGCGTGACTGGATAACGGTACATGTGAAAGGGATCTAGGAGTCTTGGTAGATCACTAGCTGAACATGAGTCAGCAGTGTAATAAGGCAGCCAAGAAAGCCAACACGATTCTTGGTTGCATCAATAGGAGTATGGTGTCTAGATCAAGGGCGGCAATGGTACCACTCTGCATCCAGTTCTGGGCACCCCAATTCAAGAAGGGTATCGACAAGCTGGAACATGTCCAGAGGAGGGCGACCAAAATGGTGAAGGGTCTGGAAACCATGCCCTATGAGGAACGGCTTAGGGAGCTGGGGATGTTTAGTCTGCAGAAGAGGAGGTTAAGAGGGGACATGATAGCCATGTTTAAATGTTTGAAGGGATGCCATGTAGAGGAAGGAGAGGGCTTGTTTTCTGCTGCTCCAGAGACCAGGACAAGGAGCAATGGATTCAGGCTGCAGGAAAGGAGATTCCACCTGAACCTCAGGAAGAACTTCCTGACAGTCAGAGCTGTCTGACAGTGGAATACGCTGCCTTGGAGTATAGTGGAGTCTCCATCTTTGGAGGTTTTTAAGCAAAGGCTGGATGGCCATCTGTTGAGAGTGCTTTGATGGTTGTTCCTGCATAGCAGGGGGTTGGACTGGATGGCCCCTGGGGTCTCTTCCAACTCTGTGATTCTATGATTCTATGAAATATTGTGACTTAAGAGATAGTGAAGCACCAGGTAAGGGCTAACAAGCTGGAGCTCAGTCCCAACAAGACAGAGCTACTGGTAGACAGTTCATCTGTCCAGAGAGGTGGTATTTATCTTGTTCTAGATGGATTTGTGCATCTGTTAAATGTAATTTTTAATCAGGTAGTCTCTTCATCTTGCAGTTCAGTAAACTTGATGAGAAGGATGCGAATGAAGATTTAAAGGAGGACAGGAAGCTACTCACTATGGCTGGTATTTTCGATTGCTGGGAGCCTCTTAGTGGAGGAGAAACACTGTACAGCTATACCATCATCACAGTAGATGCTTCTAAGGCTGTAAGCTCCATCCATAACAGGCAAGGGAGAGTAAATATATAGGCATTTGTTTGTTGAAGAGCATATTATAATAAGGAGATAATCATTTTTTGTGCCTTTGTGTTTATGTGTGTGTGTGTGTTGTGTGTGTTGTGTGTGCGTGCACACACACACATATACACACACACACCACATACATACATACACCTTACACACACACACTTGTTAGTATGGCTGTATATGTTTACCTAAATAACTTGAAATGAAGGTAAAATGTGCAAGTCAAAAACCTTTTCTGGTTGTGTGTGTTGTTTTTTTTTGGTCTGTCTTAAAGACAAGCATCTCAATAGTAGTGACTTCACTTGGGTAACCAATTTTCACCTTTACATTAATCACTGTGTTAATGCTGTCTTTGATGGCAATCATTTGAATTATTCTAAATCTGCTGCATGGCCTTGTCAGTCCAGTCCCCTGCATATCTCTGCAAATTGTACTTGATAAATTCTCTTTGATCTCCATCCTGATGGGGAGGGGGGATCCGATTCTTGCTGATTCTTGTACTGTGTATCATTTGTTATGTGCTATAGATTATTTTGGGTATTTCCATCAACCTTTGACACAGTTGTATTTTTATTTGTTTAGGATGCCAGCTATCCTGGACGGGGATGATGCTGTTAGAAAATGGTTGGACTTTGCAGAAATATCTACACAAGAAGCACTTAAGCTTATCCACCCCTCAGAAAACCTTGCCTTCCATCCAGTTGCAACCATAGTGAACAATTCACGAAACAATACACCAGAATGCATTGTACCCATTGAACTGGATGCAAAGAAGGTACAATCTAGTAACACTTTTCTGACACATTTCTGTCTTACGATCTCTGATGATTACATATTATCATTTCATGTTACAGTTTAAGCTTCTTTATGAAGTATTGTGTTCGTGTTAATGAGGAAACAAGCACAAACCACAAAAAGTCTTTTCAGGTATTTAGGAAGTGTGTTGACTCAACACACAAAGATGAGTCTAGGCTGGCCGCACAGAACCCCTCTCTCTCCAGTTCTGTTGTTCTTACATGGAAACTGACAAGTCTGAATAGGAGAGCTTCCGCTATAGAGACCCATCATGTGTTTGGGAACCCTGTGGGGTTTTGTTTTTGTTCTGTTCTGTTTTGTTTTTTTCAAGCTCATCACTTTCCACCTGAGAAAGGGACTAGCTCACTCCCCAGTTCACATGCTGAGTCAATATGTTTCCTGAGCACCTGCACAGAGCTGGAGGCTGCATGTGTGTTGGTCACCTGACACCAAGAGAGATTATGCTTTTTTCCAAGTTTTCGCCAGACTTTTTCAAGATTATTTGGAAAGATTTCAATAAAGCTAGAAAGGACTGTAGATTTCATTCTCCAGGAGGAAAAGAGTCGTTTTTAATATTACTCTTTTTAAAGAAAACACTAAGTCAGTCTGAATCCCTTTCACTGTACATAATTTTGTTTTAGAAAAATGCTATGCTTTTTTGTTGTTGTTGTTGTTGTTCCTAAGTAAAACATACTTTACCTAAGCTTGGAAAACTCTTGGAAACATCATTTTTTGTGTACTGGGAATGTTCACTGAATTAGTCTGCAGTTCCCAATGAATCTTACATTGATTATTCATAACAGTGGCAACTTTCCACCTATTTTTTGTGTGTTCCAGGATATGAAAATTAGTGCAAGTGGCAAAATGATGATGAACTGGTTAAAAAACAAATCCCCTAAGAAGGAAGAGGAGAAGGAAGATGGCTTACCAAGATGGTCCAGTCAATTCATCCAAACAGCACCACCTAAGAGAACCAGCACAAGCTTAATGCAGCAGTGGATCAAAAAGGAAGATGGAGGACCTTCTGCAAAACAATCCAAAATTTTGTGACTTGTTTATCCTTTCATTGTATTCAGGAATAGATCAATAGACCCAATGTATTAGACATGTTCTTATTGCGCAGTATATTTAAATTTGGCAGTTTCTACCGATTGAATGTGTCATGTGGGCCTTGACATTTAGTATTTTCTTTCTGGCTTTCTGGATTTTATGTGCAGCTGTATTCCAAATATGCAAGAAGTGAAAAATTCAAGTTAAATCTTTCTCTCCTCCTAGGAGAGAATCAAGGGTCCTGTTTGGCATATATTTTGCCCTGGTATTCATCTGATTCACTCTTTGGGTTGATTATACTTAACTCTTCCATAAAGAAAATAGTTTACTGTTGGTAACAGAGCTCTGTGTCTGCAGTATGAAAATCACTGTCGCTTTGTTTTTAAACCAGTTCATGCAATATTTTTGTTTCGTAAGGCCTGAGGTAGCTGTTTCAAGTCAGTTTGAGTGATATTAATGGGAGAAACACTTCAGTGATGCTGTGTTTTACTTAGCTGCCCAAACCTGCAGTTAGAAAGAAAATGAGTGGTAAAACTTTACTGTGCTTGCACCATAGGGAAACAAAGAGAGTCAGCTTGCTTTTCAGCCATCAGATCTGCTCTTAAGAGGATTATGAATGCTGCACATCACTGAAATAGAAGCTGGATGTTTTGGCTGTAAGAGGGAACATATCTGTCTTTTGGGTTGTTAGTTTTATTATTTGCATATATGAAGATAGGAAAAGCCAGGTGACTACACCTCATTTATTTCATAACTTCCTTGTCAAATGGGAGAATCTGAAGAGAAATTACAAATGTTCAGGATTTTCTGTAGGGTACAGTTTCTTTAAGATTCTACTTAGTTGAAAAATGTTTGTTCTACTAAAAACTGAGCTACCAGAAATGATAAAGCAGATGTGCTATTTTTAATTTTAGAGGTTTTTTTTTGATAAGCATTAAGAGACATTATCAAAGCTATTGACAACTCAAACTAAGATTTTAGCAACCACCTGGAGAACATTAATTAAAACAATGGTTGTACAAAATAAAAGCATTTGGCTGTTTTGTTTTTGCTTTTGTTACCCAGTTTCAGCTAATCATTAAAGCACTTATTTAGAGATGCTGTGAACAACATGTCCTTGTCTTTGTAGAAATAACAATATAAGTGGCAGGTGAAATTGTGGAAACTTTTACATAATAATATATAGCTTGAAGCACCCTGACCCAGGAATGGATTCTGCTCTTGAGTTTTGTAGCAATTTTAAACTATTGTGGCTATCACTGTTCTCCGGAACAATCTGGGGAAATCTTGAACAAGACCACAGAACAAATGTGTTTGAATGATGTAAAGTGAAAACAAATTATTTGTAATGGTAACCATAATTTTTCATGTACTATCCTGCTTGGAAAGATACACTTTCTTCTCTGTATTGTTGTTTATCTTGGTACCCCAGAATTTGAGGCAACAGGAAATCTTCTGGATTATCTTCCATTATCTTCTACTAGAGTGAGTCTGAGGAACTTGTGGTTCTCCAGAGGTTATTGGATTGCATCTCTTAACAACCATAGCCAAAATGGCCAATGGTGCAGTATCAGGGATGAGTGGAGCTGTAGTCAAGTGGTATCTGGAGGGCCACATGTTCCTCAGCCCTCTGCTAGAGACTAGAAACTCTATGTGTGTGTGTGCGCGCGCGCATGCCCGCGTATGTGTGTTGAAGGGATAATTATTGAATGGCAAGGATAATCAGGATGTGGATATGCCCTACAACAGCATCCACTCCTATCAGTGGTTCAGACTCCAATTTTTCCAAAGTAGTGGTATTGGAAATATATAATGTGGAACAAGGGAGGGAGGTTGTTAACCATGTTCCTGTAATTTGGATAGGAAAAACAGCCATTTTCTTCTTGAGCCTCAGGACATGGAGAGATGATAGTCTCCATTCGGGAGCTATGCTTATTCAGAACTCAGTTCTAAAGCTATATTAAGAGATGAGCACTATTGTCTTTTTCCTTGAGTAGAAGCCTCTGATTTTGCACATTTTTGGCAGCTGCTGTGGAAATCATATGTGTAGTTAGTTGACTAACACAGTTTCTCTTGGTTCTTGATGAAAATGTCTGACTTTGAATGTGAAGAGCTTTTTCCTACCATTGTTGCCACCTAATTGCAAATTCTGTAATTCAACTATGTAATTTTTTTTGCTTCCTCAGATCTCCCACTGTTCTACCCCTAGCACTATTATCATATTTTTGAGATATCACAAACAAAACCGTACACAATATTCCAGGTGTGGTTACACCATATGTTTGTATATATACAAGTCAAAGTTTGTCTGTCTGTCTGTCTGTCTGTGCCAGACAGGTGAAGACTTCATATGATTGGCTGTGTGAGTGAGAAGACCTCAGATGATTGGCTGGCTGTGAAGATTCTATGGAATCCTGGGGCTGGCAGTTCAGGAAGGAGCCTTTATAATTCTTAGCCAGAGAGCTCTGAACAGGCCAGTTGCTATGGAGACCAGGCCTAGCAGCCAGGAGAAGGCCAGTGTATTCCCTCAGAAACCAAACGTCTGTATGTTAACAACTCTGAATACAGACTGGGGAACATGGAGAAAAGTTACATGTACTGGACAAGGCAGTTTGGGGAATTAGAGAAAACAGGATCTCAAATCTCTGTATTTCAACCGCATCTGACTCCTAAGGTAGGGTAAGGTGATTCTTAAGGTATTTCTAACAAGGGTTACCTATGAGAAAATAAAATGCCAGGCAATGTTGGGTAAATACACTAGTATTTGTATAAAGACATTTCCGGTTTTGGCCTGTTTTCTAATGATCCCTCACATAGAATTTACCTGCCAGTCATGAAGATGAGGGTTGAGAAGCATAACCAGAGGAATGCTGGCAGTTGTATCCAGCAACATACTGGAAGGCCAAGCGATGCCCACCCCGATACAGACGTTACTGAGCTAGATCAACCCAGTGTCTGCCTCCCTTTGGCACTTTCCTATGTTTCTCTGCCATTTCAATTTCTTTCTGGTGTTCAGTTCCCTTCTCTCCTGAAGTACAAAGTTGCTTCCCTCATGCATTTGGTTTTCCTTCCCTCCTTGAGCACCGTCTTCCTAGAATTTGACAGTTGTAGTTAAAGAACATCTGGCACCTCAGGCTGCATCAGAGATTAGAATAATTCAAAAAGACCTCCCAGACAATAAGCTTTTGTGCTGCTTCATTCCAACTGCAGGTAGATTTTTTTTTTAAGTTGCTTTGCAAATTGATTTGCTGACAGGCTAGTCCAAGAGATTCTGCTATCTGAGATAAAGGAGACGAGGGGATTTTGTCTTTTGGGATTCCACATTTAGAAGCTGACTGAACTGGCAGTTGGCTCTTACTCAAACAAAGCTGACAGGTCATTCTGGGCTGAACAGGAGGGCAGCAGACTCTGAGCTGTGATGCATACAACTTTTTTTTCCAGTACTTTGCCACTGCTCTGTGACCCACATCATCTGCCACATGGCACAGTTGTGCACTAATGGTAGGGGCTGGCCACAGATGGAATAACTGGCTAGAAGGCAGAGAACAATTTCCAGACTTGTTAAGAAACAGAACAAGAAGACTGGATTATGAAGGAAAGCTGCTACAGAAGAGGGAGCAAATTCTGGAGAGGAATTTTTAAAGAGGAAGGTAAGAATTGTTTCTTCTGCCCTTTTAAGCCTTGATTATGAAAACAGATGCTTACTTGCTTACTTGCTTGATCCTTACCAACAAACTAGGGGCAATATTTAATTTTCAGAGGAAGTTCTGTCAAGAACTCAAGCCTATAAAGGTCACTGCCATTTGTGCTAATAGTCATTCTTAATTGTGTGAGAGTGGTGGATTACCACTTTGTTGTCATTATTCACTGTCAAATTGACTTCAGCTTATGGTGACTGTATGAATGAGAGTCCAATATCCCTGGTTCTTCTTCGTGGTCTCTGTGCCTCACACGCTAGGAGCTTTTGCGCATGCGCAGTAGCATTCGGAAGATTCTAGAGCTTAGTAGCTTGACGGGAACCCCTCCCCCATGCCCGTATGAGCATGCTCAGCCTGCCGAGCAACAGTCACTCCTCAGTTCTTTCTTATTCGCCCTTGCGAACGGAAGGTTCTCTTGCTTCGTAGCAATTCTTGGCTTGCTTTTTGACTACCTTTTTGGCTTTGACTTTGGATTTCGGACTTTGTTCTTGGTATTTGGATTACGGACTTTGATTTTGGTATTTGGATCCCCCCTCCCGCCTCCTCTTCTTGTCTTCCTCTTCCTCCTTGTCTTCGTCTTCATTCTTTTCTACTCGTCTTCTCTCAGCATCTTCTCCTCATTATATGTCGGCCCTCTTTAAACGTTGTTCCACCTGCGGCCGGAAGGTCGCCCTGAGCAACAGGCATTGGGATTGCCTTTTCTGTTTGGGGGAAACCCATAACATTAAGGCCTACGGCATTTGCCGGGAATTCACCGCGCAAACGTCGGGTGAGGCGTCCATCCCACGTCGCCGGGAGAACTATGTCGAGAGGGCCACATCTCGCCCCTCGACCGACTTGTTCCATACCTCCACTTCCCAAGCAGTGAGGTACGGCCAAGAATATGCCTGGAGAGAATACCCGCCCTTGTACCTGTCCTACTCACCATCGTATTGGGACAGGTACCATCCGGACGTCAGGCATTGGTCACCTTTTCGCCGGTCTTGCACACCATCTCGCGAGTGGTATTACTCCCGGCACTGACAGTCGCCAACTCGGTCAGCATCCCGGTCTCCACACTACAGGAGATCCAGGGAACCTACTCCTCGCTATAGGGCCGTGTCTCCGCCCCCGAGGGTAACTTCGACTGCCTCTCGCCCAACCTTGGACTCTGCCCCGGCAAGGACTACCATTTCCACCACTGTCGTCACACAGGCGATACAGCGCCCGAGGCCCACTACAGTACCAATCACATCTTCGGTAGCCCGGACGTCGGCCGCTGCGACGACATTACCGGAGGCCACGGTACCTGCAGCGATACCGTCAGCACAAACAACAACGCCCGCAGTTACCCTGCAGCTACCATCACCCAGGGAGAAATCCGTTGAGAGGGCCCTGTCTCCGTCCTCCCAGTCCTACGAGACAGACTCGGATTCGGACGAGTCAACGGCGACGTCCTATGAGTCCCCCCCCCTTGGCATTCGGGGAACCAGGACTAGAGTCGGCACCGGAGGACGTTAAACAGTTCTCCGCCATCCTACTGTGAATGGGTACGGCACTGGGTCGCAAGGTTGCAGACCAGGCTCCGGCGGTACAGGATCCGGTGTATCAATATGTCGACACCCGCCCGCCATGCACCATGCCACTGCCTTTCCTGCCAGCCTTGACCGAGGCCCTGAAGCATCCTTGGGCCAAGCCTGCATCCACACAGCAAATCCCACACCGGCTTGAACATCTTTATCATACGCAGAAGGATGAGGTGGACTTCCTGTTTATGCACCCAGTGCCTAATTCTATCGTGGTGGACTCTGCCCAAACCAAAGGTGGGAATCGGGCTCACACTACACTGCCCAACCGCGAGGGACGTTGGTTAGACACTTTTGGCAGGCGTTTTTACACCGCCACCTCTCTTATTGCCAGAGTGTCTAACGCACAGGCGTGCATGGCGGCCTATGCGAGGAACCTCCTCGACAGGTTTGGACCTCTTCTCTCCAATCTGCCGGAGGAGCATTGAGCAAATGCCCTCCAATTCTTCAATGAGGAGGAGGCCCTCATGAACCAACAAATCATCTCTGCGAGGCACGCCATGGAGGTCGCCGCCCGGGTCCTTGTTGGGTCTGTGGCCCTGCGCCACTATGCCTGGCTCCGATCGTCAGGCCTTCAAGAGGACAGCAGGAGGAGGATTGAAGATCTCCCCTTCGATGGCCAGGGCCTGTTCCATGCAACAACCGATGACGCCATGGACCACCTCGTCAAGGCACGCCTGATGGCCAAGAAGATGGGCATCCATCAGCCCCAACAGCGGTTCCCAGCCATCCTGGCGCAGATCTTCATCCTCCACCTTCCAGCCTCGCTTGCCGTGCTCAGGCACGTCTTGTCCGTCGACCTCGGCCTCGGCCTGGAGACCCCTTCAAAGGCGCCCATCTTTGTCCTCGAAGAAGTCCTCCTCTGGGACAAAGTCTTGGTTTTGACCTGTTTCGCAGGTCACCACTAGTACCATCCTTCAGCCTGCCAGCAGTCCTAGAAGATCAGCCGAGCCTGGCCAGGCACCTCGCGGAGTGGCGTCACATCACTACGGACTCTTGGGTCCTTTCCATCGTCCATCTTGGCTACGCTATAGAGCTTGGAAATATTCCTTCACGAGGCGTCTATTATTCCACCTGGGCCAGCCCGACCCTGCTGGAAGAGATCCAGTCCTTCCTGCAAAAGGGAGCGATCGAACAACTCCTGCCCTCGGGGCTTCTTCTTCCGGTACAGGACCCTGCGACCCATTCTGTTCCTCAGAGGGGTAAACGAATACATCCGCCCCAAGAGGTTCAAGATGGTCACGCTGTCGTCGATCCTTTCTTTCCTTTGCCAAGGGGACTGGTTCGCATCCATCGATCTTCGGGATGCCTATTTTCACATTGCCATTCGCCCGCAGCACAGATGATACCTACAGTTCGCAGTCGATGGCACCTGTTACCAATATAGGGTGCTACCGTTCGGCCTCTCGACCATGCCACGGGTCTTCACGAAGTGCATGGCCCCCGTGGTGTCGTTCCTGTTGGTGGCGTCCTGCAGACGCAAACTCTTCACTGACATTCACAGGACACTTACCCACCCCACCTGACCCGCCTTGGTCTCCGGGTCAACCCAAAGAAGTCCTATCTCGAGCCCGCGAGGGTTCTCGACTTCATCGGGGCAACTTTGGACTCGGTATCGGCCAAGGCCTACTTACCGTTTGACCGCGTACGGACACTCCGTCGGGCCGTGTCCACCGTTTTCAACGCCCCGACGGTATCGGTGAGGAGAATCCAACAGCGCCTCGGGTACATGGCCTCGACTACCGCCGTGACCCACCTGTCCAGGCTTCGTGCGTGGTCTCTTCAGCACTGGTTCGTCTTGAGTCTTCGACCCATTCCTAGACGACCAGAGATGTCTCCTTCGACCGCCCCCCCATGTACGGCGCTCCCTGACATGGTGGCAGTCCTTCCACAACCTACTATCCGGCATGCCTTTTCGGGAGCCGAATCCACACATCACTGTGACCATGGACACCTCCCTCTTCGGATGGGGGGCCCACTGTGGCGACCTCAGAGTCCGGGGCCGGTGGATCGATGATGAGACCGTCCTCCACATCAACGCCCTCAAGCTGCTCACCATCTGGAACGCTCTGAGGGCGTTCTGTCACCTCATCGCAAGCCGCACGGTGTTGATCCTGACGGACAACACAACGGTGGTCTGTTATGTCAACAGGCAAGGAGGGACTCATTCCACCACCCTCCTCAACATAGCCCTCGAACTCTGGGACTGGTGCGTCTTGCTTCGAAACCATCCAGTGGCAGTTTACCTGGCCGGGCAGGAGAACACCACAGCGGACGCCCTCAGCAGGGACACCACTACCCACCACAAGTGGTCCCTCCTGACTGAGGCGGGACCGGTGGGGCGAGCCGACGATCGACCTTGTCGCCACCGGTCAGAACACGAAGTGCCACCAGTACTGTTCAAGGGCCGGCTGGGATCGCCATTCCATCGGCGACACCTTCCAGTTCCGGTGGAGCGGGGAATTCCTTTACGCGTTCGCTCCGTTCCCCATCCTGGGCCGGGTGATATCGAAGATCCTCGCGGACCGAGCTGACGTCCTCGTAGCCCCATACTGGCCGAGGCAGCACTGGTTCGAGGCTGCTTGCGGCCGGATCCTCCGGTTTCCCACGACACTGGCCCTCCTGTCCCACTCCAACGGGCTCGTCCTCTATCCGGACCTGCCGCTCCTGGCCCTCCATGCCTGGCAGATATCACCCTAGACAATCCCATCATCGGCAACATCTTGACCGCGGCCAGGAAGGAGTCGACACGCTGCAATTATCACTACAAGTGGCGGCATTTCGTTGCCTTTGCCAAAGCGCAACGGGAGCCAGTATCGCCTGTCAACCTGCCTGCCATGCTCCGCTTCCTTCTACATCTCCAAGAGCAGGGCTTAGCCTTCCCTTCTCTGAAGGTCTACCTTGCCGCTATCGTGGCGTACCAACCTCCACGATCTCCATCGGCAGCTCTCTTCTGTGATGCTACCGTCAAGCAGTTTATGAAGGGCCTGCACCACCTCTATCCACTGGTATCGCCACCGCTACCACCGTGGTCGTTATTGTTGGTGCTATCGCAGTTGACGAGATCGCCCTTCGAGCCCATGGCGACCACAGATGACAGGCTGCTCACCATAAAAACTGCCTTCTTGGTGGCTGTCACCTCTGCCAGGCGGGCGGGAGAGCTGACAGCCCTATGGTCTGACGAGCCATACCTCGTCTTCCATAGAGACAAGGTGGTCCTTCGGCCTGACATCTCTTTCCTGCCGAAGGTGGTGTCTAACTTCCACTTCAGCCAAGACATCATCTTGCCAACTTTCTGTCCGGACCCGACGACACCTTTGGAGCGATCTCTTCACTCCCTGGATGTCGGTCGGACCTTGGCCTTCTACAAGGACAGGACTGCCTCTTTTCGACAGACCCCGCACCTCTTTGTGTGCTATGGCAGGCGTCGAAGAGGCCACAAGGTATCCACCCAGCGTTTTTCAAAGTGGGCGGCCCAGACTATCCAGCTGGCGTATGAGCTGGCCGAGAAGCCTCCGCCAGCCTTCCTCAGGGCTCATTCCACCAGAGCTGTGTCGACATCTGCAGCCCTCCTGCGAGGAGTCGACCTGCAGGAACTCTGCCGTGTGGCGACCTGGTCCCAACCATCGACCTTTGTGTGCCACTACAGACTGGACTGCCAGTCCCATAGAGATGCCCGTTTTGGACGTGCAGTGCTGGCTTCCGTTGTCTAGGACCTGACCCACCATCCAACAGGTAAGCTACACAGTCTCCTAGTGTGTGAGGCACAGAGACCACGAAGAAGAAGAACAGGTTGCTTACCTGTAACTGTGGTTCTTCGAGTGGTCATCTGTGCCCTCACACACACCCGCCCAGCCGTCCCCTCTTTCTCAGGTTCCTTATTGGCGGAGTACAGAACTGAGGAGTGACCGTTGCTCGGCAGGCTGAGCATGCTCAGTACGGGCATGGGGGAGGGGTTCCCGCCAAGCTACTAAGCTCTAGAATCTTCCGAACGGTACCGCGCAGGTGCAAAAGTTCCTAATGTATGAGGGCACAGATGACTACTCAAAGAACCACAGTTACAGGTAAGCAACCTGTTCTTATCAACTGCCCTGCTCAGATCTTGCAAACTTAGGACCATGGCGTCTTTGACTGAATCAATCTACCTATAGTATGGTCCTCCTCTTTTCCTGCTGCCTTCCACTTTACTAATCATGTTTGTCTTTTCCAGTGAGTTTTGTTATTTTATATGTCCAAAGTACAATAACTTCAGTTTAGTTGTCTTCACTTCTAGTGAGAGTCCAGGCTTGATTTGCATTAAGACCTATTAATTCATCTTTTTTAGCACTGCATGGTATCTGTAGCACTCTCTTCCATTTACTGGATAAAAAAAGAGACTATGTTCAGAGGCAACTTCTGCTATATTTTATTAGCTTGTGGGGAAATAATTGCTATATCACCTGGACATCATTTGTGGATCCCTCATAGTTACTATCTTGTCTACAGAACTGCCTGTGCTACTTGTTCTCATTTAGTTGAGTAATGATGACATGATATCTCAAGGGATGAGACAAATTTTAGTGGTAATAATGTGTGCATGTATGTGTTGTACAGAATAAGGTTATATTTAGGAAAGAATTAAAGAAATTTCCATGAATGGACTTGAATATATTTATTCAAATATACTTCCCATCTGCTTCTCCCCAAAACATAATTATAATTTGTATTAGAATAATAATGGACACAAAAATGCTATAACTGCCTTTTCTCCCATAGAACATTATAGAAACATATAATTTACAATAAAAATCCTGGGCATTTCAACATCATGCCTCTGAATGCATTGTATATCACCTTGCAAACTGATTGAGAGTCATTCTTGGGCCTTTTTTCTTGGGAGAAAAACCTCAGAACTATGGTGAGATATCTACCTCAGGCTTCCAGCTTTAACATGTTCCTTGGAAATCTGGAGGTTTACTGTCTCTGTTCTCAAGCCTTCAGTGAGATACCTAAAATGTGTAACACAGTTCTAAACCCCCAAAATGGTTGGGTTGTAAATCTTTCCTAAGGATACCTAACATTAACAAAAAAAGTAAAAACTGGCAAAGTTTATTATAGCAGGAGCTTTTGTTCACTTCAGCAGATAAAAGTCTGTCAAATTAATTGCATAAACTGGACTTGCGTCTACAAAAGTTCATGCTGTAATAAATCTTGTCAGACTTCTTAAGGCAATCTATTTTGCAGCCTAATACAACTACACATCTGAAAAACGTCAACAGCTTGCTTGGCCCAGCAGCCAAAAAGCCTAACCCATTGATTCAGTACATCATAGGAACAGTTTGTTAGGTTCTGTTACATACAAAATATTCAAGACTTCCCAACTGGACACAAAAACAACAAAAGCAAGACCAGTCTGCTCAAAAGCAATACAGTTTTGTCCCTGAAAACTAGTACAGTGTCATGCAGTTATCAGGTGTGAAATGGGAGTCCAAAATCTGGTTCAGATTTCATGAACCCACTTAAGTGCCTTTAAGACAAGCTGCTGTCTCTTAGGTTCCCATCTGTAGCTTGGAAATAATATTTCACTGGTCTATTTATGCCAAACATCTGTTTGCAGTGCTTTATTTGAAAAACTGGAGTTTGGAAAATTTAAAAAGCTATAGCTCTGAGACTCCAAGTAGTTACTGAACAGTAACAGTTTCAACATGACTAATTCCTAACTTTCTAGCAACAACTTAGAAAATCAAAATCTGAGCCCTAACTTTGCCTTTTTTTTACCCTCACCTCTCGCATCATTACATCAACACCTCGACAGCGGTGATGGAAGCAGCAGTAACGGACTAGCACTTGAATCCTACGATATCCCTCCTCTACCGTTTAATGAGGCACCAGGAAAGGAACGCAGTTACTTCGTACGGCCATACATTTACGCCTTCGCCGCTCGAAAAGTTGTTTCCAAGCTGGAAAAGTCCCGTCCGCGCGCTGCTCGCCAGCCCGGCCCGCCTCCCCACTGCCGTGTCGGCCGCGCTGACCCTTCCGCCGGGGCCCGGAGGAGGCCGCTCCCGGGCCGCCCCCCGCCTCGGTACTCCGGCCCCAAGGCGCCGCTGCTCCTCCGGCTTCTGGAAGGCAGAGGGGAAACAAGGGGCGCGGTTCGCAGTGGCCAGGACCTATAAACAAGCGGAAACGCCCCCTGGGAGGAGGACTGGCGGGTGCCCTGTAGGCGAAAGGGTCTTCCTAGCCGGTTTCCTTTTTAGGCGCTGGGTTCCCGCCCCGCGGTGCACAGTCGGGGCTTCCGCGCGTTTGCCTCCTGCAGCGCCCGCTAAAAAAGCCCTCGGGGGGCGTCTGCACACACGCCTCAGGCTGGGGAGGGGTGTTTGCGAAGTAATCCGGGAAAATGAATCTGGAGAGGGCCTGGAGAAATACGATCCTGCCTTGAAACGGAGCTGGCTGCTCCAGGCGGCTTTACAGTAAGCGGCAGCAACCAGAGGGAGGGGCCACGCTGCCCGTCCCCGGGGAGGGCCGCATATCCCTCTGTGCCGCAGCGCCGAGGAAGCTCCGTCCCCCGAGGCCGCCGCCGCCGCCGCCGCCGCTCCTGCGCATTAACAGGCCCCACCAGCAGCTCCCTCCGCCGACGGCCAAACCGAGCCGTCCTCTGCGCGGCTGTTGCCGTTCCGGCGCCTCCAACCCCAGTCCGAACATGGACGCCGCGAGCCTCCTATGCAAATCAGGGATCGGAATATCCGCCAATGATTGCTCGGCTCCGCTCTCACTGCCACCAATAGGGAACCGCTGACAAGTCGGGCTCGGATTTATATCTCCTTCAGCAGCTCGCGCTTGTTGTCATTGCAGCTGCGGCGCTCCGGCGGGGAGGCTCCGCGGCGGCTGAGGGTGAGGCTGGCGGGAGCGCGCGGGGAGCCGGGCTGGGTGCTTGCGGGGAGCGGAGTCCCAGGCTGAACCGGCGGGCTTCCCAGACTGTTCCGGCCCCAGGGGGCTCGGCGGGGGTTGTGGTCCTTTGGGGCCGGGTGGCCTGGCGCGCTCGCCAGCGTAGCAGCTTGGCGGCAGCTGTGTCCCAGCGTCGCCGCCGCCTTACCCCCTCTGCATTACTAATCCGGGGGGGGGGTGTGCGTGTGTGTCTTCTTTCCCTCCTTGCAGGCCGGTCTCTCCCCTCTCCGTCAGCTCTGCCAGCGCGGCCGCCGGGACCCCGGTGCCCCTCGCCTTCCCGGAGCGCCCGCCCGCCCGCCCGCCCGCCGCCCGCGCCCGCCGCGATGTCCGGCCGAGGGAAATCCGGAGGCAAAGCTCGCGCGAAGGCCAAGTCGCGCTCCTCCCGCGCCGGGCTGCAGTTCCCCGTCGGGCGAGTGCACCGGCTCCTGCGGAAGGGCAACTACGCCGAGCGGGTGGGCGCCGGGGCGCCCGTCTACTTAGCCGCCGTCCTGGAGTACCTCTCGGCCGAGATCCTGGAGCTGGCCGGCAACGCGGCGCGGGACAACAAGAAGACCCGCATCATCCCGCGGCACCTGCAGCTGGCCATCCGCAACGACGAGGAGCTCAACAAGCTGCTGGGCGGGGTGACGATCGCCCAGGGCGGCGTCTTGCCCAACATCCAGGCCGTGCTGCTGCCCAAGAAGACGCAGAGCTCCAAGAAATGAGCCCGCCGGCCGCGGCGGCGGCGGCCGCAGCAGCAGCAGCAGCAGTTTCCCCCGAAAAGCCATCCACGACCGCGCGTCCCCCCGCTCACTCACAGGATCCGGCGCGGGCAGCGGGTGCCGCCGGACACTGACTTCCGTCTCTCTCTGCTTGACGCAGCGCAGCCGGTAACGGGCCCGGAGCCCTTCGCCGCATCCTCCTCCTCCTCCCCCGCCGCCGCCGCCGCGCTTGGCCTTCCGTGTGCTCCCGCCCCGGCTCCCGCGCTCCCTCCCCGCTCCGCCCGGTGCCGTCGGCCGCGGGCGCTCCGCTCGCCTGATCCCCCGCCATTCCTCTTTTCTCCGGTCTCGTCCCCTCAGCACTCGCGTATCCGGCCCCCCCCGACCCCCACCCAGCAGCACCAGAGATTACTGTGGGAAGAGTAATCTTAATCGCTTTCCATGTCACAGAAAGGGCGCGCGCTTTGGGGCCTGGCTGCCACCTAGTGCCCTGCAAATTGATTTCCCTCCTCCCCCCCCCCGTTCTTGGATGATTTAGCTTGCAGTCTACTGCCTTGAAGCTGCTTAATCTGCGGCATCTGTGCAGTTAGGTTTTCCCCTTCCTTCTCCCCCTCCCCACCCTTAAATCCCTTTTCAAGCCTTCAGAATTGGAGAAGTGGCAAAGGAGGAACACGCGGGGGGGTTTTGTTGTTGTTGGTTTGTGGGCGAATTTCTTTTTTCTTTTTTTTTGAACTGGACAAAGGATTTGTGCATCTTTATTTGTCGTTATAAACTGAAATAAATGGGACTCAGTTCAAGAGGAAAGATCACAAAGCACAGTGGAAGCTTCAGAGTCTACACTGGGAAAGCAAGGGATTCTTGTTGGAGCGGTGTGCTGCCCTTTGTGACAGTGATGCTTTTCTGCACCCTGTCTGCGCCTCCTAAAGGGCAAGAGTGGGTACTCTGAGGAAGAAGGGGTAACCTTTCCATTGCTTTGTTGTTTTGCACAAATAACCAGTCTAATTTTTTGAAATGACTGTCCCAGAAATCAAAATGATGATAGATTTATCTACCTGGTATTGCTGCACATCCCCATTCAATGTGATCACAAAGTGAGCTATAACGGGTGGGGTGGGAAGATGCTAGGAAATGCTCTGTGAAAAGAGGAGTTTATCTTGCTCAGAAAGTATTAGCTTCATATGCTAGTTCCACCGCTACCACCACCAAATGTGTTTTATCAGTTTTGGACCCCATTCTGTATCAGTGTTTTGTTTTTTGTGTTTTCGTGGTTTCAAAGCTACTTTTTAAAAATCTGGTTATGAAAACAACAGACGATAATGGCAAAAAATAGTTTATAAGTTTGCAGGGTGTGCACACACCCTGTTTTGTTGTCCCACTGTCACCACTGCTTGAACAGGTCTTTCAAGGTTGTTTCTAAAAATACAAGATGTGTAAGACCTACCAGAGGGAAAAGTGGGATTAATATGCATGTCACAAAGCAGTTACGTTTCAGACCACTATGAGATAGGAGGTGGCAGAAAGGAAACCTTGCCTTGATACGGTGAATTTGGATCTTCTGAATGTGCTTAACAGCTTAGCTGGTAGCCAAGTGGAAGCAAGAGTCCTTGGATTTAGGTCTATTTTTGTCCTTTTGATGTCAGTGGAGCTAAAATGATTTAAATCAAAGTACTTTAACAGCTTTTTTACTTTTAAGCCTAAATAATAGTAGGCCAGAGGTACTTGCTGGATGTTTGCAGCAGTAAACAGTTGAGCTGTTTCCTTTCCTCTTCACCTCCATCTCTCCTTTGGGTTTTCAATCTGTTGTAGAGCCTCTAATAATGGCTGAACTTTAGCATTTGTACCCTAGTTGCACTTTAAATTATGCAGTGTTCGTTGTTCCATTTTTCACTTCAGATAATTAAAATATAATGCAAGTGTGGCATTTGTTTAATTGTAATCCTCAGTGGATTAATGTTTGGGAGACTTTTTTTTAGGATTGAAAGGTAATTTATACAAAATAAAATATCTAGTTAATGGAGTGGCTTATTAAATAAGTGTTTAGTTAAATGTATAAGCATGAAAGTTGGCCTAGCCAGTTCTGTGGTGCATAGTAGCTGTGGTCTTCTAAAAATGGTATTGGAGCTGAATCTTTCTTGCTTAGGTGAAGAGTTCGTAGAACCATGTGCATGCAGCAGCGCCTAGGCTATTGAATAAGTAGAACTCATAATAATTATGGTCAACTGTATGTGCTGTTAAGTAGCATGTGTTCAACCCATCAAGTGAGTTGTAAATCTGTAGATGAAATATGTCTTGCTCTGGTTCGACTAATAATACCTAGACTAGCGGAAGTTGGATGCTTTAATAACTGGATAATGAAAGCAGTGTGTTCATTCTGTTGCTGGTAGGCATACTGTTTCACTGTTGATGCTCAAAGACTAGATCTTTTCTCGGCCCGTGTCTTATTGCCTTGTCTGCATCCCCCCCAATCCCTGCAACCCTGTGTAGGCCCAGGAGGAAAAAATACTCTTTTTCTAAACAGCAGTCTCATTCTTCTGGCACTGGACCAGTGTAAGCTCTTGCTTTCTTAGAAGGAAGACTGACTGCGTTGTGGTGGGGAGGTGATTCTTTAAATACAAATAACTGCTGAAGAGTAGGAACTAGAGTTTCTGTAATTGTGCTTTTCTGTTTTTCAAATTATTTTCAAAATCAATATTTTGTGTTCTGTCAAATATTGCTTTTGTATTTATTAGACAATTTAGAACTTGTGATACTGGAGAAATGCAAAACCGATATTCTTATTAAACTGATTCAGTCTTGAATGCACATCAGAGCTGTAGCTTATCAGCACATCATTTGCCTGTTTAGAAGTTTCTGTGAAAATAACAAATCATGGCCTACAGTCCAGAAATATGGCTGGGGGGAAGATGGGCTCCTGTGGAACTCAGAGGCTTAGTCTTCTTGACTGCCAGCCACACAAGACGTTCCTCTTCTGCTCCCCTGGATCTTTCTTTTATCTGAGAGGGAAAACTAATGTAGACAAATATGTGGTTAAACTGTGTTCAAAATTTTGAAACCTGTTTGAAACCCAAAATGATGCTTAATGGAGAAGTCCACTAAAAAAGGGTTATCTGGCCTATACATCCAAAGGACTGGCATCCCTCTGCCTGCTTTCTCTCACCATTCCCATCAGCTTCACTCCTCATGGGGATGAGTGCTCTGATCTGAAGTTTCCACAGCACATTTGGAGTTCTGCACAAGTGAAGGTTTCTTCACTTATTACTGTCCTATCCTTGGAACACAGCCAATTGACCTATTTTACTTTAGCCACCATGTCTTTTAATGTCTAAAACTGAAGAAAAGAGAATTTGATTACAGAAACAATCAAATGATACAAGAAAGGACACTAATTCTAATAAGGAGCTCTAATGTTCTGTGTAAATTGCTTGTGGGTCCTGCATCTAGGCATTCAAATGTTTTGCTGATTTTGGAGAGCAGAATGTTTGCAGTTGCTTTAAATCCCACCCCCAAAAACATCTTTTGCAATTAGCTGCTGTTGAAAGCGAGTAGCTTCTAACATTGAGTTGGATTAAAATTCTTGGTGCTGGTTCTGTACAGTGTTCATCCTAAATGAAATAGTCCAGAGACTGAGGCAAATGTAGAATAAGAATTGGTGTATAGTGTAATGAGTGTTCTTCTAAAATCTGTGTATTTTGATTTCAAATGCAACATGTATATTTAAGCAAACTAGTAAAGAAAAACTTGTGCTTAAATCTGCTTCCTAGGTAGACTTTTTTAAAAAAAGAAGGGGAGGGGGGTTAAGGCTTGATTTTATGCCTACTTACCTGTTGAGAAATCCTATTAGAATTCAAATTGAGCATACTCTAGAGTAGGTATGTATAGGATAATATTGTCAGTTCATATTTTTATATTGCTGATGAGACCTTGTGTAGGATTTTAGGGAGCACTCTTTTTCTGTTCAGTGGCTGCTTAAAGTACTGCTAAACCGAGTGAGTGATCTTGCTTAAGTGGTTGTAATCAGTGATAGTGCAATTAATACTATGTGATTCAGTCAATATAACAGATCTGAAATGTCTCTCACTGCTCTAAAATTTTGCATTGCACTAAAACAAATCATATGGTTCTCCATTTTCCAGAAGATACATTCCATCAAAAGATAGTGCCAGCCACTATCCTAATTATAGGAGGATCATGCTTGACAATGTTAATCTGACCTTCCCTGCTCTGGTCAACTGCTAAGTATTGTCAGTGTTGAGCTCTTCTCATTTTTATTCTAATAGAAGAGAATGGCCAGTGGAACACAATTGTAGTTGAATGGGATGATAGAAGAGGGAGGGATGGTAATACCCTTCATAAGTGTTCATGTACGTTTTGTAAGAGATCAGTTTGGGTGAAGAGAGAACATGAATGTATTCTATTTTCCTGGGGTGAAATGCTATATAACTACCTAAACAGTCTGAATATGTGTAGAAATTTACAAATGGCTAAAAATACCTTCAGAAGAATAGGGAAGATGTATTTAAAAGGTTTATCTGTTTTGAAGAAGACTGAAGTCTGATATGAAACCCGGTAAATAAGTCTGGAATTTTGCCATGGTGCCCTACTGGGAATATAACGTATTTATTGTGCTGCTTTTACAGAAAATTGGGATTTCAAAAATTGTAATGATGATGATTTGGAAAGTAGACAGAGCCTTTAGAAGAGAAAGAGAAAGTAGGGCAGGTTCTCCCATGTTCATCTGTTTGAGAGTAATGCCACTGCACTACAAATAGCCTCTGCTGCATGTGACTTTTCTCTTGTTTGGCCATGTAGCCTCAAGTAACCTGTCTATCATCCATTAAAGCTTATGCTGTAATGAAATTGTTAGTGTTTGAAG
The DNA here is from genome assembly GCA_948472985.1 of Iguana delicatissima. Classification (NCBI taxonomy): domain Eukaryota; kingdom Metazoa; phylum Chordata; class Lepidosauria; order Squamata; family Iguanidae; genus Iguana; species Iguana delicatissima. The sequence continues at coordinate 67,909 of CAOKZL010002312.1, read as the reverse complement.
TATCACAGAGCTTTGGGGGATTAGGACTGAAGAGTTATTTTCCCTCACCTATCTTTTTTTTAATGATTCAGTTTAGTCACACATCTCAGTCAGCATCTTATTTTATTTACATTTTGCCTTTCTCCCAACATAGGACCAAAGCAGTTAAAGTTTCTTCATGATTGCCAAAGTTAAAAACTGTACTTTTGATGCTCAGGCAGATAATTGCAGCCAGTTATTGAGAATCTGAAGTTGTCTGCATGTTCCTCACATGTTCTGATGGAGAAGGCTACAATGCCACCCTAGTAACTATTTCCAGCTATCTTTCTCTGCACTGTTTGAACTGTTAAAAATATTGTAGAACATCCTGGGGTAGACATGGTTAAAGTGCATAATAAGTGAACATGCTGGTTATGAGAATTTACTCCTGCTCTGTTACCTTGTGATTTCCATACTTGGCCTTGAAAAGCTCTGTCCCAAGAGTTGATAGTTACAGATTTTTATTCTGCAGTTGGGTCTCCACAAGGGCGTGATGGTGAGAGATTCTCTTACTCTGTTTCTATAAATAAATGCAGAATTGCTTCTGTAAGTTGCCTTGATCAGTGCCAAAATTAAGTCTAGCAGTGTGTTCCAGGCTTCCCCAACAGGCCAGATCAATGATTCTTAATCTTTCTTCACTAGGGACTCCATGTAAATATAATTTGTTGCCAGAGGCTCCTGACTTAAGATTTAAATATTTAAATTTAGATTTAAATATTCAAATGCTTAACTATCCAGATATTTATTTATGAAAGGCTTCTAGATTCAAATACCCACTGAGATGCTAGGTGACTTTGGGCAGGTCACATTCTCTCAGCTTCAAAGGAAGCCAAAGCCAAACCTCATCTGAACAAATCTTGCCAACTCCCTACCACGATAGGGTTGCCACAAGTTATAAGTGCCTTGAATGCATACAACAACAAAGTGCTGCCGTGTCCCTTTTGTCAGAGACATGGCAGAAGATGTATGTGTCCACCCCAGCTGCTCCCTCATGTGCAAATGAAGTAGTTTTGGCACCCACCCACCCTCCCACCCACCCACCCTTCTGCCATTTTTGTGTTGCTGCCACTGCTGCTGGTATTCAGCAGCAAGGCTTTGCAGACCCCTTGTGAAGGCTCTGCGGACTCCCAGGGGTCCATGGACCCCAGGTTAAGAACCATGAAGCTTAGATGATTATTGGAACATATCAGGCTAAAGTTACCAGCGTTTAAAAAAAAAACTTTCACTGCAATCAAAAACATTCTGTGAGCACCTGCACTTCTTTTGCAAAGCTTGGACATCCTCTAAGGCTGCATACTTGAATTAATGATGGTTGATTTGTGCTTGCATGGGGGAAGGGCCTAAGGGACCTGTTGGTGGGTATTCATCATTAGTAATGATTAATGTATCTCTCAGCCTCACTCTGTTACTTGTGCATCTTAATGCAATATGTTTTGTGGGTCTTGTGCACACCTTTTGTGTCTTATTTTTGTGTATGGGTGAAAATAAGCAAGCTTAGTGCTAATCTTTACTGCTAAATGGAGTAAAGTAGTAGCTACTTTGAGTTAGGAGGTACTGCAGAGAACAGGAGAGGAGGTTTCAGAGGACAGAGCTGGATGCCCCCTGTGGCCAGTACATTTGAAACTGTCCTGCTGCCCTTGGTATCTTAGTGCCATTGCTGAAGTGAGGCTCAACTCTGATTACTTCTGCAAGTGGAATAGGAAGGGATGCTATTTTGACTTTGCCCCAAGCAACAAAATGTTTGGCAAAAGCAGTAAGATTAGAATGGGGGGGGGTGCCACCTTTTCCTTGGACATGCTTGGATTGAGTTCCTGTGTTGCAACTACAACTCCCATTTTCCAAAGCCAGCATGAGACATGGTGATGTGAGAGAGTGCCTTTTCATAACTATGAGTGAGTCTCTTCCATTTAGACAGTGGGAACTGTTTTGCTCACTCATAACCTTTTGTCATATCGCGATTGTCGTGTGCCTTCATTTCTGAAGGGGTTTGCCCTTGCCTTCCTCTGAGGCTGAGAGTGGAACTTGTCCAGTTGTCACCCCCATGAGTTTCCATGTCTGAGGAGGGATTCAAACTCTGGTCCCCAGAATCATACTCCAACACTGAGACCACTGTTTGGGTTTCTTTTATTCACACTCCTGAGGTTCTCAACATCTTAACATTTAAGGTGCTCAAATGCAAAGGTGACAATAAGCTGGCCTGTGTAGACTCAGGGAGATGATGTTGTTCCAGCTGCATAATTCAGACAAATCATTTTTCAATTAGAAGTACTTTCCCAGGCGTGCCCTCTCCTCTCCCTTAGGAGTGTTGTCAGTGTTCAGCCCCATTGTTCATGTTTTTAGCCAGCATTGGTGTCGTGATTTGAGCGTTGGACTAGGCAGACCAGTGTTCAAATACCCACTTCACCATGGAGACCCACTGAGTGACCTTTAGCAAATCACACTTTCTCAGCCTCCAAAGAAGGCAAGGCTAAACCTCCTCTGACCAAATCTTGCCAAGAAAACCCCATGACAGGGTTAAAATAAATTCAAGCGACTTCGAATGCACAGAACAAGAAGCCTTGGTTTTAGGAGTGGGCCATCACTATGTTCTGCCACAGCTGCATGGGTTCGACGGTGGCCTTGATTGGATTTCAGGCTTCCAGTTTACTCTCAGAAGTCCTGACCCAGCATAATAGGGCAAACCTGGTCTGCTTAAGCGCAAGTGCGGGGGGGCGGCAGGTTAGAAGGCTCAGTCCCCTGGAGGCAGGCAGGGAAAAAGATTTTCCATCTCTGTTCAGTCACTAATGGCAATGCGGTGTTGACTCCGATGCGTAACGTGTGCACACTGCAAGGTTATTAAGCCTCTGGGCTGTAGCGCTGCCGGCTCGGGACCTGGCTTGGGCCTCCCGGCGGGTTCTGCCCACTTTAAACCTTCGCTCTGCTGGACCAGGGCAGCGCGGGCCGAGGAACGCCCTCCGGAGTCATCCGACGCCGCCCCACCGCCCGGCCAACCCGGCGAAACCGCGCGCGCCGGCTCGTGCGCATTGGCGCCTGGTGACGTAACCCCCCGACCACGAAGACAGGCTCGCCAGAGGGGGCGGCGCCTTCCCTCTGACGTCGTGGCCGTGGGTGGGGAAAGGAGCCTCCCACGCAGTCAGTGGCGTCGCTTCGTGCAGCCGAGGGCCCACCCCTTCCGCCTGCCCGGGCCCCCCTGGAGAGCGCGAGAACTACGCCGGGGTCGCTGCGGAGCGGCTCCCCCCGCTTTCGGAAAACGAGGATTTTCGGGGGGAATGTCACTCCCCCCGCCCGAAATCCCAGCGCACACGCACCCCAGCGCGGGGGAGGGAGCAGGCAAAACGGGCGGCGCGGGAGGAACGCTCGCTCCTCCGCCTCCCCAGCCCTCTTTATTCGGGCGCCCCCACCGCCCACCCCTTCCCATTCCGCCCCCTTGCAGCCGAAGCCCCCGCTCCCCGGGATGCGCCCCCCAACCCATGCCTTCTGGACCCCGGCGATCCTCCCCTCCCCAAGGCTTTCTCTCTTGCATGAAGAAACCGAGGAAGCAGCATCTGAAAACTGTTTTTTAAAACAATTTATTGAACAAAAAACCCACAAAAGAAAACATAACCCCAAAAAAGGCAATTGAAGACAAGATTTGAAAAAGGCAGTACAAGATCGTGCGGCGGCGGCGGCGGGGGGGGCAGCGGGCTGCAGCAATCCTCCCCTCGTCCCCGCCTGCGTCCGTTGGCTCTCGCTGCAGTGACCGCACTGGGGTCTCCCTCCAAGGCAACACCGGCCACGCCGCTGGCCACTTGGTCCCACGCCCACCCGCCGCCCGCGCCCCGGCGCCCGGCCAGCGCTGCGCCCTTTCGGAAGGGGAAAAGGCCCAGCCGCCCCGGGCGATGGGGACGTCGCTATGGCGCCACGAGCCCCCCACCCAAGGGAGAGGTGCCCCCCGAAAGACCGGCCCCTCCCCTCGGAGACTGGGGGCCGGGGTCACGGGGGATCGGGGCTCACCCACGCGGGGGGGCGTGCCCGAGAGACAGCAATGCCATGAAGGTGGTTTGGGAATGCAGAAGACAAAAAACCCCGGCGCCTCCCCCGCTGGCCAAAAACGGGGGCAGGGAGCCTGGAAAACCGCGTCGCCGCCTTCCCGCAAACAAAAACAGCAAACGAACAACCGCGAGAGTCCGCGCGGGGACCACGGAGGGAAAGTGCTATCCGGCGCCCCCGTCCCTCCCCCGGAAAAAGAAAAGGCTGCAGAAACGGGGCCACGGAAACAAAACCGAAGCGGGGGACGCGGCTCTGTGCTTCGAGCTCAAGTCCGAGTCTTTCGGGGCTCCATCGAGTCCCGGGCGGGAGCGGCGGAGGGCCCGGCGCCCCCTCCCTCCCTCCCTCCCTCCCTGGCTCCCGGGAGCGCGGGGGGCGGAGGGGAGAGGCGGGGGCGGGGGCGGGAGGGGAGGCCCTCATTTCCTGCTCTTGAGCGCCTTGGGCTTCGCGGACTTCTTCACCTTCTTGGCGCTGGGGGAGGCGGCGGTGGTCTTCTTGGCCGCCTTCTTGGCCTTCACCTTCTCCTTCTTGGCGGCGCCGGCGCCGGCGCCCTTCTTGTGCGACTTCTTCTCCAGCTTCTTGCTCTTGGCCACGGGCTTCTTCTCCGCCTTCCGGGAGGCGGCCGTCGATGATGCCGATGCCGATGCCGCCGCCGCCGCCGCCGCCTTCTTGTGGGACTTGGCGTGGGAGCCGCCCCCGGCGCCCCCTTCCCCGCCGCCGCCGCCGCCGCCGCCGCCCTCCAGCTTCTTCCTGTTGAGCTTGAAGGAGCCGTTGGCGCCGGTGCCCTTCACCTGGAGCAGGGTGTCGTTCTGCACCAGCGCCTTGATCGAGTACTTGAGGTAGGTGCGCCCGTTCTGCTGGTCGAACCAGGCCACTTTCTTGGCCTCGTTGTAGATCTTGGCCAGCGAGGAGCCGTTGCGCTCGCCCAGCTTGCGGATCGACTCCACCACCAGCTGGCTGTACTTGCCCGGCTGGTTCTTTTTCTTGCTGTTCTTCTTCTTCTTGGAGGGCGAGAGGACCGAGCCGCCCCCGGCGCCGCCGCCCTTGGCTTTCTTGGCCGCCCCCTTCTTCTCCGGGGCCAGGGGCGCCTCCTCTGCCTCGGCCAGCGGCAGGTCGGCTTCCTCCAGTTCCACAGACATGGTCGGCCGCACAGAAGTCTCCAAAGCCTCCGCCTCGGCAGGGGCCTCCTCGGCGAGAGGCAGGCAGGGAGAGGCAGGCGAGGCCACCGACGAGCGCGCCAGCCAACCCTCCGCTCCGGCTCCGAGAAGCGCTCTGGCTGGGCGGGCTTCGCCGCAGCTCCTTATATGCGCGACGGGCGGACCACGTTGAGAACAACAACAGGCGGCGAGCAGGCGAGCTCCAAGTTGTGCTTTTTGGGGCCCCTTTGCCGGGCTGCCCCCGCCGTCTCCGGGGCAGGAGGGACGGGCCGCCGCCGCCGCCCGCTCCTCCCGACGATGCCTGAGGCCGCTGCCGGGCCGCCGCGGCGCTCCGGGGCCGGGAAGGGTTCCTCGGGGGCGATTTTAAGGGCGCACCCTACGCTAGGGGCAGAGCGAGGATGGGGGCGCCCTGTATGGGGGGCTCTGGAGCCCGCCGGGAGGGCCGCCCGGGGCGGGGAACCCGCCGGCCGGCGAGAGAAGAGGGCCCCCTGTGCCCCTGCCCTGTCAGGGGGCTCCAGGGATGCCCGGGGCGCGAGGGAGCCCCCGGTTAATTTGTTGCAACTAACACACGGGACGCCCTCACGTGGTCGGCTGCAGCAGCACGGAGCGGGCGAGCCGATTCCAGGGGGGTCCCCGCCCGATGTGGAGGGGCCGCGACGCCGGGGCTGGGGGCTCGGAAAGGGCAGGGCTGGGCTGCTTGGGCCGCCGCCCTTGTGGAGGAGCAGCCCCCCGCGGTTCCGGCCTGGGGGCTGCCCCAGCCCTGTCCCCCACCCGCCGTCTTGGTCAGCGGTACAGCTGCCGAGGCTTTTGGTCTCCAGTTGCAAAGTGGAGCAGACGGGGGCAGGGAAGAGGCGCTCTCGGTGCAGCCCGGGGGGTGGTCCGAGGGAGGGGTTCAGGGGGGCGAAGGCACGCACGGTGGGAGGCGGACTGGTATGCTGGATTGCGGGAGGGGAGGACGGAGACAGGGCCGTCAGTTGCAGGAGGGGGGCGCAAAGAAGGGGTGGCGGGCTCGCCCGCTCTTTGCCTTGGGGACCCTGCCATGGGGCGAGGGAGGCTCTCAAGTTCATTCTTCCATCCCCTCAAGCAGAGATGAGACGGCGAAGGGGGGCAATTCGGAGCCCCGGAGAGAAAAGGACCATCATCGGGCACCTTTTCCCGCCGCTGCTGCTGCTGCCTTTTAAAAAGAAGGGCCATCCTGGGCGTCACGCAGTCGGCCACCCATGAGGGTGGGCGTGCGCAGCCCGGAGGGGGCCGAGCGTGGACAGTCCCTCTACCGATCTGCCCCCCACCCATCCCCGACACACCCCACACGCTCGGTGCGGCTTCCTGGCGAGGGGCGGCGCCCTCCTGAACTCGCCAAAAGGAGACCCGGGGCGGGCGGGGAGCCACTTGGCTCGGGCGGCGGAAGCGAGCGCGGGCACGCCCCCGTTTCTCCGGACCGGGGTGTAAACGGATCGTAGGGGACACAGCGATCCAGCGGGGAGCGAGCGAGCGAGCGAGCGAGCGCGCCCCGGCCCGCCTCGCCGGCAGTTTGGGGCACAATTGAGTTCCTTTCCTACGCAGGCATCTTTTGGGAGAAGCGGAGAGAGTGCCGTGATTTGCCAGCCCCTGCGCGTTTACATGGCGGGGGGCGAGGAACAAATCTTCGCCATCGGAAGGCGGAGAGGGGAGGAATCGCTCCCAGTGAGCAGGAAAAGGGGGCCAAATAGCCAAGCGTGCGGGGAGGGAGAGGTCGCGCTTGTGCCCCCTCCCGCGCAAAGGGCGAAGCGAAAGCTCCGGGGCTTCTCGTGGGCGACGGCGAGGGAGAGCCAGCGGGGGGCTGCGGCGCCTCCGTCGCGGCTTCTCCCCCGCCCCCGTTGCCCGGCGAGGGAAGGAGGGGCCGTCGCCCCCCCAGCTGCATCTCTGGCGCAAGAAGAGTTCCCTCCTCCAACCCCATTGGCCTCCTCTACGAAAAGGCAGTTCGAACCTACGCGATGAGCCCCAAAGGGACCGAAGCGCCAGATCTTCCCTCGCTGTAAAACCTGACAGGCGTCCTCCCACGTCTTTCTTCGTTTCCGCGCCATTTCCCCAGTATTGCCTTCCTCGGCTCCTGGCTGTCGGAGAGGAGGGCGGCCGCTCTCTTTCTCCCTACCTCGGTGGACGTCCTGCTGTATGCAGGGACTCGGCGGCCCTTGACCATCATCATTGACCCCCCCTCCCCGTGTTTTTCATGTTCTCAGTGAGCAAGAGCGCTCGGGATCATGGAACTGATGGCATTCAGGGAGTCCAGTTTTTTTTTTCTTTTCGAATTCCTTAGGGGATCAGATCAACAGGAGCAGATTGTGCAAGACTCGAACCAGAGTCTGGTTGTGTTTAGGAAGACCACTGACCTGGTTGACTGAGGCAAGTCGACCTTCACTAATGGTGACCTTACAGTCAACTGCCTTGCTCAAGTCTTGCAGACTCAGGGCCCTGCCTTTCTTGGTTGGGTCTGTCCATCTGTAATGTTGTCTTCCTGTTTCCTACTGCCTTCTACCTTCCGAAGCATTATTGCCTCTCCTAGTGAGTCCTGCCTTCTCATGATATGTCATGACAGTTTTTGACAGTCTCAGTTTACTCCTCTTCTGGGGAGAGTTCAGGCTTGATTTGGTCATGATATCCCATCCACAGAACTTTGCTCCAGTGCCATACTTCAGATGAGTTGATTTTTCTTCTGATCAGCTTTCTTCACTATCCACCTTTCCCAACCATACACAGAAACTGGAAGTAGGATGGCACAGGGCAGACCTGCACAAGTTGGCAGTAGGTAAGGGCCAAAATTAAATGGGCTAAACTTCTTTGGGCTGCAGATAGGTTTTTAGCACCTCACTTTCCAAGTAAAGTTATAATAATGGTATAATATTTTATTTGCAAAATAAATTATAGTATAATTAATGATTACATTATTTTGCAACTAAAATAAACCATATTAAAAAAAAGGGAAATTAGGGAACTTCTTTTCCTGTAGTTTGAAGCCTCCTCTGTGTCCTAGAGCCTTTCCACACTTCACTGTTATAGTGCTATTATTCCAGTGTCAACATCCTGTGGAATTCTGGGGTTTGTAGTTTACTGAAGCCAAAGAGCTCTTCCGCTGAGAGTTCTCAATACCCCGCCCTAAACTGCAAATCCCAGGATTCCACAAGATGATGAAAGTGGAATAATAGCACTATAACAGTGCAGTGTGGAAAGGCCCCTAATCTCTTAAGCAGCAGAAAACAAGCTGCCCCATCTTTTACATAATGTCCTTTCAAATAAGAGCTTAACAAAAGTTCCTTTTGGTGAACTACAACCTCCCAAAACCCTGGGGAATTCTGGGAGTCATCGTCTTAAAAAAAAACCCAATGTTTTTGAACTCTGGATAAGCTTTTATCTCACCAGAGTAGACTTGGTGAATTATTGCTGTTGTGTGCCTTCAAGTCATTTCCAACTTATGGCGCTCCTAAGGCAAACCTATCACTGGATTTTCTGGGGCTGAGCGTATGATCCACCCAAGATCACCCAGTGGCCTTCCGTGGCTGAAAAATTCAGATGTTGCCTCTGCTACAAACGGACCCAGCAATCTTAGGGAAACCTCCTTCCTTAAATTTCACCCACCACCACCAATATACAACATGGGGAATGACAACACTGGCCTACATTTCTGCCCTATACTGTTATAGTGTTATTACTCCACTTTCAGCATCCTGTGGAATTCTGGGGTTTGTAGTTTCCTGAGGCCAAAGAGCTCCCTGGCTGAGAATTCGAAAGCTCTCTCCCTAAACTGCAAACTGCAAACTCCAGGATTCCATAGGGTGTTGAAAGTGGAATAAGAGCACTGTAACATATAGGGCAGAAATAGCCAGTCTTACCCTCTTGACCTGTTGTTAGGACAACTGAGATAATGCAGATGTGACAAGTTGTGATTACACAAAAACAATAAATAGGATTATTGGAAAGACAAAAAGAGCTATGCCTTAAGAAATGTAGCAGTGTGTAATTTGCAAAAGATTTGAGGATACAATCACACTTAACTGCATTGGGACCATCAGGCATTCCCTTAGATCTTAGGCTGTGCTGCACTTTATACTCTTGTCACTATACCATTTGAAACACACATACACTTTGTACACATTCCCTATCCTACCCCAACATCTGTTCTTTGAAAACAGGGCCAAAAGCCTCACAATTTCCCCACAGTGAAAGCTGGTATACAGTACAGTGGCCCCTCCACATTCATGAGTGTTCGAGGCACAGAATCGTTGTAAAAGAGGAAAAACTGTGAATAACTCCTCCCATGCTCCCCCTCCCATTCCCCTCTGCCACCCCCCCCCCATTCCCTTGCTTCTGGCCACAGGACTCTTAGGGGAGGAAAAAAGACAAAGTAAAAGGCTTACTGATATTTTCTCCTCAGAAACGATTGGAGCGCTGAGTTCTGGTGTTGTAGCTACTTCCAGTCACCATCTTGAGAAAGGAGATTCTTCCCAGAGGTGAGAAGTAGGAGCAAAGAGAACACCTGACAATCAGCAGCCATTAAACAGCAGATTGTGTAGCCACGTGGTGGAGAGAGCGTGCTTCCGGTGTTGGGGTGGGGGGCTTTGCTCACCCAAAAGGAAAAAAAAAATCTATTTTAAACACAAGTCTCACAAGTCTGGGAATGCAAAGGAATGGGAGGAGGAGAATGGAGAGGCAGGAAGACAAGCATGTGCTTTGCGAATAATCACATTTGCAAAAGTCAAAGCTGTGAATGCAGACGGAGGACTGTATATTTATTTTACATACCAATTATAAAAACAAATGAAACCACTTTTGAACAGCCTGGACTGTAGTAGCTGTGTATTTAATAACAGCACATTATACTTTGTTGCATATATGTTAGTAAAGTCTTTCTGGATTTGGCTTAATGGCAAGTTCTGCTGCACCACCAATGCTTTACTCCCTCCTCCTTTATGCAAAAATGGGAGATGGGGGTACATTTTTTAATGAAGAAAAAGTGTGAGGAACTCTTGCGCTCTGTTTCTGCTGCAGAGAATGTGGGCAGAATACCAGTTAAGGCTCACTAATTACACAAAATATGGATTCTGGTTCTGCATAACACAAAGGCTGAACTAAGAATACTTTAACTGTACACCCTACAGAAATTACATAAATCTGTATGACTGTGTTAATTTTGCATGATTTATTCTGATTTGGCTAGTCAAGAGGGCAGGAAGCCACAGAGGCCACTAAAATCCATCTATTCCTGAGTTTTCTGAAGATGAAGCATACCTTCACATTAGGAGCTTGCAATTTTCAAAGGAAAATCTATGACAGAGCTGATTTCTGCATGCTTGGGCTCACAGGAGGCATAACACCCTGCATATAGGGCGACCAAAAACAATGGAAACTAAGACGCCTCTATCTTCTCCTCCTGCAAAATGTTCACATGGAAACTATTACAAATTATTTTTATGAAGGAGTGTGCAGAAGCCCTACATTTACCTGTTTTTATTTTATTGATTAGCATGGAAATCACTAGAGCACTGATTTATTTGGATCCACAATGCAATGGTATGTTGAGGAAAATTGGCCCAGGGTTTTCTCGTGTAACTTTCAAAGCCTATCAACTGGGGTGGAGAATAAAGATTTAAATAAAGTTCTCTTCTTCTTCGTGGTCTCTGTGCCTCACACACTAGGAGCTTTTGCGCATGCGTGGTACCATTCGGAAAATTCTAGAGCTTAGTAGCTTGGCGGGAACCCATCCCCCCATGCATCCACTGAGCATGCTCAGCCCGCCGAGCAACGGTCGCTCCTCAGTTCTTTCTCGTCCACTGTCGCGTACGGAGGTTCTGAGCTTAGCTGCGTTTTCTTCTTGGCTTTTCTCTTGCAAGTCTCTTCTGGTTTTGACCTCGGATTTTGGATTTAGACTCCTCTTGGCTTACTGGACTGGTTTTGGTAGTTTTCGGTGATTTGTTCCCCTCATCTTGGGACTTCTATCCCGACTTGCCAACACCCCCCTCTTGTCTTCATCGTCATCTCTGTCATCGTTCCTCGACTCGTCTCCTCTCTCTCCTTCTCCAGACTTCTATGTCGACTTTGTTTAAACCCTGTAAAAAGTGTGGTCGTAAGGTCGCCACCTCCGATGGGCACAGCAAGTGTCTCCTCTGTTTGAGCGAGGCCCATAACATCAGAGCCTGCCCAATTTGTAAGGAGTTCACGTCGCAGACTTTGAGGAACCGGCTGGCATGCCTCAAGTCGTTCTGCTGGGAGCAGTCGTTGTCACCACAAGACCCCACTCCGGCTAAGATGTCCAAGAGCTGTCCTGCGGCCACACTTCCACCGGCTTCGGTGGCTGCCGATCCTGCTGCATCAACAGTACCGGGCTCGGTACCATCACATAGGGCTTCCTCATCTGCCCTACCGAGGATCCCGAGGGTTTCTTCGACGTCCTTGTCTGTTATTCCTGGAGAGGCCCCTGGGGGCTCGCGGGGGTGCTAAGCCAGCTAAGACCCTTACGGTGGCCCAACGTAAGCATCCGGCACCCTCTGAGTCAGAGAGAAAAGAAGAAGAAGGAAGGAGGAGGACAAGCGCAGTTCTCCGGCTAGACCAGCTCCTCCTACTCCACCTCTGAATCAACTCCTCGTCGATCCAGAGGAGGAATCGGAACCCCATGAAATCTTGGAGGTTTCGATGCCGATGATACCGCAGGCTTGGGGGCGCAACTTGAACCGCCCGTACTCAAAGCTGTGGTCTCTCCGTCTGGATGCCCTCAGGTGGCGGCCTGCCCAGAGGATATTCCTGCAGCTCCCCAGACCTCGCAAACACCCCGAGGTTCTGCTGGTGGAAGCGCCTCTCCCGTTCTGGAGCGACGAGTCAGACGGGATCCCTACCCTGAACAACGGGAGCATGACGACTCCCAGAACGCAGGGTTAAGAGCCCTCCCCGCACCATCGGGAAGCCTACTCAGGAAGGTCCCTGCCCCCACGAGACTCACCCTGCTCCTCAGCGTCTTACGCACTGAGGTATGGCCAGGAACACGTTTGGGGGGGAGTTCCCAGCCTCCTATAGGTCTTACTCACCTTCACATCGGGACCGCTATCATCCCAAAGTGAAGCAGTGGTGCCTTACTGCCGCTCCTGATCACCATCATGAGGAGATTACCACTCTCGGAGTGACCGCACTCCATCGCGTTCACCTCGAAGATCGTCTCAACACCGGCGATCCCAAGAGCCGCCGCCTCCACGGGTCACCTCGACAGTCTCCCGTCAGACATCAGAGGCAGATCTAGCACCGACTATGACTGCGGCGGCCATGGTCACACAGGCGATTCAGCACCCGGTACCTGCAGTGATCCCTCCGACGAGGGCAGCTGCACCACGGCCGACCAGTGCAGTTCCTCAGTCAGCTGGACAGCCTGCCACCTCCACTCCGATGGTTACCTGTTCGGTACTGTCTCGCCACCGAGCGGTCACGAGCCAGATCACCGGACTGTTCCTCGACGGCCTCCTTGCAGGACGACTCAGACTCTAAGGAGTCTACGCCTAGTCCCATGAGTCCCCACCCTTGGCATTCGGGGACCCAGCACCCAAGTCCGCGCCTGAGGATGTGAGGCAGTTCGGACATTCTCCTTCAGATGTCAACAGCTCTGGGTCTTAAGGTGGCAGACCCGGGCCCGGCGGTGCAGGATCCGTGTTTCACTACATGGACACCTGTCCGCTTTCGACACCCTCACTCCCATTCCTGCCTGCTCTTATGGAGGCCCTCAAACATCCGTGGGCCCAGCTGGCCTCCGTTTCAGCCGATTCCACATCAGCTTGAACATCTATACAGGACCCAGAAGGAGGATGCCGAGTTCTTGTTCAACCATCCTGAGCCTAACTCGGTGGTTGTTGAATCTGCACAGAACAAGGGTGGGACCAGGCCTCATATGACCCCGCCGGACAGAGAGGGACGCCGTCTTGACACCTTCGGGAGATTTTACTCTGCCTCCTCCCTGGTAGCGAGGGTATTAAACACGCAAGCATGTATGGCAGCGTATCTTCAGAGCCTGCTCGATAAATTCACCCCGATATTGTCCACCATCCCGGAGGAGAGCAGAGCAAGTGCCAACCAATTCTATGAAGAAGCGGTGGCGCTCGCGAACCAACAGATCCTCTCCTCCAGATACTCTGTCAAGGTTGCCACCCGGGTCATGGTGGGTTCTGTAGCCTTGCGCCGCTACGCTTGGCTACGGTCCTTGGCCTCCAGGAGGACACTCGGAAATGCATTGAGGATCTCCCCTTTGATGGCAAGGGACTCTTCAGTGCGTCAACCGATGAGGCCATGGACCACATCAAGGCCCGGCTAACGGCCAAGAACATGGGGGATCCGTCAGCCTCAACAGTCCCGCCGCGGATTTGGCTCTCGACCCACCTGGCGCTGTTCATTCTCGACGAGCTTCCAACAACGCTCACCCCGGTCAGCACCGTCGAGGACTTCCACCACGTCCTCTTTGTGATGACCTCCGCGGAGCCGCCAGACATCATCAAAAAAGTTGTCGGGGCCCAAGTCCCGCTTTTGATGGGACCTGCGGGACGCCGCCACAGCCATTGTTCCACCTACCGACAGCCTTGAGAGATTGCCCTAGCCTGGCCAAACACCTCGCCTCATCGTGTCTAATCACTACAGATTCTTGGGTGCTCACCATTGTCCGTCTTGGTTATGCCATCGAGTTCTCAAGTTTCCACCGCGAGGCGTTTTCATTCCACCCAGGCCAGCCGGGCTCTGCTGGTAAAGATCCAGTCCCTTCTGCAGAAGGGAGCGACAGAAGAGGTCCCACCCTCGGCCAATACCACCGGCTTCTACTCCCGGTACTTTACAGTACTGAGGTTGGACGTGACCCTGCAACCCATTCTGGATCTCCAAGGGGTGAACGAATACATCCGCCCCAGGAGGTTCAAGATGGTCACACTGTTGACGATCCTCCCTTCCTTCGTCGGGAATTGGGTTTGCATCCATCGACCTGCGGGATGCCTATTTTCACATCTCGATTCGTCCACAGCACAGAAGATACCTTCAGTTCGCGATCGACGGCACCTCCTACCAGTATTGGGTGCTGCCGTCGGCCTCTCCACCGCACCAAGGGTCTTCACAAAGTGCATGGCCCCAGTGGTCTCCTACCTGTGAACGAAGGGCATCACCGTCTTCCTGTACCTCGACGATTGGCTGTTGGTCGCGTCCTGCAAGAACAAACTCTACTCGGACATTCATCAGACTTTGTTGTTTCTGACCCGCCTGGGTCTTCGGGTCAATCCGAAGAAGTCCCACCTCAAGCCGGCGAGAGTGCTTGACTTCATTGGAGCGACCCTGGACTCGGTCTCGGCCAGAGCCTACCTGCCCCTGAGCAGTGGTTCTCAACCTGTGGGTCCGCAGAATGTTTGTGGACTTCAGCTCCCAGAAACCCTGAGCATTGACCATAGTGGCTGGGGCTTCTGGGAGCTGAAGTCCACGAACATCTGGGGACCCACAGGTTGAGAACCACTGCCCTAGAGCGAGCCTGTACCCTCCACCGGGCTGCGGCCACTGCCTTCGACACCCCGATGACATCGGCAAGGAGGATACAGCAGCTTCTGGGGTAGATGGCTTCCACCACGGCCGTCACGTACCCGTCGAGACTTGGGCACGCCCGCTCCAACACTGGTTCGTCAGAGCCTTCATCCCTGCTCCGAGACGACCAGGGGCTGCAACTGCCAACGCAGGTACGCCACTCTCTGCTGTGGTGGCTCTCTTACCACCATCTCCTGTCTGGGATGCCTTTCAGACAACTGACTCCTTGACTCACGGTCACGACCAACGCCTCCCTCTTCAGGTGGGGAGCGCAATGCGAAGACCTTTGAGTCCGGGGACGCTGGACTGACGACAAGACCGAGCTCCACATCAACAGTCTCGAGCTCCTAGCCATCGGGAAGGCTCTGAGGGCGTTCCGCAACCTGGTCGCGGGGCAGACGGTACTCATACTGACAGACAACACAACTGCTGTCTGCTACGTCAACAGACAGAGAGGGACCCACTCCACCACACTACTGACCGTCACCCTCCAGCTTTGGCAGTGGTGCGTGTCGCACCGGGTCCACCCGATTGCCGTCCATCTAGCTGGACAGGACAACACCATGGCGGATGCCCTGAGCAGGGATACCTCTTCCCACCATGAGTGGTCCCTCTTGGACGAGGTGTTCCGTCTTATACGGCACCGCTGGGGCGAGCCCGTGATCAACCTCTTCGGCGCTACATCGAACGCGAAGTGTCGCCGGTACTGTTCGAGAGTCAGCAGGGGACCGGGCTCTCTTGGCGACATCTTCTAGTTCCGGTAGACCGACAGGCTCTTCTACGCCTTCCCGCCGTTTCCGGTCCTGGGTCGAGCGGTTGCCAAGATCCTAGCGGACCGAGCCAATGTCATCCTGGTCGCCCCGTACTGGCCAAGGCAGCATTGGTTCGCACCGCTGCTTGAGGCCGCTCGCGGTCGACTTCTCAGGCTCCCGACAGCACCAGACCTGCTGTCCCACTCGGACGGTCGTGTTCTCCACCCCGACCTGCCGCTCCTGGCCCTGCACGCGTGGAGGATAACGCCCTAGACGACCCCGCCATCCAGGACGTCCTGACTGCGGCCAGGAAGGAATCGACCCGCCGCAACTATGCCTACAAGTGGCAGCGGTTCGTGACCTTTGCGGAGGAGAGGGGTGAGACAGTATCGCCGGTCGGCCTCGGTACCATACTCCGCTTCCTCCTCCACCTCAAACAACAAGGACTGTCATTTCCTTCCTTGAAGGTCTACCTCTCCGCCATCGTGGCCTACCAACCTCGAGGCTCTCCATCGGCAGCACTCTTCCAAGATGCCACCATGAAACAATTCATGAAGGGCCTTCAACATCTCTACCCAATATCGCTGCCGCTGCCTCCCTGGTCGCTATCCCTGGTGCTCTCCCAGCTCATGCGACCACCCTTTGAGCCTATGGCCACTACCAATGACAGGCTCCTGACTTTTAAGACAGCCTTCCTGGTAGCTATCACTTCTGCCAGGCGGGCCAGCGAGCTGACAGCTCTACGAGCCGACGAGCTGTCCCTTAAATTTCATTGGGACAAGGTAGTCCTTCACCCGGATATTTCTTTTCTGCCAAAGGTGGTGTCTCACTTCCACCTTAATCAGGACATCATCCTACTGGCTTTTCACCCGAACCCGACGACACCTCTGGAGCGGTCCCTCCACTCTCTGGATGTTTGTCGGGCCCTGGCCTTCTACACACAGCAGACTGCGACCTACAGACAGACTCCACACCTGTTTGTCTGCCATGGTCAGCGTCGCAGAGACCACAAAGTGTCCACCCAGAGATTCTCTAAGTGGGTGGCACAGACAATAATTCTTGCTTACGAGATGGCCAAGCAGCCTCCACCTGACTTGCTTCGGCCACACTCTACCAGAGCTGTGGCATCTTCAGCGGTCCTCCTGAGGGGCGTGGACCTGCAAGAACTTTGTCGAGTTGCGACCTGGTCCAGGCCATCGACCTTCGTCTGCCACTAACGACTGGACTGCCAGTCCCGGAGAGATGCCCGGTTTGGGCGAGTGGTGCTGGCCTCCGTACTCTAGGACCTGATCCACCGTCCTTCTGGTAAGTTACAAAGTCTCCTAGCGTGTGAGGTACAGAGACCACAAAGAAGAAGAAGAGGTTGCTCACCTGTAACTGTGGTTCTTCGAGTGGTTATCTGTGCCCTGACACACACCCGCCCAGCTGTCCCCTCACTCTCAGGTCCCTTATCGGCAGACTTTAGAACTGAGGAGCGACCGTTGCTCAGTGGGCTGAGCATGCTCAGTGGATGCATGGGGGGAGGGGTTCCCACCAAGCAACTAAGGTCTAGAATTTTCCGAACGGTACTGCGCATGCGTGAAAGCTCCTAGTGTGTGAGGGCACAGATGACCACTTGAAGAACCACAGTTACAGGTAAGCAACCCGTTCTTAAAAAGCAACCCTTCTTGGCACAGCAATTTATTTTACTTGATTCAAATCATGTCAAAGGGCTGGGGCCTGTTCTCCCACTTGCTATTATAAATGTGACTTTCTAAACAGGATCAGGTATAGCCATGTTCACTGCTTCCCATGTTCATATCCCACTCCCTCCATTGCCATATAGAAGGGACTCTCCATACTGAGCTCCCCTTTTCCATACCTCTGAATACCACTTACGAATATACATGCCTCATCACATTTATTAGCTGAAACAGTTACATGCTTTTCTGGATTTTTGACTGCGGAAGGTTCCTGCTTGTTCTCCCAAGGAGGATGTCAGCTGCCCCGCAGTTATGCATCACAGCCCTTGGCAGAACCCAGCTTGAGAAAATGAAAACCCACTGAAGGGCCAGGCATAATTTGCGTTCTTAGCTATATCACTCTAAGTGTTCTCCACTGGCACTGTATTCCACTGTAATAGATCATTCCTCAAAACTGGCTAGGCTGCTGTGAGTTGCAATTTAATATCTGGTGGGCTACACAATTGCCACACTGGCCTTAAAAGAATAGCTAGTCTTTGATACTTCAAACTTCCACTGAAATAGTCTTTGTTGGCAAGTAACACTGCTGGAAAGTCCCATCATGCTGGTAAGCCTGGTGTCATAGCAGTAACTGCAGGCAGAGTGTGTCCCCAATGTTATTTAACATCTACATGAAACCACTGGGAGGTTATGTGGAGTTTTGGATTTGGATGTCATCAGTATCCTAATGACACCCAACTCTCTCCTTTTCACTTAATTCCAAGAAAGCTGTCTCTGCTAAGCCAACATCTATCGGTAATGGACTGGATGAGCGCAAACAAATTGAAACTAAATCCAGACAAGACAGAAGTGCTCCTGGTCAACTGAAAAGCAAATCAGGGAACAGGGATTCAGCCTGTGTTGGATGTGGTTATGATCCCCTTGAAATCTCAAGTTTGCAGCTTGAGTGTGCTCCTGGACTCAGATCTGACCCTGCATGCCCAGGTTTCAGTGGTGGCCAGAAGTGTGTTTGCACAGCTAAAACTAGTGTGCCATCTACATCCAATTCCTGAGATATCAGATCTGGCTATGGTGACACATGCCTTGATTACATTCCATTTAGACTACTGTAATTCATTGTACATGGGGCTGCCTTTGAAATCTGCTAGGAAACTTCAACCAGGTTGCAGACTGAAGCAGGTTATAGGGATCATATAACATCTCCCCCCACCTGGTATACTACCGGTCTCAACATTTCCTGAGATTGAACATAAAGACTTCATGTACTCTCTTTAGAACAGTGGTGGGAATTGTGCAACCTGCCAACTGTTGTTGGATTGTAAGTTCCCACAAGTCCTAACTAGCATAGTCAATGGTGAGGAATGTTGAGAGTTTCAGTCCAAAAACATGGGGGGGGGTACATGATGCTCACCCATACTTTAAGACCATCTGATGTTTTGAGGAAAAGATTCAAATTACTTTAGGAATACCAGCATCAATTTTAGTAAGGAGGTTAAAAAGTGAAACAGGGAGCAAAACATTTTGTTCCTTGTTAAGTTTATTGGCATGTTTCTTTACAGAAGAGTTCTGTCTATGTACTAGATTGTAGACTTCTGGGAAAAACAGTAGAAGTGCTCCATTTAAGAAAGCTACAAATGCAAGAACAAAGAGAATAGGGCAGAGCAAAGTTTCCAATCCAGGAAATCCAGACTAGTGACAATAAGAGAGAAAAGGAAAAGGGGGCATTTAGCCATCAAGGATGACTATTACAACCCAGATGGAGCTCATTCTACAAGAGTCAGACATCATGTTAGATTCCGCTTTGCAGAGTTAATCATGGGGCAGGGGGGTAAAAAGGCAAACAAAGTGATCATTCTGAAAGCTGTATTTCATTTTTGAAGTCCAATAACCCAGTGTGCAAGGTTACGCAAATCATCCTTTGAAAATTTTTAGCTACAAAGAAGCCAGACAATATCTTTTTTCCAGGAGATGAAGCTTTTTGGCTCTTAAATCAATAAAAAGGTTTACATAATTCTTGCTTCTACTGTACAGAATACTGCCTCTATCTGGACCTGTGTTGCTAGCACACTGCATCCCACAAGTGTCCTGTTCACTTCCTAAACAACCTGTGTTTCAGTACTTAAAACATGTAATTCAAGAATTTTACACTAATTTATACATTTTAATTGGTTGCATATATTAACATGTACTATAAGATTTTTCCTAAAGAAGCCATTACATAATACGTGGATACTGTAAAAAGATCTGATTAGTTAAAAGTAACAAGCATTAACAGATACATACAAAACTCAACCTAGTTGGACTGAGTGCTGAGCTTGCAATGAACTATGAGTAATCAGCCTTTCCAGTCGCCGCCTTCACAGGGGAAACACAAGACAATTAAAGGTAAATTGTTACATATTATCTGTACACAGTTTCTTTCCATTGAACACCTGGAAGTAGCTTAAGTTCCAACATATAAGAGAGTTTCCTATAGGAGAAAGGTCTGCTACCATGAAATAATGCAATGGGATGTAGGGACATTGATGGAGTCGTGTAGAGGAATGAATGGGCTTAACACGTTGTTCATGGTAAAAGGGTGATTTTGGCCGCTGAGAATGGGATCTTGTTTCTTTTTACATAGGAGAGGGGCCATGTGTGTTTGAAGGCCTAGGTGTGATATCTGTTTGTGAAGGACTGTGCTAACCCCTCCAGCCCCACCTCAGCAGCTGCAGCTCTCTGCAGAGGCCTTTGCTCGGTCATTCTTGTCTAGTTTGATAGGTTCAGGAAATTCATTGTAAAGCTCCACTTCAGTTTCCTGTGAAGAGAGGAGAGAGAAATCACCAACTGCAGTTCAGTCCTTTTTAATTCTGTTTAGAGAGAGAGGAGCAGGCTAATGCTATTCTAGAAAGCCTGATTTCTGTTGAGGCAACAGGAACTGGGAAGTGGGTGTTGCTACACCATGCAAAACCCTGTCATGTTGGATGTGACCAACTTTACCTTATAGTTTATGATTACCTATCAAGCACAGTCCACCTAGCATACCACAGGCTGGGGAACAAGTAGGCCCTTCTAAGCAGTGATGCAGAAATGTACAACCACCTTTGAAATCCACACTCATCCCACTTCTACTTTGAACAACACAGCTTTTTTAAAAACAAAGTAACATTTGAAAATCCTACTTAATGGGAAAAATGTCAGTGCAGAAAAAAAAAGGCTCTAGCTATCATCTGTATTTCCTTCAGCCATTACCTGGTTTGATCTGACATAAAAAAACCTGGCAGGATGGCCACAAGAGGGCACTTGGTTGAACTAGTACCTGTTTAAGTGCATTTCGTGCAATTGTCTGGAAAGCCTGTTCCACATTAATAGCCTCCTTGGCACTGGTTTCAAAGTAAGGGATGTTGTTTTTGCTGTAGCACCAGGCCTGTGCTCGTTTTGTAGTGACCTATAATAGAAGAAAAAATGTTTCAACTTCTACCATTATTAATAGCCAGCATGTAACTATCATCCACCTTTTGCTCACTGTCAAGCAGAGACATCCATGACTTCTCATATTACACAGGCCAACAATTCTTATTTCCAGGGATCCTTGTAGACAAAGCGCTTGTTTCCAAGGCTACATTCTCTGGTCTACATTCTTTAAAACAGCATACACTTACATAAGTTAAGACACTCAGGCTAAAAATACTGCTGGGTTAACTTACAGCAACCCACTGATGGAGGATTCACATTCAACTTGATAAGGATTCAGGTTTAAAACCATCTCAGTCACTTACTTGTCTGTTTTCTAGGTCAATCTTGTTTCCCAGCACAACAAAAGGAAAGTTCTCAGGATCCCGTGGGCTGGCTTGAATGAGGAACTCATCTCTCCAGCTGTCAAGAGTTTTAAATGTGTTGGGAGCTGTGACGTCAAACACCAGAACGCAGCAGTCTGCTCCTCGATAGAAAGCAACTCCCAGGGACTGAAATCGTTCTTGCCCTGCTGTATCCCATATCTGTAGAAATCACAGAGGAAGATGATCACTCAGGATGAGTTTTAGTTATTCAGATCAGACTCAAGCCATATTAACTTTCAAAGCTGTCTGTGAAGTAATGTTGCAGATATTGAATGCAGAAGGAACACAAGTCTGTGTTCATGCCTTTTGGGGGAAAACACAACACCCTATTCCACGCTCAGTCCTTAGGACAATCCCAGACAATATGGTGAGTGACTTTTTGAATGGCCTGTTAAGAGTCAGAGGTAAGTGACTGGCCTTCAGGTATAAGAGGGGCCACAGCACTAGGAGCCTCTTCCCTGCCTGAGGTCAGGGGACAGCAGATCATGGAGGGGAAGCCTCCTGCCAAGCTGATTGCAGAGCCAAGCATGAGAGAAATCTGCATCTGCATGAGAGAAAGAAGAAGCCTCTACTTCTCCTGTTGAGAGGCAGCCTGTGTAGTGGTTTCAGCACTGGACAACAACCAGGGCTCCATTCCCTGCTTGGCCATGGAAATTCACTGGGTGACCTTGAGCACATCACATATTCTCAGCCCTGGAAAATCCTGCCATATGTGTGCCTGAGGGTTGCCCTAAGTAGCAAGGACACAACAACAACAAACGTCTCCTGCTAAGGGAGCCCTATCATACTGAACTTGAGATCACACAAAAGCACCTCAAGGCTGTAACGGTCCAGAGCACAGGATGCATCATCCTTAGATCCGAATGGGGAAAGTACAACCCAACAGGCAATTTTTATTGTCCTCCAGCATACAAAAAAAGGGGGGGTTTAATTTTTTTTATAAACGGGGGGCACTTTTGTCATATTTTTCAACTTCCAGGCCTGTGTAAGAGCTGGGTAGACCTTTTTCAACCAGGAATTAAAGCCTGGTGAAGTCTAAGAAATGACATGATGGTGATTCTTTAAAATCTAAAAGGATAGTGTGCAGAAGCTGGAGCCACTTTGTTTTCTGGTGCTTCAGACTAGCATATGAGCCAAACAGATTTAAATTGGAAGAAAAGAGATTCTCTCTAAATGTTAGGAAGAACTTTTTGACTGTAAGGGCTATCTGATAGTGGCAGAGATAGCTTCAGAGGATGGCAGACTCTTCCTCTTTGGTTGGGTGGGTCTCTTTCTGGAGTGTTTTGGTTGTGTTGCTGCCTGCCTGGCAAGGAACTGGACTAGGTAGCCCGTGGCCCCTTCTAGCAATAAGATTCTATGAAAAGTTGTCTTCTAGTTTATACTCTGTTTGGGGGGGGGCAAGGCCTCTCCTGAGCCTACAACAGCCTAGGATAACTCATAAATATGGCAAGAGCACCTTTGTCATTCCTAGGGATTTTAGGGGCACTTTTTCAGTGAAAAAAAATCTTTAAATTGTTCAAAAAATTAGGGCATAAGGGCAATAGTCAGGCTCTCTAAAGTCCTCTGGGAGGTCAGCGCTCCTACCTTCTATCAGTTGTCCACCCCTACCATCCATACACACTTAGGGATCAAGAGCATGGCTTGGTCTGGCAGCTCTGACAACCTCTGACTCATTTTGCAGCAGCATTAATCAGTAGGCTCCCTCTGCCATCTATCTTCTTGATGCCCACAGTTCAGGGTTACAGATAAGAAGAAAGCTGACTACGAGTACGGTGGCTTACATCTTGGTGCCTACAGATTTAGGGTAGGGTTTTGTCTTTTTTTTTCCTTCTCCTTTTGGGCTGGTTGAATAGTCTAGCATTTCACATATTTACTTTATGATGCCAATTGATGCAACTGATTGATACATGATTCAGCAGTAACTAACTGTAAAATAAGGAGAAGTATGTTTGCTCTCTCCTTCATGAAATGATCAGGGTAGAATACATGGCTCCTCCTCCTATATCCTCACAACCATCCTGTGAGGTAAGCCAGGCCAAGTATGGATGAAAACCAATGTGCTTTATGGCCAAATAACGATCTGAACTACTAGACAGTAACCTTCACAAGTGATGACTGCTTGTGTTCCTTTTGGGTATGCCTGCAGTTACTGCAGTTATAGGACTAGTGGGCAAGCTGTTTTCATTTGTGCTGTTGCCAACCATAACAAAAATAAAAGTGAGCTGCAATATTTACTGTTCTGTTTGTTTATTAAGTTTATATAGTGCCTTCCTATCAGCAAATGACATTCAAGAAAGCAAAGAGTAACATTCAAATAAAAATACAGTTAAAACATGGACACAGTTTATATATCCATCAGTAAGAAGAAACTACAGCTCCTTTCAAGATGCATTTTAACTGCACAAAGCCCATCTAAATAAAGAGATCTTTGCCTCTGGCCTAAAGACAGCAAGTGGTCAATTTATGATATTGGTTGACAATTTATGATATATAGTTCAGAGGCATATAAACCCTCTGAACTATTTAAGTGAGATGGTGAGATTATCAAGTCAAGTCCTTTTCACTGCTGTCACATGAAATAGGAGATCCTACTCCCCCCATATACCAGTTTCCTGTCTGACTGCTTTTTAAATCAAACAAAGATCTCTCTATTTTGCCATGTCTCTACAGTATCTAAAGAATGGCCAGGGGTGCCCCTGAAAGTGTGCTGAGCCTTCAAGAAGTATAAAGGCCAGCAAAACATCCTGCTGCTTTCCAAATGGCAAGACTCCGACTGACTGCACACACAAGTGCTGGCACTCATTCCTATTACACCAAAACTGAGAACACCTCCAACACACTTCAGAAGAAATGGGAAAAAAAAACCTTCCAAGGGAAGAGCATGGTTGGTAGCACACATATCAGTGCTATCTAGAGTGCTTTAGTGACAGCAGAAAGGCAGCAACAAATCTCAGTTGTGGACCTCTACACATAGCAGAAATAGGACAGGTTATTATTTTCTTACCTGCATTGTGACTAGCCTATCATCCACCATCACCTCTTTCGTCAGGAAGTCAGCTCCTATTGTAGCTTTGTACTGGTTACTGAATTTCTTGTTCACATATTGGTTCATAAGAGATGTCTTCCCCACTCTAAAGGAAAGAGAAAAGATAACTGAGGCCATGGATGCAACTGGACAAATCACAGCATAAGCTTAGTCTATGCACACAGCTCTTGCACACAATACATAGCTTTGTATGTATCAAATGTCTAATTTTGATGGTTTAAGCCTTTTGTTTAAGAGAAAGCTTAGATTCCTTGCATCTCATTTTTAGTTCAACTCGTATGTGAACTGCTCAGCCCCTGGTCCTCCTTTGGACCAGGGAGGGAATTGTCCAGGCCTCCAGGAATTGCTGAACTGAAGCACTCAGCAATCCTAGCTAGGACAGCCAATATTGAGGTAGGCTGGGAGTTCAACAACATCTGGATGATCACACATTTCCACTGCTTTAGAACTGACCTCAGCTGACTTGGGGTCAAGAATGAGTTATTCTATAGCAGGGGAGAGTAGCCACCTAGATCAGCATTTTCAAAGGCTATGGGTTAGCTGAAAATGCAGTGCTTTATTTTGATGAGGTGAGGTATCAAAATGTACAACAAATAAAGATAGGCAATAACACACCAAGTTTATCATTTTCCACTTGACAGTTATGTCAAGCTTATGAAATAACCTCTACAGATTTTCCTACTAGACTACAATTCACATTAAAATCAATGTATGGCTGAACTACTTAGCAGACTATGCTAATCCTTCCTTTCATGTTAATATTCTGCAATGAAGGGAAGGAATCTAAGGTAAAGTAACTCTGGTCTTTGTTTACAACTTTCGTCCAGTTATTAGATTTTATATCCTCTAACTATGATTTAAAAGGGAATTTTTATCAGACGGACTATTCTGTTTTATTGTGATTGCTGCCTTAGATGTACACACAACCAGTGGATCAAGAAAGCTTACTGCCTTTACTGAAGGGGAATGAGTATGATGTGAATTAGCAAATACTGCTAAAAGATGTGCCAATTCGATATCACAAGTCTGGCTTCAAGAGTATTTTGGAGAGATGTACTCCAGAATAGCTAGAATGTAATTTAAAAGCCTGGACTAAGTGACATCATAGTTACCAGAGTAACCAGGTTCAGATTACATTCCAGGCGCTAGTGGCTGTGTTCTTTCCTGATCAGAGTTGTGAGTGAGGTCTAAGAACCTATCAGTTTGCATGATACAGCAATTTCACCTTCCATAACAGTCTCATTTATACCATACTGGAGTGCTGACCTTAAGAGCTGGGACAACATCAGGTAGATTTCCCCCCAATACTTCTTTGTCTCTTGTATTCAACTCCTCAAAGCGGCAATTTATCAAGTCATGCCATGTGGTACATGAAGCAGTTAGAACTACTTAATCAGCACAATATTGGTAAGGATATCATGACAACTTATTCAGCAGTGACAGTTACAGAGAAGCAAAACCACTGTGTAACTACAACTGAAGTCAAATGACGTGCATATATACTGCAATTAGGAAATATGGCCTTAGCCATAGCTAACTTGTTTTGTAACATTTTTAGAAGTGTTCTTATACAATCCATGTAAATGAAAGGTACAAAGTATTCCACCACTGACAGGCCCTCTCCCTCCAAGCTCTGTGTGTGGGAGGGTTATTTTTAACACAATCCATGGACTGGTTTGAGTCCCTAAATCCACCTGTCTTCTGCAGTCATTCCCATAATGCAAACAGCTTTGTAAGCCAAGTTGCCTTCCTTCACTTTGGTCATCATTCAGTTGTAGCATCCTGCTGTGTTTCCCTAAATCTTACTCCAGCATGCTATGCAGAAGATCTGGGGTATCAACACAGCCAGTGGTGCCTTCAGGAGTTCCTGAGGCAAGACAGAAACAGGCCTCTGTTCTGAAGGAGGTTATAACAATGCCAGCTATACGCGTTTCAAGCAAGACCGGTAAGGTACACTCATGGTTTCAGTGGAATACAGCACAGATGTAACTACATTGAGGCATCACTTACCCTGAATCTCCAAGGATGATGACTTTGAGTAATACTTTCTTTCTAGAAGTCATTGTTCAGGAGTTCAAATGAATGCTTCAAGTGCACTTACTGGAGAAAGAGAAATTATAGTGTAAAAATCATATCCTACAGGTATTTTACTACTCAAACATTTCAGAGTACAGGGCAGGTGTTCACAAGCTAGTTAGCAGATACTGCCTCCTCAGAAAGACTATTCCACCCACAGAAGAGACTCAAACCTTTAGGTTGGAAATAAGAGTCCCTACTTGGCTACTTTGGCTCTAAGTCCAGGGAGTCTTTCATTCCTCACCAAAAATACCACAGAAAGAAGAAAAAAAGCATAATGGCAAGGAGAGAAGAATCCCAATAAGCATACTTAACAATAGGCAAGAGTATAAGACACACGATTGCCATACGCTATCATACACAATATGAGACACAAGACTGCCATACACTATCCACCTGAAAAGTCATCCCAGGCTGCAATAAAGTCATGCATGCAAAAGCTATTTCACTCAAGTTCTCAATATCTACATTAAGGCAAAGAACAGCTTGCAGTCACCTGTATGTAGCATCAATCTACGCTATGCCATTTATTCAAATTTCAGTCTTAGTTAGGTTTTAAATTAAATCTTTTTCTTCTTCCTATGCATGAACTTTGCATTACTGACTCAAATTTAGACTTGGGAAAAAATGCTTATAGTTCAAAAGTTTGTGAAGAATGCTTGTAGAGCAATGATGGAAATTTAAAAGGCAATTTGAGGGGATGCCACGTAGGGGAGGGAGTGGGCTTGTTTTCTGCTGCTCCAGAGACCAGGACAAGGAGCAATGGATTCAAGCTGCAGGAAAGGGGATCCCACCCGAACCTCAGGAAGAACTTCCTGACGGTCAGGGCTGTCCGGCAGTGGAATATGCTGCCTTGGAGTGTAGTGGAGTCTCCTTCTTTGGAGGTTTTTAAGCAGAGGCTGGATGGGCATCTGCTGGGAGTGCTTTGAGGGTGTTCCTGCATGGCAGGGGGTTGGACTGGATGGCCCCTGTGATCTCTTCCAACTCTACATTTCTATGATTCTATAAATTTGACTGTCCAATGAGGAAGAAAAGAAGAACAAAGCTTATCAAATTGTACATAAGGAGAGCCATGCTGGATCAGATCAGAGGCTTGTCTAGCCCATCCAGGGGCTCCTGGATGTCTATGAAAAGCATGCTGGCAGGAAATGAGTGCATCTACATTATTCAGCAACTGATACACAAAAGGATACTGCCTCCTATACTGGAGATGATAGGTAATCATCCTGACTACAAGCTGCTAACTATTCTAACCTCCAATTAATTTATTAAATCCCTTTCAAAGCTATCCCCATTTACTACAACTTACTGGCTGCAGCAACTTCAACTGTGTACTTATGTGCTACGTAAGTACTTCCTTTTATTTGTTTTGAATCTCCCACCATTTAACTGCAGTGGATGACCTCCAATTTCAGGGGGAACAAAATCTTCTCCTTATCTACTTTTCCACATTGTAAATAATTTTATATATATCACTGAATACCAAAGCCAGGATTATCCATGGCATTGTATTATCAATTTCTCTGCATGGTTGTGAAAGCAGCAAAGTGAAGAAAGCCGGCAGGAAGAAAATTAACTCATCTGAATTTTGGCACTGGGGTTCTATGGATACTGTGGATTGCTCAAAAGACAAATGGATCCTAGAGCAAATCAAGCCTGAACTCTTCCTAGAAGCCAAGATGACTAAACCGGGACTGTTGTACTTTGGCCATATCATAAGACGATATGACTCACTAGGAAAGACAATAATGCTTGGTAAGGTAGAAGGCAGTAGGAAAAAAGGGCAACTGAACTGAGTCTATCCACTGGTATTCAAGGATGGCACAGCCCTGAGTCTGCAAGACCTGAGCAGGGCTGTTGATCATAGGATGACTTCAAGGTAGGTTGCTATATGTTGAAGCTGACTTGATGACAGTTAACAACAATAATATAATTTTATATACCTGTTAAGTCTCTCACTGCATATGCTTGTGGGTTATAAGAATTACAAGGTTATAAGTCTCTCAGTGCATATACTTATGAGTTATAAGAATTACAAGCCATGCTAATCTATACTGTAATGTATCAGGAGACTGTATGGCACTGCAGTTTGTTATCCTACCAGCACAGTTCAATGAAATGCCTTAAGACTCTTTAGACCAGTGGTTCTCAATCTGTGGGTCCCCAGATGTTTGTGGACTTCAGCTCCCAGAAGCCCCAGCCACTATGGTCAATGCTCAGGGCTTCTGGGAGCTGAAGTCTAGAAACATCTGGGGACCCACAGGTTGAGAACCACTGCTTTAGACACTTCAAGCGTTGGAGAGTAAAAGAAGCAGCACAGAAACTTTAAAGCCATTTAGTACAGGACAAGGAGAGACTTTAATACTGTAGAGATATTCAGAAGAATGAAGGATGGTGGCTGGAAGTCAACGATCTGAAGAAAAAGCAAACACTAGAACCCTGACTGAAGGCAGCACAGAAAGAAAGACGTTCCACAGTTTTATTGATCCTTTCCAACAGCTGCAGTTAGGATATTTGCCTCTGTTAAAAAAAAAAAAATTCACAAAGCAGCTAGAAGATCAGGCTGCTACACTGTTCTAGTGTTATTATTCCACTTTCAACCTGCTGTGGAATTCTGGGGTTTGTAGTTTACTGAGGCTTAAGAGCTCTCTGGTTGAGAGCTCCCTTAACTGCAAACCCCGGGATTCCACAGAAGGTTGAAAGTGGAACAATAGCACTACTACTTTAAAATGTTTGTACTGTAGCATAGTGTGGAAAGGGCCAGAACAGCAACCGAAAATAATCAGTGCATATCATACCTGAATATGCTTGTTGTGTAGAAGCAGGAGGAAATTATTACAAGGCACAATGCCATTTGTCTTTAAGTCTCTCGATGAAATTAATCAATCTATTTGCCAAACTGAAACCTTGACAGTCACTCCTCATAGGTACTGCTGTGTCAGTTACACCTCCTCACCCCATGTAAAGGAATGGTTGATCGCTGGGCTTGCTCACATATCTGAGAACCCCAGCTAGAATTCACAGTTTGCAGGGCTCAAGGCAACTGGGCATTGTGCAGTAGCTCCAAACACTGCCTCTTAAGGCAGGGATATAACAAACGAATTCCCACCAAATTCATTGTAATCACTTTACTCAAGGGAAGGGCACTAAGGAAAACACCTGAAGTCAAGCAATGCAGCTAGTGCATGGGCATGAAAGTATCAAGGTATAGTTAAGTAACTTCTGCAGTGCTTCAGGAGGCATGCTTCACTTGCAAAAGCAACACAAGCCTTTGCTCTCAACCCTATTGTGTTTATTTCAAGATCTACAAACAAGCTCAGTTAGCAGGATCACATTTCTAAAAGCACCTACAGTTTCAGGTTTATAGTTTTTTTTACAATAATAGAGACAAAGAATTGTTCCCCCAAAGGGGCAGTTCTTCTTAAAAAAAAAAAAGCAGCTCTGAGACGCTTAGGAGCCACAACTACTACTCAGGCTTCCCATACTTGTTCATTGCTGAAGTAGAGCTTACAGACTGTATAATCAACTCATCTGAATTTTGCAATGCTAACAATGCACCTTCCCAGCTAGAAGCACTTAAATGTTCAAGCATTACTGCCAGAAAACAGAAGGCTAGGAATAAACTAATACAACATACCAGATGGTCACAGCCACCCAACAGTGCTTAAGGGGCTAAACGCATATACGAAAGCCATGTTTATCTACCATGGGGCAAGTACTCTGCCATTTTGGACACAGCCAAATAACCACGGTGCTTGTGTCAAATGGGAGTCCACACACCATTATTTATAGCAGCAGCACTCACCTGAGACATAGCCTAACAGGAACTATATGAGGACAACTGACACATCAGCCCTTCCACAGGACTGATGTGGGGTACTGGAGAAAGGGTGGCTGAAAATGAGTAAAACATTTTGCGTTCCTTAAATACAAGCTTCCCTTGAAAGAGAGAAAAAAATGAGAAGCTAGTTCCTGTACTGAGTGATCTCAAGGAGTGATCATCAGTGACTAAGGGTCAGTTTGGTACTGCAACTTGTTAAGTCTTGTGTCCTCTTACTATACTACTTCAATTCGAAGGCAATTAGGCACGTGAACTCTTTTGGAAGAAGGCTGCACAGCAATAGTCAGAAATATCCTAGTTCAGAAATTACCTTCTCTACTAAAGAAAAAGGCTTCTGATCAAGGCATGCATTTAAAGAACTAGCATGTCTCACATTAAAATTATCCTATTGTATGCTAGGTTTGTGTAACACTCAGGTATATTTAATGGCTGTTTGATTATACTGCTAATGTTAGCTTCATGGAGTCTTCAGGTATTTTCCATTTTTCTAAAACTACACTTGTTTCAATCTGACCTATAGACAGAGGGGTTAATGCATGTTAACTGCCTGTCCATTAATGAATGTTAATTGATGGTGTGATTCACCATAATAAGGATGAATACTACCACTGAGAAATAGTTTTGACATTAACAGTCACATATGTCAAAGACTAAATAAACTTGTGGGAAACCATCAGAATAGTCAGTTCACAAGAAATGGCAGGCCTATGCTATGTACAGCCTTATTCACTCCTATCATTCAAGTATTCCTATTACAGTGGCATAATGACTAAGCATTCCTGAAGCCTCACAGAAATCACATGATTTGGAGACACCATCCACAGAGGAAGCCAAGCTCATTTCAACATCTCTAGGACAGCTTATACGGAGACTTCCATTGCTACAACTCCAGCTTTCTGAGTGAAGTAAGACTTTTAAAATTAAACCCATGGTTTAATTTTAGGACAACAGGGGTTTTGATTTCCCAACCACCAAAACTATTTGGAATTAGTTCCAGCAAAGGCAGAGTTAATAACAGTCACTTACAGTGATCACATATCCTGACAATCTTATGGGGAAGGCATGAGCTTTTGAGACACTTAAGATCACTTTTATACCAATTAGAATAGAGTAAGACAACAGATTCTGAATTACATGTTTTGTGAATAGCTAACACAGTTTGCTAGTAGGTGAACCATGGAGTCACATCATGTTTATCACTTCAGTTGATTCATTTGTCAACACTATTAGGTACAATGTCAGATATACTAAGTCAGGGAAAACTGTGGCCCTCTAAATACTGGATTACAACTTTCATTATTCCTAATCATTGGTCATGCTCAGCTGGGGCTGAACAGAGCCCATCAGCCTTTGGAGAGCTACAGGTTCTCTGCTCTGAATATTTTCCTTCTGTGAAAAGGCAGAATAGGGCATACTTAGCCATTCTAGCTACTTTTGACTGCAGCATCAGTACTTCATTGCACTAAGCATCCTTTCAGACTACGTAGGCACCTTGCCAAGTATCATCACTGCTTTATAGAGACATAATGGAAGAGGCTCTCAAGATCTGGGAAAGGGATTTACAAGCTATATCTAGTCTCTGTTGGATATTATCTAGATCTCCGTATGTCCACACTGAAAGCAAGCACTAGGTCCCATTTGCTCAGCTCAGTGTTCTAAATTCTGTATTATAAAGCATTTCTATAATACTCATAAATACATTTTTTTTTTGCTTCTCCAAACACATTTTTGTGGAATTAGAGAGCAAAAAGAACCTCACAGGTAATCTAGCTCAATCCTCTGCCAATTCCAGAAATCTGCTTCTACAGCACGCATGATAGGTGGCAACCCAGTCTTTTCTTAAAAACCTCTAATGAAAATTTTGCTTTTACTACTAACCATCTGAGGCAGTCCTTTCTGCTAGTGTACAATTGGCACCCACAGAAAGTTCTTAATGTTCAGAGAAATCTGCTTTATTATAGATGCAAGTTCTTCACTAGGTAGCCTTCTTAAAACAAAATGCAATGCAAGACCACTGTTTACATTTTTGCTTAACTGGTACATGTATTTTATTTTATACCACATTTGCCAAACTCTGTGTAAGTAAGCTGTAGCCCTGAACCCTAGTAAGTCACCTCTGTTATTGCAGTACAAGTGCTAGAGTGCTTGAAATATGCACACATATACAGAGACTGCAGCCTGTAACAGACTGCCACTGTATTTAGTAACTTTGAATCTCATGATCAAAGCAATTTTCATGCCAGGGTTCTAGAAACTTAAATTATATTCTGCCCTGTTTCCCACTGCCTTTAGTAAGGCTCAAGATCTACATAATGCTTTAAGGCAACCAGGTAAGAATTCATTTACATTTATTACTGTTCAAGTATCAAGTATCACTGTGGCATCTAGCCACAAGTACTCAGAAGTTAGTCAGGTGTTTTGGAGCCCATTAAAAGCTGTTTCTTTTTTCAAAGGAAACAGTCATGCAACTATCCCTTCATATATGACAATGCAGGCTGAAGAAACAGTTACAAGTTCTCATATTCAGTTTGCACTTGTCAGACTTGCTCATGGTGACTAAAGCATATGAGTTATTCAAGTATTACAGCTCACTCTTGGAACTTAATCTGGAAGCCTGGAAAGATGTGGGGCAAGAGAGACCTTTCACATGAGCCATTGTGTATCCACAAGAATGAAGTAAGCAGCTCTTTCAGCACTGAACCAGAAGCTCACTTTTCCACTGAGAGTCACAAAATCTAGAGCACACTCCAGTCAGATTATATTGTACTCTGGACTGGAAACAGGAATGCTAGAAGGATATGAAGTAGTGGCTATCTATAAGCAGCTTTGAGAAGAGAAAAAAGAGCATTACCCCTTCTGCATCTATTAGGCAAGCTCCTATTGCTAAATCTTCATTTCTTCATGACTGTATGTATGTCTTCCCCTCCTCCTGTTTGTTCCTTCTGGTGTCCATAGGAACAGTACTTGGCTCAAGGTTGCACAGTCAGATTACGGTATCATGTGTGGGCTCAGGGTGCTTAATCACTTGCCCTCTCTCACCAAGAAAATGTTCAGTGTCCGTTTTTCCCAACCAGAATTAGGAGCCCTTGTTTCAGAGGTCTGTAAACTCACAACAATTTGCTCGGTCTTTTGGGAGCCAGGGCATGTCCAAGCAAACAGATTTTTTCCTATGACATCTGAATGCAGGTAAGATAAAGCCATACTTTCAGGATGACTGCCATATCCTCAAGCCAATCAGTAGCAGAACACCTAGCAAAAGTTTCCCAACAACTGAAACAGATGTCTTCTCCCTAGGACCATAATGGCATTACTGTCTCATACCTCCTGTTTTCAACTGTGGCCTTAATATGAAGATTTTACAGTAGCTATTCATAAGATTTCTAGGTATGGTTGTGAAAGCTGGAAAGTTATGTCTGTGAAGAAAGCTGACAGGAAGAAAACCAACCTATCTGAAATATGGTGCTGGAGACGAGTCCTAAAAGAAAAATGGACTACAAAAGAAACAAATGGGTCCTGGAGCAAATCAGGCCTGAACTCTCAATGGAAGCCAAGATGACTAAACTGAGGGTATTGTACTTTAGATGTATCATAAGATGAAATCACTCACTGGAAAAGAAAAGATAAGGCTCAGCAAAATGGAAGAGAATAGAAAGAAAGGCAGACCACACTACAGGTAGATTAATTCAATTAAGGAAGCCACAGCCCTGAATCTGCAACACTTGAGCAGAGCAGCTGATAACCAGGACTCTCAGAGGTCTCTCTTTCATAGGGTCACCATAAGCTGAAGCTGACTTGACAAGTAACAAATTATTTCAAAGCAAACTCAATGCCTGCACACGAAGCGTCAGGCTTCTACCTGGTTAGTGAAACCTGCAACTTTTCCTTCCAATAAGAATTCAGGCTTGATCTATCCTCATATCCTTTTCCTCTCACTTTACAGTGCATGTCTAAGCTAAGAAGAGTGCACTGAAGGACTTTATTCTCTGGCACCTCAGCTCTGCTTTGTACCAGTAGCGGAACCACTACCAGGGCTCAACTGCTGAACAGGACAATCAGTGCTTGCTATCTTCTGTCCATTTTATAACAAGTGAGAGGCACAGAAGAGTCAGAGAGCCCTCAGTACTAATCAAGGCAGAAATGTCTCCATGAACACCACTATGATCCAGTTTTGCATACTATCATTTAAAGAATGAGTTCTTGCACCTTACATCAGGAATACAATTACACTAGATATACAGAACCTGATAAACCTATGTTAAGACCACAAACATTGGGATGAACTGATGCTGTTAATAGCAGTGTTAAAAGCATCATACTGTTTAGTATAGGGTACATGCACAATTTTTCTTGCCCAGAATTAAGGCTATTACATTTTTACATCTCATAAATAGACCAAATAGTACCATTACATGACACCTAATCAACAACCGCTAAAGCAAGAATATATTAAAGCTGAGAGAGCCCGTATGGCTCAGTGATTTAGGTGTTAGACTAGAATTCTGGAGATCAGAGTTCAAATTCTCGTTTGGCCACAGAAACCCTCAGGTGACTTAGGGCAAGTCATGCTTTCTCAGCCTCAGAAGAAGGCAAACACAAACCCCTCTGGACAAATTTTGCAAGAAAATCCCACAATATGTTTGCCTTAGGGTCTCCAAAAGTCATAAACACCTAGAAGGCTTACAACAACCAACACTACATTAGACCTGATATGAACGTATTGCATGTATCAATTTTTCCCCAATGGTTCTTTCCCCCCTTGGAAAAAAGAAGAACAGTTCCTATCATGACTTCAACTTTTCCAGAAATCTTACCAAACAGGATGTCCAGATGATAAAACAGCAGTGTTGAATACAGATTAAGTTTCAGACCAAATTTTATATCATTAGAAAATCTTTTAATGAGTGAACAATTAATTTACCTAACACAACAGCTTCCTAAATCTGGCCATGACTGCTAACACCCCTGACAATGACTTACTTAATACCACGAGTTCTATCTCAAATGTAGCCTTGCAGTTCAGCCTTTAGAGGACACCTCAACACAACATTCTGCTCCAAACTGCCCATAGACAACTAGCAAATGTATTAAATTAACTAAAACACTGAAGCATTCCAAGAGAGCTCCACCCCACTTCCAAAAAGAAAAGCACCCTATGAAATTCTGCAGTTTGACAAATCAGTGATACTAGTTCTTATACGGCACAGAAATACAGGCATACAAAGCTTCTTCTACCAACGGAGATCAGCAAATGTTCCTTTGTAAGCATGTCCTGGTATACATTCAGATCTATGTTCTACCTTCAGGATTGAAGTAAACTCTCAACAGGACATTTTGTTATGATGTCACAATCATTCACGCACTCTATTCTGCCCTCTCACAGATTGCAAAACATGCAGCAATTTTACAGGTTCTTTTATCTTATCTTGCAAAAGCCTCTAGAGGATTTTGTTAACAGAATACTCTTGCTGTGATTTGTTTTTCTAGGGGCAGAAATTGAATTTTGCCAATTATTAGCTAATCAGGTTGGTAGGCTTGACAAGATCTGTTACTTCTGACAGTGTGCATTAACACTCAGGAAACCTGACACATTCTCAGCCATTTATGCTTGATACTAGTAAGCTACTTTTACAGAAAACAGCCCTTAACCAGCAACAATGACATCATCTTGGGCAGTCCAGTGCTGGGCAGAGAGCATCAAGCACAGCTGCTGCATGAACTCTGCATTATCCTTGCTAAGAAGATCATCAGCAGATACACTGCAGAAAGATATACCCACTTAAGATGACCCCAACAGCAAGTTCCATGAAATGGCTGCATGAAAATGCTGATAGAGAATTTTTCATTCTCTGTAACATGTAAAATACTATATAAAATATTTTCCAGTGAACATCACTCAATTATGCATTATTCTAGCTTAATTAGGCTGCCTCTCCTTATGGACTGCAGAACACGCAAGCTAAATCTGACTAAAACAATCCTTGAACAATCCTTCAACAGATCAAAATCTACACCTGATTCTCCTTTAATTGCTGAGGTTGCAACCTATGGAATCCTGAAGTCTGTGGTTTGGTGAGGCACTAGAACTCCATGGCTACAAATTCTGAGTGGGTTTATGTGCCTTCACATTGACTGTTGACTTACAGCAACATCATGGATTTCATAGGGTTTTCTTAGGCAAGTAATACTCAGATGTATTTGTCATTGCAGTCTTCAAACTTTAGCCTCCAGCACCTGCTATTCTTTTGTGATGCCCCCTCATTCAAGTACTATTTATTTATTTTTATTTATATTATATTTATATTATTTATTATATTTGTATGCCGCCCTTCTCCTGGCATGGGATCCAAGGTCGCTTCCATCAACTAACCATACTAATCAAGCCTGACCCTGCTTGGCTTCCAACATCAAACAGGACCTGGTATCTCCAGTGGAATTTAGGTCCTGTTGTGGTTGTGTGCCTTCAAGTTGTTTCTGACATATGGCAACCCTAAGAGGAACCTATCACAGGATTTTCCAGGGCTGAGAGTATGTGATGCACCCAAGGTGACCCGGTGGATTTCCATGGCTGAGTGGAGAACTGAATCCTGGTCATCAGAGTTGTAGTCAAATGCTCAAACCACTATCCCATGCCAGCATTATCCTTCCCTAAACTAAAAAATCCCAGGATTTCATAGGACGTTGCCCTGGTAGCTAAAGTGGAATCACAGAACTATCATTGTGCAGCGTGAAAAGGTCCCAGGAGAAAAACCACTTCAGGCTATCTTTTAGATGAGTTTCAGAGTGAAAAAGCACAAATTGTCCCACATCTGTGCAGCCACAAAGAATGGAAGTGACAATGTTTTAATTCTTTAAGTTCAGTATCAGAAATGTCTTAATTCAGGACAGCTAAAGTCAAATTTGAAGGCAGCAATGATGACCTTACATGCGATCTCTTAAAACTAAATCACCTGGGTCCTCCAATCAAATATTGTATTAGACTGTTTTTCAAGGCAAGCAGAATGCCACAAATTCTCCTCTTAGGTGAAGTTTTACAAAGGCATTTAATCCGTTAACAGTGCAATGCAGGATATGAATGATGCACCACTCTCCATGATTTAGGGCTATAATTCTCACCCTTGACTACACTGCCTACAGTATTTGGGCGACCCTTCTAGATTCCTACTCTTGACCAGCAAATCAACACAAGTATGTGGATCTTTTCAGGGCCTAAGCATCATCTGGAGTACAAATGTATAACACAGGGTCCCTCCCCACACCAACTCCATAACCCTTCATCTAGTATATACAAACTCATGAACCATTAAGAAGTCTTGATTAAAAAATTACAGTTACATAGTCTACATTTTAAAAAAATGCCTCCCTTTGCTACTTTTATTTAGTAACTACTTTTATATTAGTAACATCCAGCCTAATACATGTCCAACTATTTTGTAACTTTTCGGCCATTAGGAATTAGCCTGTCAACAGAGTTTTAAAAATACTCTAACTGACCAACCTGTTTGCAAGAATTGGGCTGCACTTTGATGTTCACTAAAACCTCTCAACTTCTGCCACACCTTCTCACAATATACAGAAGAAATCCATAGAATGTGTAGAAATGTATGTCAGTGAAATCAGTTGTAGTTATTTCCTGCAAATGCCATTTAATAGCGCAAGTGACAATAGTTCATTTTTTTCCCCAAAAGGAGACTTGAATTTTCCCCCAGGGACAACCTTTCACAAGGAAAATTCTCAGAAAGCTCTGGGGAATACTTGAAGTAAATATTTAAATGCTTCTTCCAGTTGCCTGATCACTTATCAAAGAGACTGTAAAAATATTGCCTTGAATGTGTGCAGACGATCTTGTTCAAAGTTGATTGGAAGTTCTACTGTGAATGATGACACACATACTCACGGGGTTCTAAATCCTACTAGATGCCCCCCGTTGTTAATTATTGGAACTTTGCCTTGCCCTATTCACCAGTGTCTCTCCTTTCTCCCTTGCACAAGGAACTCTGAAATTTATAGTAAGAGACTTATGTCAAATATAGAAAAACAGTCTCTCAGAATGACAGAGTTCTAGTTTAACTGCTTAAGCATATCTGCTTCTAGAACTAGTGTAGTAGCTAAGCCTGCTATCTGATTGCCCTACCACACTGCACTGTTACAGTGCTATTATTCCACTTTAACCGCCATGGCTTCATCCTGTGGAATCCTAGAGTTTGTAGTTTTGGGAGGCCGAAGAGCTCTCTGGCTGAGACTGCTAAATTCCCTTCCCTAAACCGCAAATCCCAGGGTTCCATAGGATGTTGGCATGGCTCTTAAAAGTGAAACAATAGCACTATAATGGTATAGCGTGATGAGGCCCTCAGATGGCTACAGTGGCACCTGTCCTGAATATATCCCACTTACTGTACTGATTACTGTAACACAATCTACATTTGGAAAATTTTGGATACAGCAGTGGGTTCAAAATATTGTAGCCAGACTGTAAACTGGGGCTGATTATAAGGAACACACAACTCTCATGTTGCACCAACTTTACTGGCTATTTGTCTGTTTCCAGACATAATTCAAATTATGATATCTGAGGTCCTATATAGCTTGGGTCTAGACAATCTGAAAAATCAGATCGCCCTCCATGAGCTCTCCTGACTTCTTAAGACCTACTGAGGAAGGTTTTCTTCCTGTTCAACAACTTTTACCGCTGTGTTTGTTGAGGACAAGGGCGAAAGCTTTATC
Organism: Iguana delicatissima; assembly: GCA_948472985.1. Taxonomy (NCBI): domain Eukaryota; kingdom Metazoa; phylum Chordata; class Lepidosauria; order Squamata; family Iguanidae; genus Iguana; species Iguana delicatissima. The sequence goes on along the minus strand of CAOKZL010002312.1, from coordinate 29,214 downwards.
AACAGCTGCTTCAAGTTGAGGAATTCCCTCTCATAGGAATCCTACTTTTCACTGGCAGGCACAGGCCTTTTATTTAGGCAGGTTTATGGCTCTTAACATACTATGGCAGAAAGATTTTTTAATGGGAAGTGCGCTGCTTTCTCCCTTTTTTACTGTGTATGAATTTGTATATTAAAGCTTTTATCGTTTAAATCTTTAATAGTTTCTAAACTTTTGTGTCAAATAAGTGTTAGTTGCGGTAGCTTTTAGCTGCATTTTGTTTTAAATTCTCTTATGTCCCATACAAGGAGAAAGGTAGAATACAAATAAAATTAATAAGGGAAGGCAGCCCAGCAGTTCAGAATATATTTAAGATTGGTTTAAGTCTCCTTCTCATTGACCCTAACAATCTCACAAATTCATTGCACTAGATACAAGGAAGTAAATCCCTACAAATATCTTCAAATCTATACTTTACCTTTTAGTAAAGGGGACCACTGTCTGGATAGGCAAACCTCTAGCTACTGATGAAGTACACCATTCCATCCTCACTCTGATGAAGTATACCATTCCATTCTCATATATACCCTGTGATACACCCTGTATCTTCTCTCCAGTATCATATTAACATTAGAAGGCTCCTGCTCTGTAGACCAGCGGTTCTCAACCTGTGGGTCGCGACCCCTTTGGAGGGTCAAACGACTCTTTCACAGGGATCACCTAAGACCATTGAAAAATACGTATTTCCGATGGTCTTAGGCTCTACTCCCTCCTCGGTGCTGGTGCGCAAGCACGAGCCATGCACTCGCGTCCTCCTGCCCCCTTTGGTGGGAGCGCATGCAGCCGCATGCACTCCCGCCAAAGGGGGCAGGAGACGCGAGCGCATGACTTGCGCACCACCACTCCTGGGCCTTTTCTGCATGTTACCTTATTGCGGAGGTGGGGGGTGCCCTCTCTTCGCTGCTCCTCGTCCCGCAGCTGGCTTCCTGGTCGCGCAATCACCCCACCCCACCCCTTCCTTCCGCAGTGCAGCCTGGGAGCTGTAGGCTGCGCTGGGGGAGGAAGGGGCAGGGCGGTCACGCTACCAGGAAGCCAGTTGCGGGACGAAGCAGCAGCGAAGAGAGCGCCTTGCGCAAAAACCTGCTTGCGCAAACAGCATCCCCCCACCTCCGCGATAAGGTAACGTGCGGAAAGGCCCAGGAGTGGTGGTGCACAAGTGCGAGCCACGTGCTCGCATCCTCCTGCCCCCTGTTCAGAAGGGACTGAAATCGCTCCCCTTCTCCGCTACCAGGAGAACCTCCTGTCTGACAGGCTAGCTTGGGGGGGTGGCGGCAGCATGGGGTGCAGGCCCCCTCCTCATCACGGCCCCTACCCCACTCGCCACGGAGGGGGATGCTGTGGAAGGGCCGGGGGGCCGCAAGGCGGTGCTTTTCTGGGGGGGGTGAGCTGCGCCAGGCGCAAAAGACAAAGGTGCTGGGATTCCCCCCCCCCCGGCCAGGGTGAACACTCTAGAAATTTTTCCCACACTGCCCCCCCAGCAGAAACGAGAGCCAAGCAGAAGGAGAGCCCGGGGGGGTTCTCCGAGTTTTTTCCCGGGGGAGACGTGCGGCTCCTCTTCCCCTCCCTGCCTGCCCCCCCCTTCCTGGCTGGTGAGACAACCTTTGCCAGGGGGGAGGCATTGTAAATAATAAATAATTTTATGGTTGGGGGTCACCACAACATGAGTAACTGTATTAAAGGGTCGCGGCATTAGGAAGGTTGAGAACCACTGCTGTAGACTAATCACATGTATGGACCAAGCTTAGATGGTTAATTTGGCCTAGAAAAAAAACGTTAAGAATTTGAGGAGGTTCCCATTGTCCCCCTAAAAATGTTTAAAACAGAACACTAAAGGAACTGCTTTTGAGATAAATGTTACTAGACCTCTACAGGGAGAATTTTATATTACAGTCTGAAATACTAAAGAATAATTCTTTCAACTGCAGAGTTTAGTGTTTCAAATGTCACAGAGTTAACCTTCATATCTAGCTATGGCTCTTTCCACACGTGGAGGGAGAAACAAGGTAAAACGTGCAGAAACGGAGCTTACCAGAAGCTGGGTAAGTCTGTCACCATGAGGAGCAGCATGAATTTGCTGCTCCACACTCCTGCAGCGTCCAAAATGGCAGCTTACAGCTGGCAGAGGCTCTCCACCAACTGGAGAAGGTCGCCAGCCGGAAGCCCGCCCCCTGGCACATCTGCAGGCACGCACTTGTGCGTGCCTGCAAATCTACACCAGGGTGCTGCGACGGGGTGGAACGGGGCTGTACGCTCGTGCTTTATAAAAACCACTTGAAAAGTGGTTTTTAAAAAACATGCAGCGGCGCCACCACTTCCGATCACTTTAGGGAGGTTTGAGGTGTAGAACCTCAAAATTATAAATGCCCCAGTGCACTCCACGATGTAGAGCGACCTCCATTAGAGGTCGCTCTACACTGTTTTAATTACCCCGTGTGGAAAGGGCCTATGCCTTCAGTCTTTATGCTTTCAGTTGTTGCTATTGCCACTGTCTGAAATATTCTAAATAATACACTTGTTTTGTTCAAAATCAGTGGTTACAAAAGAGGGAATCATGTTGCTCTTTAGCTGTTGCTGGGCTGCAACTTCCACAATTCCTGCAGTGAATAACATCTGGACAGCTATGTGATTCCCACCTTGGTATAGAAAGAAAGATATTTCACAATACTCAAACACCTGGAGTCCCTGCTGAGAGAAGCTTACTTCAGTGGAATACTATCCTTTGTGCCCACTTCCCTACAGACAACCAGAACATATCATTAGGATGCTGCACTGGTCCTGGAAAGAGAATTATCCAAATAGGCTGGAATCCCACTGGTTAGGTCTGAACAGAGGAGGCCGATTCAGCCAATGACAGAATGTTAAGATCAACATGGAGGTAAGTCCAATTGAGTTAATGGGTTTATTCCAGTTAGAAGTAACAACAAACTCTGGGCCAGAGTATGCTATCTGCTGGTTCTCTTATCTACTACCAAACAGCAGGAATAAAGGGTGCGTATGTGGCTTATTCTATCAAATGGTTTTAATGTACATTAGGTATAACATGATGTCTTCAGTCTGCAGCATGTCTTCAACATTCCTGGTTTACTTAGCATACACTTCCAGAATGGGAACTTACCTCTGTATTCAACCACTGAATTCATCAATGGTCAGATCCCTCCCCGAGTGCATTTCTCATCTTAAGATGCTCAATAATCATAGTCCACATGCCTTGAATTGCAGCCAGCTCAGTGATTCAACATATTTCTTATTTCTCTGCTATATCTCATGTACCTTACAAACATACACAAAAATCAGGCTCACTGCTGCCAGAGTTCCTCCATGCTGTTCATGAGACAGCCGCATCTGGAACCTTAGGTTTATCTGGTCAGGGATGTCAAGTGCCTTCCACATTTTTGACTTTGCTAGGACCCCCCTCTTGTTCTATGTCCTGAATGCACATTGCGCTTCTTTATTTGTTTCACAGATTATGTAGTAATTAATGCTTTATGTAAGAGGTAGTTCAAGGTTTCCAGCACTGTTCTCTATTTACATCTTTCTTTCACGATATTTCTAGAACCATCTGTGGATGACTGCACCAAATACTTTCAGCCATGCCTCTGCTTCCTGGACAGGATCAAGTGTGTGCGCTTACAGCCTTCCTGCCTTTCAGCAAAAGGAAGGGCTGTTTCTTAGAGAGGTGCGAATGTGTAGATTTACTACCGGCAGAAGCAGCTTTTCAACCTTTCTGTGTTTTAAGATCATAGAAGGTTCTTTAATATATGCTTGTTAACCACAAAACTGCACAAGGCACGTCTTAATACACACTGTTGCAGCGGGGGGGGGGAGACAGTCTGTATGAGACCTTCAACAAGATGTGACAGAGATACCCCATTCAACAGAATGAGAGCTAAAATGACTTATTAAACAGATTTTGGAACACTATTCTTGGCAACAACTGCACTTGGGGGGGCACAGTGATGTTACAGACTTTGGGGGGGTAAATGTTGTGTTTACTAGATAAATTAAGGTAAAATATTGTTATGAATGTCATGTAAGACTGTGGAGTTGGAAGCCATTTTGGATGGAGTCAGAGTTAGTAGAACTGCACCAACTATGTCTACAGCTTCACTCTAAAGACTTATAATAAAATGCCTAGATTATATATTTACTTTCAGAGGAAATCAAGAAAGTCTTGTTCAGAAATTTTTAATCAGATGTATATTAATCCAAGTAGCCTGATGAAATCAGAGTAATGAAACACCTTTGTGCTGCCACTTTATCACAGTAAATTTGTTATAATTAATATACATTTGCCATTTATGAAGGAGTCAGACCCCGTAGAAAAATTGAGGAGCTGAAGGCTTGGCATACCGACTCCATAGCCTGGATTGCATGTATTGTTGATGCTGTGTGTCTTCAAATAATTTCCAGCTTATGGCAACCCTAAAGCAACCTTATCATGGGGGGAGGGTTCTAGGGCTGAGAGTATGTGACATGCCCAAGGCTGAGTGAAGAACCGAATACTGGTCAACAAGGTTGTAGTCTTAACACTCAAACCACTACACCATACTGGTTCTCTCTGACGTGTGTTGTAAATATAATAAGGCAAGCATTCTACTGGAAGGGAGGGAGAGTTTAGAGCAGTGGTTCTCAACCTGTGGGTCCCCAGATGTTTGTGGACTTCAGCTCCCAGAAGCCCCAGCCACTATGCTCAATGCTCAGGGCTTCTGGGAGCAGAAGTCCAAAAACATCTGGGAACCCACAGGTTGAGAACCACTGGTTTAGAGTGTTGGGAGTGACTGGCTAAAGGATTTTTTTTTAAAGGCTGGCATATGACAGTTTGCAAGAGTGAGAGATGAATCTGTCACTGTTAGGAATATAAATTAGAGATGTGTGGAGAGTTAACCAGGGTCAGAGACAGATTAGTTTGACTCGGTTAGGATTAGGAGAGAGAGACTGGAGTTAGGAATATGAGAAACTTGAGTAATTTAGTTAGGTAAGTCAGGTTTTACATCTTTTAAACAATTAATTTTTAACCGTGTATTTACATTCTGTTTAACAAATTAATTTTGTATTACATGCTTGAACCTCTGAGATTACTGGATAAGCATTACTAGAATGCTTGGGTTTAGACACAGCGTGCATGATGGTAGCAGTTATTTAAGGGTGGTGGTATCTAGTGGGGAGTTTAGACAAATCAAGTCTTGTACAAGAACCACAAGTGCATCCAGAAATTCCTTAAATTTGACATCATAGTGGTGGGACAGGAGGTGGTCCTCATATCTGGTGGTAGTAGTGGGACAAGTGGAAGCACCACAGAAGATGTTCCACAACAAGGACAACACAGAGTAGGCCCCCTCGTCGTCACACAATACACCAATGGTACAACACCTAAAAATCTCCCTTATCTTAAAACAAAAGCAGATTGCAAAGATGCTTCTGTAGATATTTGGAACGCAAGTTGTTTGGGGCTTTAAAGATAACAATAGACATCTTAAAATTGATCTCTGAAGCAAAAATGCAACCAGTCCAACTTTCAGAACCAGTACAATATGGCTTCACTCAGCTGTATTAGTTATAAGCCTCGCTGCTACATTCTTCACTAGTTGAATTTTTCACATAAAATTCACTACAATAATCCAGTTGGAGGGTTAATGAAATATGAAGTCGCTTTAATCATATTATCCCTATCCAGTAACTGTCACAGCTGGTGAACGAGATGGAGATAGTAGAACATAGTTGTAGACACCAAGGTCATTTAGCCCTTTACTCAACGTGTCTAATCCAGGAATATCCTCCTCAAGGTATGCATCCACTCTTCATATGAATGCAATCTCATTTAGATCAGACTGCACACACACTGACTACGCATAGAAACTATCTACCTGGAAGGCCTCTGTCCTGTCACGATTCAAACTTTATTGACCTACATATAGACCATTACCAAATCCAGACACTGGTTCAGCATCTGTACAGCCACACCCAGTTCAGACAACTTATGAGAAATATGGCTCAATGTCATTACATCAGATTAACCAATTACGTACTTCTCCTTTAAAAATATGAACTATCAACAGAAAAGTTGATTTAGACACAATTCTTTCTAGTAACGTGATTTAGTATTCAACCAAGATACTTGGAAATTCACACAATGCTTTCTGAACTGTACCCCTTAGCGCCAGAACAGTCATATGCAGTAATCATGTTCCTAGCTATCTATCCTATAGACGTGAGGCCACCAGACGCTCTAACTCTGAAAGACAGCCATACATAAACTTCAGTACAGTAGTCTAGTCTCCAGACAGACCTAGAGTAGTCAGTGAGCCTGGAGCTATCTCACCAGGTAGAGTTCAAGTAGTAGCCCTGACCACTGCCAGAACTTTACCAGCTTGGCACATCAAGGAACCCAAAGGCTATGAACATTAATTGTCAAGGAAGCTGGAACATAACCATACCAGTTTTCATTCTCAGTTTCACCTGTCAGGTTTAATTTTCCCTGAAGCTCATTGTCCACTACATCCTTTCATGATGTCTCCAGGAAAATCCAAGACTTTGTTCAGAAAGTATAGTAGAAACAGTTCTCTGTACCAACTGTTACACACTGCCATTCATAATGAAGAGCCCTGTAGTTCGGGACAAATCAGACTATTAAGGCAGATAAGGAGTAGTGAACATGTAGTCCTCCAGTTGTTGTTGGTCTTTCACTTTTCATCACTGCCACCACCATGACCAACGACCAAGGATAAAAGGAACAGGAATGACAATTCAGTATCTGGAGAACCACAGGTTGCCCACTCATAAGAGGTAATATTATCCTGTCTTGGTTAATTGGAACTCTTTCTAGAGCAAAAAAAAATTCCCATTTGTCTCTACAATAGTCTTTTAATCATATATGGCAGAGATCAGATCAGAATTTTTGCATCTGTGTCCCTCCCATATAAGAGTCAGGCAACCTGATGCACTCCAGATATGTTAAGCTATAAACTTAATCACCCCCAACCATCAGTCATGCTTCTTCAAGATATAGGGAACTGAGTCTAACACATTCAAATGGATTCATATTAGAAAAAGCTGGACTAGATTTTAAAAAATTCTATGTCATTGAGTTATAACTCCTAATGGAATCCTACAGATCTCCATGCGAACTCTTAAGAGAAGTCCGGAAAGCCAACAGTATTCAAGTGCACTTGAAATTCCAAATAAGTCTTACACAAGCAAACTACTGCAAAGCTACAATACAACAGACGGCTGCGGACGCCTAACAGCAATGAGTTCCTGTACACTTTCTCCACAGTCCTATCAGCCTATTGATCTTGCTGGCTTGTTATCTTCCACACCACCTGCACTTTGAAGTTACTGGTTCATAAGCCACAGCCACATTCATGGACAGCTCACAGTTGTGGCTATGAAATGGATAAGGGGATAGAGATCAAGAGAATATGGCAACTGCTTGAAGAGCAGATAAACAGAGCAGGGTTTGACTGTGAACCTAAAGGAGAACCAGAACCAGATTTATAATCAAATCACACCAGAAACAGGTACTCATTCCTGATGCAGGACTGGTAAATCAAGGGATCTGAACTACTAGCCACATATACAGGCTTGTGTTGGGATAGAAGAAAGACAGGAGAAATATATGGGAAAGGCAGAGTAAGCAACATCTTAGATTGTAGCTGACTGAGAAGTTGATCTTCAAGAAACAGAATGGACTATTGGACTGAGTGGCAGCACACAAGACAGAACTGGATTATGGATTTCTCTTATTAAGAGATTGAAAATGCTGAGTCAGCAGAAGGTGTACATTTGTGAAAACTTACCTCAAATCAAAGCTAGGAAATTTATTTTAAGATAGAATGACAATTAGAAAGCATGATGCCCATAATTATGGAGAGTCTCAATGTGCTCATTATGCTCACTCTTCTCACAAGCAACTTTCTAAGCCCTTCCTCAAATGCACTTATTCTAAATATGAGTTCTGCTGCTGCTCTCTGATAGACAAGGCTGATAGAATTTTGTTTAGAAGTCTGAACTTCCTATTTTAGCTTACTGCCTAGAGAGCAACTTGAGGAACATCTTTTATCTACTCAGCGCTAAAAGAGGGTAAGTAAGTAAGTAAGTATGTAAGTAAGAAGTAGCAAATGGACAAAGCATCATCAAAAGAGACTGCTCCATTAAAAGGAATATAACGAACCTTTAGTTAATTCAGAAGAGTTTCTACAATGATCTGTTTCCTCTCTCTCAGTGCACCATACTGGACAGCTGCTGGCAATAAAACTGGAGGTAGATCAACCTTTCTGTGCATTTCTGAAGGCAACCCTAACTCAGTACATGGCCAAGCTCTAGAACCAAGAGCACTGTTCACAGGTATCCTGGAAACAAACTCATGCATGCTCTTTCTCATTCACAAAGATACCTAGTAGTAAGCTTCCAAAGAAAGTTCAGAAAGGACATTGATATCCTATCCCAGATTATTGTTTCCACCAAGCAAGATAAATATGTATCTCAAGAAATTAGAACTAGTCTGAACAAAATAGAACCTTCAATTACTATTTTCTACCAGAAGTACAATACCAGCTCTCACCAGTGTGTTTACTTCAATAGCATCCCTCAAAAATATAAGACTGATAACAAGCCAAGGCCCAAATTCCCAGAATATCTAGTTCCCTACAGGAAGCTGATCTTAGAGATAGCTGAAGCTGCCTTTATCTGTCTAGCTAGGTGATGTCAACTGACAGGAGTCATTACAGAGCAAAAGTGGGGAAAGTGCAACTTACAGGTAGTCTCACAAACCGATTTTGTGCACCCCTGTCCCCTCTCCTTTTTGTTTTTTACTCAAAATACCTTCTCTACCCTCTGGGACACATGGGAGCAATACTGCCTTTTTTGGTCTTTTTTCAAAACTTCAGGTAACTTCCTGATTTGAAAAAAAGCCCCATCTAAAATAGCACAGGGGTTCAAAACATAGCAAAGGGGGTATTTTCAGTTTTTTTTAAGAAATCCAAGAATTCAGAATTTTATTTTGTTTTTTTAAAAAAAAACTTAAGAGGTGCAAAATGGTGAATCTCCCCAAGACATGCTGAGGCCCTTCGCTCTTAGACTTGGTAGCTGCCCAAATATGCTAGACTAACTTCAAAGTTGCATCTGGGAGCTTCTGCATGCACCTCTTTTCTTTTTAATTTCTCTTCTATGCCATCATGGGGAATTGAGGGAATTTGTGTTAATGCACTGGTTCTTTGCTCACCCAGAAAAACCTGACTTAACATCAATTAAGGTTGTGAACATTTTGATCTGAGTTGCATTGTTGGTTGTACCCAGTATACTCTCCCCAACAGATTACCACCTATGGATGCACAGGTTTCAAAATGGAGTTCAGACTTTTTTGGAAAGAATTCAGAAATCTTTAAGTTGATTTATTTTAAGTCACCTACTAAAATTTCTCCTGTAAAAATACCTCAACCTCATATCAAAGTTCGGATTGCACAGATATAATTTACCAGCATTGTTAGTTTTTCCTTTTAGAGAAAGCTGCCTCAAATGATGTCAATACTGGTTCATGAGCCTAATATTCCCAGCTCTAATGAGCAACAGCTCTTCAGCATATGGCAGAAGCCTTTCCTATCACCTGCTACCCAACAAGCTTTTTAACTGAAGATTACAAGGATTCAGCCTGGGACCTTCTGCTCACAAAGCACATGCTCTGTAACTGTGCTATCCCATGGCAACAACTCCAGCTGGAGTTCATGCTTTGCTTAGTTTAGATTGTTCTCCATCTTGCTTTAATAACTCTCAAGTTACAAAGCTAGATCTCAGTGTAAAAATACATAAGCTATTTAAATGACACTTTTTGTTCTGGTGCTTGGAACTACAAGGGAAAGTAGGAGTAAGATCAAACATACAACATATTTTTCTTGCTTCTGTTTTAAGAACCCTTGGGTGGAACTACTACAGGCAGAGACTAAGACTGCTATAGAGTCCCCACCACCATATCATATCCCATGATTTCTGAAGTGAAAATGACAGGTTCCACTGCTGGCTTTATTCAGAAATACTTGTTGGCATTTGTGTGATCCCTTCACCTAGACAAATTATAGTTAGCCATCCATGAACTAAATCATGTGCTTTATCAGCTGCTGCAATCACAAGGGAAGACAGTATGTTTGTTCTTCCCAACTAAGAGAGCGTGGCTTAGAACAGGAAAAGTATCTAGACTCCACCTACCACAAATCAAGTTTTACTTTCCAACGGTTGATCAGCAAAATTAAATACACATTCTGAGAATCTATGCAGTCTACAAATGGCAGTGAAGTCACACATGAAATGTTTGATATATAACCAGTACAGAAGAATGCTAAGATTAGTGAACTGAAATTTAAGCAAGTCAGATTTACAGCTGGCTTCCAGCATATTTGGGAGTGGCTTACATTTTATTAACTGGTTAGTATTTGATAGCTGTTTCTTGTAAAATTAGTTGAGAAGACAACTGATTTTTTGTTCTAGCAATTTGCACTACGCATATTCTTAGAAATCAGCATGCTTCCAGGATATTTGCCATGCTTAATGTCTAGCCAACAGGAGTAGAAAAAAGTCTAACAAGATCCCTCACATTCAGTTGCACATGCATGTGTACACACACTATTACTGAGATAAAACCAGCTCTGTCCAAGGACATGGATGACTCAAGACATGGAGGCCACCAGTACCCTTAGAATTATTTGCAATCCTGATCAATCTAGTGAGTTCTGAGGAAAAACAACACACTTGCAGGTAACAGTCTAGGAGCAGATCATGTTTTGTTTGCTCTTCCCAATTTAATCAATGACCTCATGTTTAAACAGTAAGATAGTATCAAGCTAAGGAACCCAATGGTTTACCATTCATACACTCAGAGCAGATTCTAGTAACAGACTGTCCTTGTACATACTAGAATCATTCCAGAATTGTCCAGAAACATGCTACCTGACCACTTACACCAATCACAACCTATGCAGGCTTACTCAGAATATCCTCCTACTGTAAAATAGAACTAACTTCCTAGCAAGACTGTTTGGGACTGCACCATTGAGCTACTAAGAAAAAACAACAAGCAGGCGATTATTTACACAGGGAAGGGAACAAGGAAGTAATCCTCATTAGATGGTTTCAGTTTCAACCTTTATGAAGGAATATGACACAAATATGAAGCATTTCGGCATGAACATGAACAGGGCAGACAACTAAGCAGCCCAAGAAACAAAGGCGCGTTACCATACCTATGAACTGTTCCGCCGGGAGCTTCAGGAGGCGTTATTGTTTTTGCCAGTAGCGGCGGGCAGAAAAAAGGCTATCTGGGCCGGGCTTGCAGCTACTCGCCAGTTCTCTTGCCTCTCACCCTTTAAGAGAGCCAAACACTAAGTAACACTAAGCGACTCAAAAGTACCAGGACCTCACACCTCTTTGTTTCGAGAGGCCTCCGCCGGGGTGGGGCGGTGGAGGGATGGGGGGAAGAAGAAACTCAAGGGCTCGCCTTGCAGGTCACTTCACCGCCGGCTGCCTTCCGGGAAGACAGGCTCCCCTTCCTTCGACCACCGCTCATAAACTGCCACTAGTGAGCTAATTATTTTCCCGTCCGAGGCGGCCCAAGGGGAACCACCTCCCGCCACCCCCTAAGAAAGGGCAGGGCGGGGCCCAGGCGGCCGCTCTCTCCCCTCCCTCGGAGAAGGCGGCCACGGAGGAGAAGGAAGGACCGACGACGAGCATCCCCGTGGGCGCCGTTGAGCGAGCCGCGCCCTTTCCGCCGACGGGAGCCGAACGAGCGTCCTCGCCGCTCCCCGGGCCGCGCAGCCGACGCTGGGCCCGCAGTGACTCCAAGCCGCGCTGAGCCGCTCTCCCCCAAACACCGAAGGGCCCACCCGCCGGGCCCCCTCGCTCACCGTAGAAGAAGACCGGGCCTCCGCCGCTGCGATGCCTCTCCCCCGACTCGGCGGCCGCCTCCTCCCCGCTCCGTTCAGGTCCGCTTTAATGGGGCCAAACACCCTCCCCGCTTTCACTTCCGCCTCTTGCTCGCCCCCTTCCGGTCACGAGACCCGCCCGGCGTGTTGACGCGCCAATGGGCGGAGCTGGAGGCCGGACGACGGGACTTGGGGAAGTCTTTTTTTGCGGAGGCTGGGCCTTACGCTCTAGGCTTGGGGTGGTATCTTTCTCTATGGCTTGCGCTGGGCATTGCCGGCGCGCCCCGCTTACGTGACTCTCAGATGCGGTCGCTGTCAGTGAGGACGAAGAAGGCGCCGCGTTGCTCTATGGCGGCCTGAAAGGGAAAAAGGGAGGGGAAGGAAAGGCGACGGGAATCCAGCAGCGCCTTTCAGGCTACCTGGTTCGTCTTTCAGTACGAGCTCTCGTGGCTGTCAGTCCCTTTCCGCGTCCTGCAGGAGCCATAAAGATGCAGATCATGGCCCCTTATCCTGAATCTTCACAGGACTGCATAAAGACATAGGGGTCCTTCAGATCTTTAGGCGGACAATTAGTCTTGATCCGTAACATCAGTAAATCTGCTGAACAAAAGGCAGTGCGCTTGGGATCCAAACCTTCTCTGAGGAGTTGCCTTTTGTTGCACCTACAATTGTGAAGATTCATGCTGCGCGCTATTAAACTGTTTCCTTTGTTCACACCTCTGCTAACGGATGGCAGTTTGAGAATATAACTCAGTTGTTTCTTTCGCCAGTCTTTCTTGGTAGTTTCCTTGTTTAAGAACTGCCGCTTGGAACCCCTATATATACTGTATGACCAGGAAGGTGGAAGTCCATTAGGTTCTATCCCACTCCCACAGCTGTACAAGTATGCTTTATAAGCTGAGGTTTTATCATCACTGTGTCATTGTACCTGAGGAAATGGAGTAATATCTAAGCAAGTTTATGCTAAAATATAAACCAGTTAGCCTTAAAGGTGTTGCTAGATTCTCCCTTTTTCTTCGCTTCCTTCCCTTTATCCTTTTAATTATGACAAAGGGATTGTAGGGGAGACAGAATGATGGATGGGTTGATTGGTTTTCTCATGGATCCTGCAAGGTGGTGTATTAGACACGAGCATCTCCACACTCTCACAGCTTTCCAGTTAAGTGGCAATGTTACTCTTTTGCAGCAAAAATAACAAAGTTTCCTGTGATGCATATAAAATAAATAAATTTATTGAGATGTATTCTTTCAGAGCTGACTTCATCCAAGGCATTTCAACCCCCTCATTTCATTTACTACAGCATAAACCCCTTTAAGCAGAGGGGAACTTAGTTCCTAGTAATTGTGCTAATGGTTGCTCTTCAAGTATCAGTCCTCCTCGATTTCAGTGAGGCTCATTTTGCAGTCAGACTGCTGCCCCACTACCTCCCTTGGTTTGCAAAACCCTTGTGTTCCCCAGGACTGTTGCACAATGGTGGAGGCACTGAAGGTATATGTGTCACATAGAGTGGTGCAAGAGTTGGGAAAACAATGTGAGAATGTCTGAGGATAACAAAGGCAATATTACCTATCAGCCCAGGGTCAACCATTCACTCAAGTTCCCTGGGAAGTTGCTCGTTGTTTCCTGAGTCTCTTCTGCAAGTAATGTAAGCCTCAATGCTACAAACCAAGCAAATGTATCTGGTTATAATTAATCTGGAGTTGCCTGGGCTCATTGAAAAAAGCCAACTGGCTATTTGCTAATAGAAGCTTTAACTAGGTTAAACCTTTATCACAGGAGAACATGAATCAAATGAAAAACACATGTGATGCAGTCCTATGAACTTAAGCATTTAGAACACTAAAACTTACTACTGAATAAATATGCATAGTATTGCACTGTAAAAACAGACATGTACATTATCAATTAACCGTTTAAAGGAAAGATATACAACCAAGACTGGTGCTAAGATGTGAATATTTTTGTTGGCATGTTTTGGTAGAATGTCTGTGATTTATTGTGAAGTGTAAACAGCATGTTGGTTCTTTTGAGTATAACTTCTAAAAAACAAGATATATGTAGTATTTTATCCCCTAAGGGCGTAACTATGGATTCACAGCTATGGGGGCTGTCATGAACAGATCCTGGGAGGAGGATTTGGATTACAACTCTTATAATCCCCCAGACAGCATAAGTAGTGATAGTTATCATTGATTCTCCTGCCAACCAACCCACCCAAGGTCTGAAACCTGTTGTGCTTCAAATTTTCCACTAGAGTCTCTTTTCTAGTAGCATTTCCAGGTGTCCTGTGTTGTAAAGAGTATCCTTTGAGGGCCAAAATGTTTGTCCCTTATAGGGCTGGTGGGTGTCCTTTATTATAAATGATGTGTCCTTTATGAGGATTGGAAAACTTTTCATTTTTTATTGGATTGAACAAGATGTCTCAAAATCCTGTGTTTGGGGTTTGGCCCTTCATAAAGACAAATGTGTGTATCATGTACTATAATTTATGAATGTGGACATGTTATTTTACAAAGAAATGCATGGCTAGCTTAACTTAAATCAATATTGTACTTTTATTTGGTATTTAGGTGGAATGCAAAACTTGCTAAAAGCTACTTCTTGATTGTCAACCCTGTATATAATGAATTTCAGCTGTCCCTTACTGCTATTTTGAAAAGCTGGCAACTCTATAACTGCATAATTATAGCAGTTTTATACCACTGTAAATGTTATAGCTCCATCTTGCAGAATCCAGGGATTTGAAGTTTGTTAAAGCTTTCTAACAGAGAATTCTAAATGATCCATGAAACTACAAATGCCAGGATTCCCATGACAATTCTGAGTGTAAACCAACTTCTGTTCAAAAAACTTTTAGCAGAGTTGCAAGCATTATCAAACCACATACGTTCAGGTCCGCTTTAATGGAGTGTGTGAGGTCTTTGGCTTTTCTCGGAGTACAGAGTTCCTTAACACCAGCCAAGCTGGGGAGAGTTGATGAGAAATAGAGGGTCAAAATATCCAGACTGCTATCCTAAAATAGTCTTTCCCAACCGTGTAACCTATAGAGGTTACTCTACAGTCATATGGCTATGAACATCAACCTGAGAGTAAGTGCTAATTAACAGATTAGAACTAGTTTCTCTCTTTCTGTGTGAATCTTACTATAAACAATCAAAAGCTGGCATCCATTTGGTTAGTCCCAACTACAGTGAATTCATTCAGTAAGTGCTGAATAAATCAACATATAGGTAAATTCAATTGATTCAATGGATCTACTTTAGTCAAATTAACCACAGAATTTAGGCCAAAGTGTATGTGCCAAATTTGTCAATACATAGTTAACAAAATATCATTGCACAGAAAAGGTATGTCAAAAAGGTAGTCTCCAAACATCCTCTTTCCATAGCTATTGTACTGAGAAAGAGTGAAAGTCAGCACAGTACAAAAATCCAATTTATACACAGCTATTTATGCTAAGAAAGAGAAGATGAGAACCTCCAGTCCACCTGTTCACATGTTACTACAATAACAGCAATAACAAAGTTATTTGTTGCATAAATAACAAAGTTGCTGATTCACACAGAAATACTCCTTCCCTGATACATTTTCTTCCAGCTCAAAATTCACAGGAAAAATTGAACCAAATAATTAAGATAATGAGTGCAAATTAAATTGGTTACAGTAACTTCAGTAATTACAGTTACCCTGCAAAAGAAGTGACATTATTAACTTACAACTGTAACATAGCTCAGCTCCTATCTTCATCACTAGAATTAATTACAAGAGAATAGTTATTTGCAACTAGGGACTTTGAAGCTTTGATGTTGCTCACCCGTGAATGACATTGAGATCATTTGCAATATCAAAATTTTGTGGACTTTGCTTCAATTAATGCTTCTGTAATCTAGTACATAAATCACTTTTTCCTCATGAGTATATGAGAAGTAGATTAATAATTAACAGCACAGTCCCATGCCTGCCTACTCACAAGTAAATTCCATTGACTCTAATGGTGCTTATTTGTATATAAAGAGGTGCAGGTTTGAAGTCAAAGTTAATTTAGCTCCAGGTACATAAATACAGTTTAAAAGCAATATTCTAAATTAGATATTGGAAAACTATTGTTAGGAAAGTGAGTCAAAATACTGTCTCAGACATAACCAAATATATTACCATGCACACCATAAATTGGAATGGTTGCAACCACATAAAACATTTACTGATTTGTTTGTTTTATTCATATGGATACAAGTGTACAATAGTGCTTCATTACATATTGTTTTAGCTGCATGAGCAAAAATGCAAATAGATCCCTTCCTCTAGCAAAAGTATAAATTTATATTAACAGGGGACAAGGCAAGGAAGGAAAATATTTAAAAAATAGTTTGAAAAGACTGGGTTACAAATCAAAATATTCGGTCTTGTAGATTCATGCGTTTTCATTATGCAGTTAATCCCAATCATCTCTAATTGAGGCATTCATGTGTAGAAACCGTGTTTAATTAATTAAACAGCCATTGTTTAATTGAAGACTTTGTGAGGATAGAGTGGCCTTCCCCAATCTGATGCTCTCCATGTGTTTCTGAAATACACCTCCTATCAGCCCCAGCTAAGATTGCCAGTGGTAAAGGACCATGGGAGATGAAGTCCAAAACTTCTAGAGAGCACAGGGTTGGATAAGGCAATCTTAGAGACTAGGAAAATATCTCTGGTATCACACTGGATCTCACCCAATGATACATATGCAAAGCCTTAGGATGTGTATAGATGTATAAACAGCTAATATCTCCCAAATGAGTGGAATGATAAAAAGAAAGTTGAACTGCTTGAATTTTGCAAGGCCATCAGTTTGTTCATCACAAGCAGATTCTTCAGGCAAGAGGTGTCTGTATATATGAACATCACCTGCTGGCCAAAATAGAAATCAAATAGAATAGATTGGAAATCCATTAAAATGAATGTCCTACCCAAATTTAACTTCTTATTTCAAAATTTGCCGATTGTTACAAATGATAAACCATTTAGAGCTTGGGAAAAAGAAATATCTAAATTTATATGGGCAGGCAAGAATCCGAGAATTAAGTGGAAATTAATGACCGAGTTACCAAAGAAAGAAGGATGTGGTCTACCAGATCTAAGACAATACTATTACGCAAATGCCATGATGTGGATAAGTGACTGGATTACCTTAAAAGATAAGAGAACGTTAACAATTGAAGGAGCCACCATGAGATTCGGTTTCCATGCGTACCTGTGGTACAGCAAAGAAAAGATAGATAAGGAGTTTAACAATCATTATATACGAAAATCTTTAATTAGAATATGGGGGAAAAAACAGAAGCGAACTTATACTAAAATACCCTTGTGGTTATCTCCGCAAGAGGCCTTTTACGGAAAATGGACTGATAAAAAGATTGGCTTAGATATAAAGATCTCATATTGAGTGATAGATCGGATGTAATTAGAATACGAACTCGGGAAGAACTTGAAGAAGATGATATTAAATTGAATTGGTTCCCATATCTACAACTAAAAGAGAGATTCATAATGGATTTAAAACTAGAAGGAATCTCAACACAAAAATCGTACAACGAATTAGAATCTATAATATTTCTGAAATCCAAACAAAAGATTTCACATTTCTACAAATACCTTCTTGCTAGAAAAATGGAAGATGAAAATATAAAGGATGTAATGATAACCTGGGCAAAAAATGTTAAACATCAAATTTCTTTAGAAAACTGGGAAATGGCATGGAAAAATACATCAGAATTTACCAGCTCACAAGATTTAAAAGAAAATTTTATTAAAATGATGTATAGGTGGTATTTAACACCAGAAAGGATAAATAAAATGTACCAAGTTGGAAATAACAGATGCTGGAAATGTAAAGAGAAATTAGGCACATTCTACCATATTTGGTGGACATGTGCAAACACAAAAAAATACTGGATTAAAGTACATGAGATAATAAAATAAATATTTAAAATATCATTTCCCATGATGCCCGAACTATACCTGTTAAACATGACAGTTATGTTCAACAAGACTTTCCAATCGAGAAACAAAAGAGTAATACTCTACTTAGTTACTGCAGCAAAAATGGTATTTGCTAGATCATGGAAACTAGCGACAGTTCCGGAAATAGAACAATGGACTCAAAAAATAGTTGAGTTAAAACAATTTGATATTTTTTCCCTACATTTAAAAGGGAAACATACAGATGCAACTGAGAAAGAGTGGCAACAAGTAATAGAATTTATGAAGAAAAAAGGATATTGGGACTGATTTTGACATTGTATAGAAGTAGACATCGAGATAGAGGCTATCAAGGTAAGGGAGGATATAAGGATATATATACGTGAGAAAGTATTTGGTAGGGGAAGGGCTTATATATATATATTAAAAAAGGGAAGAATGTATAATAAAGTCAAGGAAATGTAATAAAATAACAGGATGTAGAAAGTAGAATGTAAGAAGAGAAAAATGACACACATTTCCACGAAAATATGTAAATATGTAAATATTTGTATATGTAAGAAAACATGAATAGAATAATATGTATGTTATGATTTTATTATTATGTAATATTTAGTAAAAATAAATTGGAAAAAAAAAGAATAGATTGGAAACAGAAGATGGAGAAGCTCCATTCTTTCTGCAAAAACAAGACCAGGAGCAGATTATAGCACAGACCATGAACTGCTACTAACAAAAAATAGAGTAAAGCTAAAGAAGAACACTCAACCAACTATCATGCCAAAATACAACCTGAAGAACATCCCCATAGAATTTAAAGATAATGAAAAAAAATAGATTTGCACTATTAAGACTAATTAATTAGGAGCCAAAAGAACTCTGGACTGAAGCCAGAGACACTGTCAGGGAAGAATGCAAAAAGACACTATCTGCAGCTGGAAAGAAAGAGAAGTCTCAATGTATGGCAGATGAAACTCTTCAAGCACTTAAGGACACAACAAAGTCAAAGGTGACAGAAACAGAGTTATAACCCTGAATGTAACTGCTGAGTGACTTGTGTGCAGGGAGAAGGAGACCTACTATGATAATCAATGCAGAAAAATAGACGATGACAACAAAAAAGGAAGAACAAGAGACGTTTTCCACAAGACCTGAAAAAGGGAAATTTAAACCAAAAATGGAGATGATCTACAGTTAGCAGGGGAATACATTACACAACCAAGTACAAATAAAAAGATGACGGAAACAATTCTCAGAAGAACTGTATAAAAGAGG
This sequence comes from Iguana delicatissima, assembly GCA_948472985.1. Taxonomy (NCBI): domain Eukaryota; kingdom Metazoa; phylum Chordata; class Lepidosauria; order Squamata; family Iguanidae; genus Iguana; species Iguana delicatissima. The sequence continues at coordinate 10,032 of CAOKZL010002312.1, read as the reverse complement.
ATGAAAAGATGGTTGATAATTCAAGGAAGAATCATTTGAAAACGAACCTACACTTTTAGAAAGTGAACTGAAAGCTATACTCAAGAACATTTTGTAGAAATAAATCACCAGGAATAGATAGCTTACCACTACAGCTGCTTCAAACTACAGAGACTGAGAGACTTTCCCCACAAGAGGGGAAGAGCAGTTCACTACAAGTCAAGAGCAGTGTTTTTATACTCCGATTCAGAAACTGTGTTGTCTGCACTCCCCATTTACATTGTACTACCGTGGAGAACAGCGGTTGCTGCATCCACAACAGCAAGTCCCTGGCCACTCCCATTCCCCTCCCTCAACCTGCCCCACCATCGCTGATTGGTCTGCTCTTAAACCCCTTCCCCCACACTTTAAACACATTTCTGCATTGCTACGTTTGTGTGTAGGTATGTATGTTCATTGATATGTGGAAAAAACCAAATCTCAACAGTCCATTACCTGATCCACTCTCTTCCCGCTGTCCCTTTAACGCATGAAAACAATAATGACAGCAGCCTGTTCTTTGATGTGCAGAGAGAGATAGGGACGGAAATTATAGAAGGGGCAGCCAGGGAACACCCATAGCTGGCCACTTCTGCACTGTGAATCAATGCTAAGTTTCTGCATGTAGGCCAGAAATGAAGCAGAACCGGTTTGGGAGATTTACATCGGAATTTTTCTGGTGTTCAGATACAATGGTTTCTCATTGCAGGGAACTGTTCTGGAGATGAAAACGTGCAGAAACACAAGGAAAACTACAACACTAAAATGCTATGATGTGCAGACTGGAGGGTAAGAATTCAATGCTACTACCGGTATGATGTATCAACCTTGTGTGGAAATGGCCAGAATCTACTCTAGTTCTAACTAAAACCTGTCAAGAAATATGGAAAAGAAAACAATGGCTGACAGATTGAAAATGCTCAAGGTACCAGGGTTTGCAGTAACCACAGGACCATTGCATTAATCTTCCATGCAAGCAAAGTGACACTCAAAATTCTACAAGAAAGACTTTTACCATATCTGGAGCAAGAGATGCCAGATGACCACACTTATTCAGGAAAAGATGAGGCACTAGGGATCATATTACAAATATGCATTGGTTAATGGAGTACACCAAACAATTTCAGAAGAAAATCAGCCCGTGCTTTATAGATCATAGCAAAGCCTTTGATTGTGTAGATCATGAAAAACCTATGGATCGCTCTTAAAGAAATGTGCATGCCACAACATTTGATTGTTCTGAACTGTAACCTGTACACAGGACAAACAGCTACGATCAGGACAGAATACTAAAAAAACTGAATGGTTTCCAACTTGCAAAGGGGTCAAGCAAGGCTACATTTTATCCCTCTGTTTAAGTGGTATGCTGAATGTATCATCTGATAAACAGGATTAGACTTGGAGGAATGTGGCGTGAAAACTGGAGGAAGGGACATCAACAATTTAAGGTATGCAGATGACACTATACTACTAGCAGAAAATAGCAAAGACTTGGAACAATTACTGCAGAAAGTTGAGGAAGAAAGTGCAAAGGCAGGTTTACAGTTGAATGTGAAGAAAACAAAAATGATGACCACAAATTATTTATATAACTTTAAAGCAGACAATGAAGACATTTAAAAAGTTCAAGATTTTTCATACCTTGGCTCAGTCATTCATCAGAATCAAGACTGCAGTCAAGGAATCAGAAGACGACTAGGGTCATTTCTGCACTACACTGTTACAGTGCTATTATTCCACTTTCAACATCCTATGAAATTCTGGGATTTGCAGTTTAGGGAGGGGCATTTAGAATTCTCAGCCAGAGAGCTCTTTGGCCTCAATAAACTACAAATCCAGAATTCCACAGGAGGATGAAAGTGGAAAAATAGCACTATAACTGTGTAGTGCAGAAATGACCTAGGACTTGGAAGGGCAGCTATGAAGGAACTAGACAAGATCCTGAAATGACATGATAATTGAACAATAAAGTCAGAGTTGTCCATGCCATTGTATTTCCAGTTTCTATGTATGGTTGTGAGAGCTGGACAGTGAAGAAAACTGACAGGAAAAAAACTTATTTGCAATGTGGTGCTGGAGAAGAATTCTATGGATACTGTGGACTACTAAAAAGCAAATGAGGCCTGAATTCTCCCTAGAAGCTAAAATGACTAAACTAAGGGTATTGTACTTTGGTCATATAATGAGAAGACCTGACTCACTATAAAAGACAATAATGGCTGGAAAGGCAGAAGACAGTAGGAAAAGAGGAAGACCGGATTACAGATGGATAAACTCAATCAAAGAAGCCACGGCCCTGAGTCTGCAGGCCCTGAGCAGGGATGACAAGTGGCTTGGAGATCTCTTATTTATAAGGTTGCTGTAAAGTGAAGTTAAGGCTTATTTAAACATGGCAGTTTCAGTATTGCCTAAATTCTATTACTTATTTGGGTATAATTATCCCTAGGAAAGTACCCCAGATGATAAGATAAGATACTGCACAAGATTTAGAGAGATGGGCAGGTTTAAAGATGAGTCTGTGGGGTAAGGTAAACAGTATTAAAATGAATGTTGCACTTAGAACTGTTTATGTGATTTGTGGAATTCCTGTACTTATACTCTGGAAGTGTTTTCAAAAACTAAATGCATTGTTCAGGAGATTGGGGTACAGGGGCTCATCTCCCCCTAGAACTTCAATTACAAGGACACAAATTCCAATCAAAGAGGGGGAGTTAGCCTTCAGGATATTCTTACATACCATAAAGCATATCTGTTATCTCTTATTAATTTTTGGACATATTCCCTTAAAGTATGTAATCCACCATGGTCAGCGTTTGAGTCTTCATTTCTAGCATCTCTGTTCAAAGGGACAGTTGTTGGTTCTCATTTTATCAAAAAAGGGCAGCGTTTTGCCAATAATTTCAGCAGTTTGAACTATGTGGCAAATACTGTCTTGTCAACTGCAATTTGACCCATACGCTCATGCCAGATTGACTTTATGGGAGAATCCAGATTTGCAAATTGGTAAGGAACCATTTTTCATGGAAGGTGTGGACTGGAAATGGAATTGTTACCTTAAATGAGATAGCTGGTGTATATTATGAGTTTTTGCCTTTTTCAGTTTTGCGAGAGCAGTTTAAATTATCTCTATCAGGTAACTGGTAACATCTACAACTGAAACATTTGATACAACCCAGATCTGCCCTGCATATGAAGTTCTCTTAATAAGAGAAACATTAATTGAGGTCAAGCAACAATTTATATATATTTCTTTACCTATAAATAAATATGACATGCAAAGTTTACAGGAGAAATGGAATAGAAAATTGGAGTATCTAATTCTGACTAATCAATGCCTATTGGTGTTAACATCTGTAATGAATTTTGCCACAGATCTCCGACTATGTCTTATACAGCAGAAATTGCTTGTTCAGTGAGGAAATAATCTCACAAGTAAATTCAGTTTTGGAAAGTTCCTTGATATTCAGGAACATCCATGTTCTTTTGAATTTTGAACCTGTTTTCTGGAAATTAAGAAATGACCAACAGAAATGGATTTTTTGTGCCCTTTTAGCTGCTTAAAGATTTATGCCTCATTATTGGAAAGATAATTTTTCTCTAATTGTGATCCAATGGATAGAAGATCTAACAATGCGTGCAACATTTGAAAGAATGATGTACAGACAAAATTTACAAATGGACTTACGTTTGGAAATTTGGTCAGCATTTATAGAAATTTATGACTAATGTGGTTATTTTTCCTCCTTTCATGTTTTTTTCCCTGCATTTGTTATACTGGAACATAACTGTATGCATCTGAGATCCCTTTCGAATATAAATTTATATGTAAAAAGAACAGGAAAAAAAAGTCGAAGTCAGCCTGATGGCAATTAACAACAAATTCAGGTCTGAATTTGGTTCTGAAATGCCCTTGAAGATTAATCTATTACAGGAGAAAGGAGGAGGAGAATATCTAATTCTCCTAAACTTTTAAGGGGCTCCTTGATCTCTTTCATATTATATGATTATAGCGCTTTGATATCACTTTAACTGCCATGGATCCATTCTGTGTAATCTGGGATGTGTAGTTTGGTGAGGGAGTTAAACTTCCCTGCTATAGAATTCTAAAAATCTCACTGAACTACATAATACAGAGATAGAGCTATGGCAGTTGAAGTGGTATAAAAGTGCTATAATTGTGAAGTGTAAAAAAAGACTCCCATCTTATTGAACAAGGTGTCCTTCTGGATAAGATTTGGGAACGTTGTTAATTTCTATGTCAGTGGCTTTCTAGGAGGTTGTGCTTGTTACAGTGTGCCACAAGCCTCTGTTTTGTCCCTTATAATTTCACATGTGCATAAAACCACTGAGATAAGTGACTCAGAGATTTAGTGTCATTAGGAATGTTGTGGATTCCTATTATGTCTGGACCTGCGTACTGATTCTTTAAGAGGCAGGTCCAGAAGGCCCTAGTGCTAGCAGGCTTGTAGGAGAAATAGAAGAGGATGCTTTTAGTTTTAAGGGCAGAACCTAACAGGCGTTAGTTGGGGATAACATCACTTCCTCAGAGACCAGCAAAGTCTGCAGCCATTCATTTTAAGCTCTCCTGTTTGTTTTTAAGTAGGATATTACTGTGTGTTACAGGAAGTTTCAATAAACAATAATGTTGGTCAAAGATATCTGTATACAGAGCTGTTTGCCATACCCCAAATCTGCATCCAAAGATATCTTTCCTTCTGTAAGTCAATATCCAGTTTTGTTCTAGTTTTGTTTTGTTTCTTTCAAGCAAAGATCTGGCTGGTGTTTTTTCCCCACATATACACAGTTTTTAAACCATACACATTGCTTTAATGCAGACCCAAGATTAATGAGATAGTATCATTTACACTGGTTGCTTCCAAATGGATGTCTCTGAGCACTTCTGGTCAAAAGACTTTGTGGGGCCACACCATTTTACCCCTGTATAATAGATTATATGGGGTAAGAATTGAGACATAAGAAGCAGTCTGGAGACATAGGAGGACTACAAGCAGAAGGCATTGCTGCCTGTCCTCAACCTTCCACCTATTCTAAGAGCAAATAGGCCAGTTGCACTGATAAAAGCCTTGTCCTGGAACCATTCATCCTTTCTTGCATTGATCTGTGTTTGTTCTATTATCTTGAATGCCAGAACTCTCTGCGTGTGTATGTATGAAAACAGGCCACCAGTCTCATGCAGCTCCTGTTAAAATATAGGCAATTCATGTTCACAGCAGCCCGAGGAGGTAAATAAGTGCCTGTTATTTTTGTTTCAATTTTAAAACAAGGCAATTGATCAACAGAAAACAGTAGCTGGGCTAAGGTGAATTAATAAGTCATGGCAGAGTCAGGACACAGAATGAAAAAGCTGAAGAATCCCTAGGGAAATATAGCCAACCCAGTCCCATGTACATTTATGTAGAAACAAGTTTTACCGAACACAGTGGGGTTTAATATTCCGACACAGTGTGCAGCCTTAAGTTTGTTATAGTTGTTGTATGTGTTTGCTTCTGACTTATGGTGATGCTAAAGTGAACCTATCACAGGGTTTTCTGGGGCTGAGAGGCCCAAAGTCGCCTAGTCAGTTTCCATGTTGGAGTGGGAAATTGAACTCTGGCTTCCAGAGTTGTGGCTCAGTGCTCAAACCAGTACACCATGCTAGCTAACAGCTCTTATAGATGGATAAATTAACCAAGCTGGAATGTGTACAGTATAATCTTTATTGAGGACATTACTCAAAATGTAATATTTAGGACTGTATCTGCTCGATTTGCAGCAAGGATTTCTGTTGCAAAAACACACACACAGCTATTTGAGAACATATAACGTGTATAAGACACACAATCTGTTCTATGATTAAGCTTCAGCAGCGCTTAGAAAAGTCACTTCTGGAGTACAGTTCCCAGAATCCCCCACTGATGAGTGTATGGGAGTTGTAGTCCAAAAGAAAATTTTTGAAACTCTGGGTTTTAGTAATGACATTGTCGGGGTCTCCGGCCCTGCCGGCCCCGCCGAAGCTGCGGAGGACGCGGCGGAGACGGCGCCCGAGGCCGAGAGCACGCCGGCCTCCTCGCGAGTCGCGGCGGAGGCCTCTCGTGCCGGAGACGGCCAGCCGGCCGGCGGCAAGGGCCCCGCTGCTGCGGAGGGGGCCGCAGAGCAGCCCACCACCGGGGACGGGTGCCCGGCCGTCCCCGCAGGTCTCCCTACCGGGGAAGAGGCCGCGGACCTTACCGTTGCGGCGGGCAGCCGCCTGGCCGCCGGTTCGAGTCCCGCCGCCGGGGAGGGGGCCGCGGAGCCGCCCGCCACAGACGACGAGCTCCCGGGTGCTGCAGCAGACCACGCCGCCGCGGAGGACCGTCCGTCGTCGGCACCCAGCGCCCGGACTCCGCCGAGGGTCTGCCCACCGAGGAGGAGGGCATCAGGGCCCCGCCCACGTGGCGGCAGCGGCGGCAGGCCAAGGAGGCCGCCCGGCGCTCCCGGCGGCTGCTGGAGCGCCGGGCGGAGCGCTCACAGCTGGCCGATCAGGCGCAGCTGTGAGGCCGGCTGAGGGCCTGCAGCTGCAGGAGAGCTGCAGGATTGGTCAAGGGCCCTATTTAGGGCCAGAGGAGAGACAAGGCTGGCACGGGGCAACAACCGTCGGATATCCTGCGCCGTCGGTCCGTTCCGTCCTACGCCGGTTGAAGCTTCGTCCAGAGGTGTTGCTGGTCGACTGTCCCTCCGTTGTCTGGGTGAGGAAACCCTTCCCTTTTGTTTCTCCGTTCGCCTGCTGCAAGGCTTGCTTTTGTTCCACGGACCTGCCGGCTGCCGTTCCTTCGTTGCCTGGGTGAGGAAACCCTTTCCTTTCGTTTCTTCGTTGCCTGCCGCAAGGACTACCTCGGACCAAGGCCGGCCCCGGCCTGAGGCCTCCCTAGCCTACCCGGCCCCGCTCTGCCCCCGACAGACATGCTTTTTAGCTTGGAATGGGGGATATATTGCAATTTTTCAGCACAGGACTACTTTGCTTTTAGGTTTTGTGGCCTAAATCCAATTATTAGTCTCAGCTCGGTAGACTCATTAAGTCAGGGGTAGGCAACTGCAGAAGGATAGCGGGCCACACTAACCCCCAACAGGAGACCATGGACGGATGTCCCCCCCATACTCGCTCACACAACAGCCCCCTTTTTGCCCCCAAATGCCATCTATGAGACAAGGCAGCATTTTCACCATTTTTCCAGTCTTCCTGGGCCATTTACGGTCTCAGGTGAGGCCATTTTTTACAACAGGAAGTAAAGTCGCTTTTTGTTTCAAAAAAGGCTTCTCTTGTACCTAAACCGGCCCAGGATGGGCCCCAAAAGTGGTGACAATGCCCTCACACACCCCTAGAGGGCATTTTAGGGCAATTTTAAAAATGGCAAAAATTTTGTAAAACTGTAGGTTTACCACTGAGGAAGGTGGGGGAAGTGGTGGATATGCCCTTCACAAAGCCAGAGGGCTTGGAGGGGTGCATTTTGGAACCATTTTGACACTTTGGGGACCATAAAAATGGCCCTGGAGGCCACATGTGGCCCACTAATTGCACTTTGTGTTGATTCAGCAGCTGATTTGGTGGGTCTGAAGCATGGGTGTCACTCAACAAAATGGGCAAAACAAACAAACCAGGAAAAGCAAACAGAAGAAGATTTCTAGATTTTTTTTTCCTAGTCAGATTTCAGTGCAAAATGTGGTTCAGCCTACCATGGAGATAAAAATCAGTCTAGTTCACAGGTGCCCGCTCCAGGCCTATGGGGTTAGTCCAGAAATTTCCAGAAAGAGGTTTGAGCAGGGATTTAAAGGTAATAAGAGAAGTACTTTCTGAGAGGTGTTCTAGGTGGTAACTTCCTGGAGGGGAGCAACAAGGAAAAATGGGCACGGTCACTTTAGAAGACTGCTGAATGACTGAAGCTAGTAAAAGCCACAGAGGTTGATGTGTTGCATAGTATAGTAAGGACAGAGGGGCCTTGAAAGGCTTTAAAAGCAAGGACAAGAACCTTGCGCAGGATCTGGGAATGGATAGGAAACCAGTAAACGGCTTTAAGGAAGGGTGTCACTTAAAATAATGAGAAAGGCAAATAATTTTGGCTGCACACTCCTGAGGGAGATGGATTTAAGTTAACAAAAGTGAGAGAATGGAAGATGAAGGAGAAAAAAAATGTTTACCATTGTGATGTAATCAGCACTTTGATCGTCTAAACATCATCAGACAGTTGCATCAATTGAACAATGAGCCAAGGTGGACACCTCCTTCTGCCCAAACTCTCCACTCTGACCTTCTTTACCAAACCAAAGATTTTCTATTGCAAAACTGCAATACGCTGACATCATGTCTTAACTACGGCAACCTAAATTTCCTGCTTGAAGAGCTTTATCTTGTTTTGCACGTTAAAGTTCCTAAACTTCTTGTAAAAGCCTTGTGAAGATTTGAAAAAAAGTCTCTGTACTATATAGAAATTCTTTCATACATATTAGCCTTTTGGAACGAAGTTGCAGCACCTGACTGCAGTACCTGTATCTCCAAGCTTAAAGTTACAATTTCCAGAGTACAGGTAATTCATACTCTCTTCCCACTTCATGATATATAGCAGACTATTTTGTGTCATATCGAGAAGCCATGAAATATTTCTGTAAAATAAAGCGGACATCACAGTTTCCTACATGATACCAAATATTCCTCACTAAAATTAAAAAGGTGGTGTAGACCAAGGTAGGCACAGTATGGCCTTCCAGGTGATGCTGGACTACAGTGCCCAGCATTCTCATTTTTGGTTATGCATTTTTGCCTGAGCTGATTAGGGCTGCAGGGAACTGCAGTCCAGCAATATTAGGACGTCCATACTTTGCCCAAACCTGGCACAGAAAAAAAACACACCTTCATATTGTTACCCTGTGACTTGGGGGTCCCGGGAGGGGCGCCCAAATAACCAAACAACAAAAAGCAACATGGGGAAATTAGCAGGAGCACTCTCTTGGCTAACGAGAGGCAGGGTAACCTAGCGGGAATCTTTTACCCTATGTATACAGCGTCAGGTCAGTGAGCAGGCAAAATAGTTCAAATAGCAATTAAGATTTATTAGACAATTATTAATAAAACACGAACACACTCCTAACTAGAATAGGAAATAGAGGTTTTGGGGAATGGGTGATACGTCACCAATCCTGCAGTCCTGGGGAAGGCAATGGAGGGTAGAAGGACTCGGCGCGGTAGTCGAGGGGGGCTCGCAGGAGAGCAGTCCAAGGCAGGAGAGCAGTCCAAATGCAAGTCCGTTGAGTGGTCCGAGGAGCTCTCGGAACTGGGGGTTTTTATCAGGGAAAGAACGACCATAGGCTAGTCTGGACTTGGGTGAAAACAATAAGTTTTGGGTTGGAGACAATTGCCTCCGAAAGGTCAGAATTTACATGATTATGTTCCGAATTGACAATAGTATGGCTGGTATGTAGATGCGGCTAGCTCAGCAGTTAAGCACTTAGCTCGCCAGGGTGTCCTCTCAGGGCAGAGGGTCTCTTTGTTTATCGCGCATTGGTAATGAGGGTGTTTGTTTCGGGAGGTCCCCTAAAGCAGATCTGGCAATCTCTGGCTTGGTTTGGTGTGAGCAGCAAATAGTAGCCACGCTTAGCTTCGCATTTGTTCAGTGGCCTCCCAAACATTTGGTTGGTGGCAGCGCAGGGCCGAATTGTGATATCAAAATGATATCTTTGATTCTCCAAAGGCCAGGCTAGTACACAGTGGCAACAATACCCCCCAAAAATGGGCAATTTGACACAAATTGATCATTTTCCAATTAAATATTTCAAAAGGAATTTAGAGCCAAATAGAGGTCTACAGATTCTGGAGACGCATCACACCAAGGGATTTCGCAACATTTCTAACTAGTAAGAGCAGTCCCTAACTATCAACGTCCTAACCCTAACTAAATAAAAATGCCAAATGTACATTTGTAATAAACAGAATGCAGCGATGGTTTGAAAAATGAGCAATGAAAATGCGGACAATACAATGAACAC